>JAEMWC010000446.1:70000-137500 GCA_016490735.1 Pachyseris speciosa | reverse complement strand
GTATTTACCTGTGCCCCTCGGTGCAAGAACCTGTGATACTCACGAATGACGTAAAACAAACATTCTAAACAATAGCGCACAGCAAAACAATAGCTCATAAGGCAAAGGAAACTTCGTCAGGTTCTCATAGTGATACTGAGGTTAAACCCCATCTACAATCCCCTATAATAGGGGAGCAGGGTTGGCGCAGTGGTGAGAGTACTCGCCATCCACGACTGTGTCCCGGCTGCGTTTGTTGGTTCTCTACTCTGCTCTGAGAGGTTTTTCTCCGGGTACTCCGGTTTTCCCCTCTCCTCAAAACCAACATTTGATTTAATTTGATTTGATTTGAGTTTTGTAATTAGTAGGCGAAGAGCCACCTTGTGGAAGTACTACTAATAAATCGTTATTATTATTATTATTATTATTATTTTAGAGTAATTAATAAACTGTCATTATTATTATTAAATTAATCTATGGGACACGTATTACGTGGCAGAGTGAATCTACTGCTATTGTCCAGTGTTTTTCTATAAAACACGTCCTAGCCTAACCTCCACTCAAATTGACCCTAAATTGTTGGAAATAATTTCTGGACTCCAAAATTTAGTTCAAAGCGTGGAAATAGCATTTTAAGTGTGCAAAAACTATTGGGCATTATTATTGCCTACATTCTCTTTTAAATTTCCCGCATGCAATCAGTTTGGGACTTCGTGACGTCAAGTGGCACAGCTATTGTCAGGAAGCGAATGAAGCAGAAAATCTTTTGTGTTACACAATTGGGAAATTTAAAAGCGAAAATAAGTAATAATGATATCAAATTTATCGTAAATTTATTGCAAGAAGGGATGTTCTTTTTAAGCTAATCCTTGGTTAGTACGAAGTTTGATTCCAGTTTAATTTTAATGGTCAATCAAGACATTTCCGAGTGAGTTTCGCCCTTCGAGTTCAGCTTGAATTTCTCTCTATCTTGGGCGTAAACTTCCTTCTAAAATATAAATCAATCAATCAATCAATCAATCAATAAAAAATAATAAGGACAGGAATTGATTTTACGATGAATTGTTTTAACAAAGCATACGTATTCATTTACCTTCCAGGTGAAGCCTATACCGGCAGGCAATATTTATAGGGTTCTAGAAACTTCGGCTTCAGGTGGGGACAGCCTTCTTTTTGAGCTTGTCAACGGCAAAAACGTTGACCAGGCAGCACAAATGGCGTATTCTATCCTGTCCGCTGTGGAGGAAGCTGCTATAGACACCAGCAACAAGCTAAAAGTATGCGCTCTGTCATCTTAGTCAATTTTTCTTTGTAATAATTTGTGTGATTTCCTCAATCATAGGAGGGTCATCTCCAGGAGTTGTATTTTACTGTAGTTTGTCTAACATTTTAGTAACACAATTTTTTATAAAGCAAATATAATTCTCTATGTAACTTTTACCTTAACCCCGAAACTGGTCTGTGAGACCAAAGAGCAAAGTTTATTCTCTAAGGAACACTCAAGCGTAGTCAGTTAGAAAACTGCTTACAGCAAAGATTATCCTCTACAATTATTCCGCTCTACAATTGGGATGGCCAAAGCAGGTTGGCCAGCCTAAATATAGTACCCAGAATTTGAAACCATTCTACGATGTATCGGTCTCTGCTTTTATATCTTTTGTTTTCTATATTATGCCGATTAGATCGGTCACCAGTCTGATCCAACATATACCAGCAGGATTATCTTCCACGGTTGCTTGCTGAACATTTAATCTACAAAAGAGGATTGGAGCCTGTTACTGTATACAACAGTTATTAGGGATTATAATAAAGTTTTGATATAACGCGCGCTCTGATTGGTTAAAACAGCGTACTTTATCAGAGTACAGATGCACGGCCGGCTACGGTCTCACGCAAATCGAGTCGACCCAAATGAAAAGTGGCCGACCAGTTTCTGAATTTTTCCTTCGGTTTTTATTTTGAGTGAGGCGTCTTATACGACCCAGAAATCGAGTATGAAAACGAGCTCTTAGCCTCAATGGATTTGGAAGATGCTTCTGCGAGTAACACCACAAATAACAGCATGATATTAATATCACGGGTGTTTTCAGAATTAGAAGTTGCTGAAATTGTGCGAGTCGCGCAGCGACAAGGGCAATTTCAGCAACCTCTGGAAACACAAGTGATATTAACCCTTAATTTCACGAGGACTCATTCCAATTACGTGTTAAAAACAGAAGGGTAAATTTTTCTCAACAATGCCGAGGCACGTCGAAAAACAGTCAGCCAAGCGAAGTAAAAACACTTTCCTTCGCAAGCCAAACAAATAAACAACTCAACTACTTTTTAATTTGCGTCCAAAACGAGTGTAGATGATTATTATTTACATCCAGTCGAGAGATAAATATGAGTTTCAGTCCTGATCAAAAGTAACAAAGATCAAACCAAATGTTCAAAGCTTCAATTTATTTACCTGCGCTGTAGACTGAGGTTCCACCACTTGAAAATACACATCCACTTAAAAACAGGCCTCCGTAAACAACAAACCATTTGTCCCAACGGTTTCTACCGAGTTTAAGCTACTCGTTCCTCTCATTAATGGTAAACTGTTCTGTGAACCTTTTTTGGTGAGCTGCAAGATGCCATGGTAAAGTAAAAGCTCTTGAGGCGTTGAATCATTTTCTTTTTCAACCACACAATTCAGCTACGCCGGGCTCCATCGAAAAGCAGTCGATCCAAGTTTTAAGCTTTTCACGTGAAATATCTTTTGCTATTCCGTTTATCACTCGGAAATTCATCTTCCTGAGTATCTTTTAAATCTAGCTCTTGATCTTTACAGCTTTTTTTAGCGAATTTCAGCTGGATTTTACTGAACAATTTGCTTTTCGATCCCGATTTTAGGCCAAAAAACTACTCGCGACTACTCGCACTTTGATGGTTTCCGAACTTAGATGATTTGACATTTTGACAGCTTTGGTCTGTTTCAACCAATAAAATGTTTTGAACCGTTCTAACAAGGATTGTGATTGGTCTGTTTTAGCGTACCTTATCAGAGTACAGATGTACGGAGGGTGTACGGCTGACGCCACTCGTACGATTTGGAAAATAAAGTTTTCCGAAAATTTTAGCCGAATGCGTGGGGAAATTAAGAAATTCTTTATTATAAAACAAATAAAGAAGCCTCGCCTGTGATCTGTTCTGTTGTAAAGCACTTAGGAAGCGGATAGAGCACGAAAGAAGTGTAGGGAAAACACTCGACTACGTCTCGTGTTTCCCCTACACTTCTTTCGTGCTCTATCCGCTTCCTGCGTGCTTTACAACAGAACAGATCACAGGCGAGGCTTCTTTATTTGTTAAGTTTAAGAAACGAGGATGGGAACGTCGACGAGAACGTCACAAAACAATAGGTTTAATGAGCAAAAACAATATCTCTACACCTGTGTTTTACATTTTGGTAGATTTCTTCGCCGTCCTCTGCTAAACAACAACGTGAATTGACCAAATTTGGGGTTTTGGCGAGAACGTGAGCACACAAATTTTTCTTCCTTTTTCTTTACTTTAACGCCGTTCATAGAAATTGAGTTCCTGGATAGTTCGCAGACATTTTACAAGTTGAACAAATCGGAATAATCGCGAAAGTGCCTCAATACCGAGAAGATATAATAATAATTTTGAAATGACGTTTTCGTTGCCGTGGCGTCCTCGTTTCTTAAACTCCCTATTATTAAAACTGGGGGTTAGAGTATCTATCATATAATTCCTACTTATTTCTATTTCATTCGCTGAGTATTTTTCCTGTCCTTAGCTGAAGACGGCTGTCCTTGAACAGATATCAACTGTGAAGGTCGACAGCATGCAACAGGTCACTCAGTTGTCAGCGGTTGTTGTTATGGCAACCAAAGAAAATGAAGATTTAGCTGTGGCAACACAGGTGCGAAATTTCTTCCAAAGCAATCGCAAGTTTCATTTTAAATAATAGGGTGTCATCTTCAGAAAATGTTCTGGCCAGAATCTGCAATGAGGGTGCTTTGGTTAGTCTCCTACGCAGCCGTTCTTTGTCTCGTCACGCAACGCTCCTCGCCACTAACGGCTGCTGAAAACCGAACCACATTCCTTTCCCTTTGTGTTTGCGGTCTAACGAATTAATCAATAAGGTATCACAAAAATGACAATGACGTCAGAGGAAACAGCATGCTTTTCATTCTGTCAGCGATGTCACGGACTCTGGTCACGAATGGAACAATTCCTGTTAAGAAGATTGTCCACAGTGTTTTACGTGATCATCGCCGTCGGCAATGCAAATCACGATAAATACTGATACAGGCAAAAGTTCACTCAATTGTCAACAAATCATTCAATCGTTGTGGATGTGAGGTGTTTTTCAAACAGCAGCGAATTGTTCATTTGCAGTGGACGCTATCTGTAAATGATGTGGCCGGGTATTCTGTAATCTGGCCCAGAAATGTTTGCTACAAGCGGTTGACAAAGTTCCAACGGGCTTCGTAAAAAGAAATTGAACGAGAAAGTGAGGAAGTCTTCAGTAAAAGGGAACCTCCAGGAGCAAAGCGATTCCTACGAGCTACAGAAGGGATACGAAATATTCCCGATGAAGAGACTGTCCGCGAAAACGTTTCCGTGACTGACCGAGCGAAAGCATCTAAATCCCTGCAAATTTGGCAAAGGCAAAGCTAGCGCTCGTATTTGTTCTCCTATTGACTCCTAAAGGCGGGACAAGGGCGCCTATGACTTACGTTCCTGGCTTCCTATCTCCGATTCAAAGACACGCGGCCTACAATCTCGTGTTGAGTGTATTACCAAATCAAAATATGACGAGTCCCGAAAAAAATTGTCACATTTATTTCGTCCACGATTAACCTCAACACCAAACTCGTCTACTCGGGAACAAAGTCAAGTGCAATTACAGGTAAAGATCTAGTATCATAGTAAAAACGTAAGCAAAACGCTAACCCATTCCTATCACTCAATTGTAGTCCATTGTTAGCGCACGCTTGACACCGATATAAACTAGGCTGTGATTGGATGTACGCCGAACTGAGGAATTGGCGCGTACACTTTCCAGAAAATGGAAGGCTGATCCTGATTGGCTAATAGTCGGGAAAGGAATGTGGCTCGGTTTTCAGCAGCCGTTAGTGGCGAGGAGCGTTGTGTGACGAGACAAAGAACGGCTGCGTAGGAGACTATGCTTTGGTCAGATCGTTTTATTTCGTCAATGATTAATATTTTGCCCGTACACAAATTCAACAACTATTCCTTACTTTAATGACTCTAAATTTCCTATTAAAGGTTAATTTGTTATGGCTCTTTCTTTCACAGGAATAAAATCAATTGAATGCCTCCTAAATTCCTCGAATTATGATCATACAGTATGTACTGTGCGCATGAATTCTAAGTTTGTTTTCGATAAGACTTAAATTGAAAGTTGTTTATGTTTCATTTTTTGTTCATTTTAGAAAGACGTAGTCGGCCTTTTAGAAAACATGACTGACTTTATTGGTTCCCAAATTGATGGCGACGAACAGGATGTTGACTTGGTTCAAGACATTGGTGGCAGCCTCCTTCAGGGGATGTCTAATACTCTTGGTGCTACCGCCCCTCAAGCAAGTTCAGACAAAGAAAACACCGATGACAAGGACGAGGTAGTTGATAAAGACGGGAGCGAAAGGACAGAGAGAAAGGAGGTAACAAAGCTGGGAATGCTATTACTATTACTATAGAATTGCCCCACTGAGAACCGCCTTGGCGAGTTGAATTCCTGATCATCACCATCACCATCACCATCACCATCATCATCACCACCACCACCATCATCATCATGATCATCATTATCATAATCATCATCGTAGAAAGCGGTAATGGAATATTTTAATCGCAATGGACTATATGGTTTCTCTCAGTGTATGAAATAGGAAACTGAAAAGGAGAAATTTTATAATTTGGTCTTAAAATACTGTTACTTTCTTTAAGAGGTGATTATGGAGCATGATGTAGAGAAAGATCTATATGAGACTGAATTTTTAAATTCGTAGAGAATCCCGGGCCTTATATTTAAAGCGAATACTTTTGGGGCAAGGGGAGTGCACTTCCTCTGATAATAATTATAATTAATTTCTGCGGTGGCTGGCTATTTCAGAGTAAGGGTTAATTTTTTCTCACAGATTTCAATCTAATTATTATACAGAATGAGCAGATTGCCAAGAAAACACTTCATCTCATTGACAAACTGGGGACCAGTCTTCTGGCAACTAAGGTAATCGGCGAGAAGCCAAGTGTGTTTATTACAGATAAATTGTCCGTTACACTTGATCGACAGACGCCAGCCAAAATGTCGGGAAAGACTTTGGGAGAAGGAAAAGAAAAAGTCGCATTGCCATCTGCAGAGGCCCTCTTTGGATCTGACTCTGGAAAGATGCCATCCGTGGACGCTCAGGTATTCAAGTTTAAGCTGGTGATTAGGATCATTTTTTTGGTGCTTTCCGTGCGTGTACTTAGAACACAAGGACTTTAAAAAGTGTACAGCAGTTATAAGGGAGGAGCTCATTAAGGGTTTTCATTAAAATGGGCTATTTTCGAATTGTGGAAGAACAAAAGAACCAAGTCGAGATTTAGGGGAATAATTTACATTGTTTTTTGGTTTTGACAAAAGAAAACGCAAATTATTCCTCTGAACCTCGACTTGGTTCTTTTGTTCTTCCACAATTCGAAACTAGCCTATTTATCCCTGTTATGTCTTATGTCCTACAAAATGTAACCCCCTCTTCTTCCCACAGTCATAACCGCCATTGCGATCGCTATTGCAGTGCTATTGCAACGCTATTGCATCGCAGGGATGGCGCAGTGGTGAGAGCACCCGCCTTCCACCAAAGTGACCCGGGTTCAATTCCCGGACTCGACGTCATATGTGGGTTGAGTTTGTTGTTCGTTCTCTTCTCTGCTCCGAGAGGTTTTTCTCCAAGTACTCCGGTTTTCCCCTCACCTCAAAAACCAACACTTCTAAATTCCAATTCGATCCGGAATGCTCGAACGTTTCATACATGAGCACCCGGCTCGGGAGGCTGGGAAACCACTCCTCACGCTATCGAGCCTAAATAGATTGATTTGATTTGATTTGTTTTGATGCGAAAGCAAGTGCTGATAAGTTCTCTAAGAATTACTACTTGTTGACACGAGGAGACGACTGTTCACTATTGCTTTTTTGCTACTAATAAAGCCTTTTTAACAAAGTCTTCTCCTCACTTTTTACATATCAAAGCGGCATGGAAACGATGGAAAGTGGTACGGGTGTTTCTTTGAATATGCCCTGTTATCGGTTTTGCGCCATTTTTGAGTTGTCATATAAACAAATCTTTAATCTCATGAAGCGTGTCAATGTAAGTCAACGTTCAGACCAAATTTTGAATGCCATTGCACAATTTTATTCTCAGATGACGTCTTTTGAGAAGAACCCATTCACTTGGGACGAGAGCGCGAAAGGCATCCAATCATCAGTGGTGGAGTTTAGCTTAAAGAAAGACGATGGAACTACACTTAAAATCTCAGGTCTTAAGGATCCAGTTGAACTATTCATACCAGTATCTCGACAAAACGAGGAGGGAGGAAATACAACCGAGGAACAGTATTTTGCAAAACCTAGTAATGGTTCTGACAACTTTAGGTATCACCGAATCAATATTCCATCGACGAATACAATCGTCTTCTTTGAGATAAAGCCCGAGCAGGGAGCGTTCTTCGATGTCTTTGTCAGTGCACAAAAGAAGCCAACGCCCGATAAATATCAGTACAAAAGTAGAATTCCGGATTTCTCGTCCTGCACTGCGCGCTCCAACAGTGTTGGATACTACAACTGCAGCGGTAACCCTTATGAGGTTACAATATCCAGTGACGTCACTGGGAAAATAGGAGTTCACTTTATCGGGATTAGGTTTGCTGCTGAACAGAGTTCAAAAGGACGTGGACGAGCTGCTCGATCGTGTGGAAGCCATGTTGGTAGACAAAAGAGGTCTTGCATCGGTGTCAAAGATCCCCCAACCACCCCTCCCCCGACACCCAGGATTGTTGTTCCGCAGTATAACCAGAGTACTGACGTGAACTACACCATGTCTATGACAATAACGAGCTGTTTGTATTGGTCTGAGGGGAAACAAGCTTGGACCAGTGAAGGTTGCTCAGTAAGTTTTATAAATTGTAATAGAGTGTTTTGACTTCACGTCACGGCGCCATGTTGGTGTCCCAAAACAAAGACACGGCAGCCATGTTGGTGTCCCAAACTAAACCTCTGGGAATTGAACTATTAATATATTTATGCAAACACTTTCTTTTGTTTTAGTAAGCCAATATGGCTGGTAGTCATGTGAATGAAAACTCTCTATTGTCGAAGTGGATGCGACTGAGGATTGGTTGTTAGATCTTGTAATTACTTACCACCACTTTCGTCTCAAACGAAAGCACCTGTGCGAAAATAGCCGAGGCTAAAACGGTCGTGGCCACCATGCCTCTCTGATATCGCTAAGAGGGAAAAGTACATACTTCACTTTGTTTTCTTGTGTAAAAGGACAGTCCACATACAGGGGTATATAGCCGGCACGCAAACGTCAAGAAAAAAAAAGTAAAATGATTAAAATGGATTTAGTAATTTGAACTTTCGTCGTACAGTATAAGACTCAGAGGATAGCACGTACGAACAGTGTTTCTTTCGGCCAAATTAATCTCCTCTGGACCATGATACTATATACATTTTACCTACTCAAAAGCAAATGTAGACTCCATCAACAATTATTCAATCAACTATAAATTAAATTAATTAAACATTTAGACTAATTTTAACTAATTAAACTAATTTTAACCAAAACACAGCTGTATTATATACGTAAGTGAAATGCACGTTCCCTTTTGAGTCTAGATCGGACCTAAAACAAGTTCCGGAAGTCTGCATTGTCTGTGTACGCACCTCTCCGCGTTTGGTGGGGATTTCTTTGTGGCGCCAAATCCCATCGATTTTGACAAGGTTTGGGAACAGTTTGGGAAACTGGGAGAGACCGGAAACTTCGTCGTGTTGGCGACTGTATGTGCCGTATTTGGTGTATACGCTTTGGGATTAGTCTTAGCACGAAGAGCGGACAAACTTGATGGAATGAAGGTGGGAAATAAGTTTTAATGTTGCTGGTTAAATTAATCTTTGAATAGAAAAACAGACGTCTTTCTAAGACTTGTTTACAACTTGGAAGCAAAACACCAAAAGTTTAAATACCAGGCCTTAGTTGTTCAAATGGTGGGGGTGCGAGAAATGTACGGAACGAATACATCTCTGGAGAGTAACTCCGCTCTTTGAAGAACCGGGGTCTCTAACCCAAGTTTATTGCTTTAATGTATTGGTCAGCTCCAGCCAAGATCACTTGGGCATTTCACTACCAGGGTTGGGGTCGTGATAACTCTGGGAAGATGAGAATAGTCAAGAGCTGGAGCTAACTTTAAATACGGACGCTTTACTTAGATTCTAACTTTGACAGAGGAAGTGATTTTTATACAGTTATGTTATATTGCGCACCGGTAATGTACACTTGCACCGCAGGTTGTCCCTTCAAGGCCAGAAGAGTGCGACAAAACAAAAGATCATAGTGATTTGTGTTGTTTGCTTACTTCTCACCAGGTGGTGGGCAATGTATACTTAAATGACAATGCGTACTCGAGTGGGTGTGTATACAAGCTACATCTGCAGACTGGAATGTGGAACAACCAGGGAACAACAGCGCACGTTGGGATTACGATGTATGGAGAGGAAGGTTGCAGCGGTCCCATCGCACTGTCAGATTCTAGAGCGAGGAAGATATTATTCGCCCGTGGAAGTGTAAACAGCTTTATTTTATCGCTACCCCATTCTTTGGGCCGAGTGTTCAAGATACTTATCTGGCATGACAACAGTGGAGAGAGCCCTGCTTGGTTTTTACAGCAAGTTGAAATAGAGGATTCTAGCTCCGGGGAAAAATGGCATTTTCTAGCCAACCGGTGGCTTGCGCTAGAAAAGGGCTCTGGGCAGATTGAGTGCGAACTCAATGCTGCGGATAAACGGGAGCTTCAAAAGTTTAAGAATTTGTTTGTGGTTAGGACTGCGAGAAATCTGGGTGATGGGCATTTATGGTTGTCACTGTTTACTAGGCCTCCTCATGTGGCATTCACTCGGTGTCAGAGGTTATCGTGCTGTCTATCAGTTTTGTTCACTGCCATGGTAACCAACGCCATGTTTTACAACTTCGGCGCGGCGCCTGAAGACTCCTTTGAAGTCGGTCCTTTAAAACTCAGCTGGACGCAAATTAAGATTGGCATCCAGAGCAGCATTATCGCTATTCCGATTAACGTGTTAGTAGTGATGATCTTCAGAAACGTTAAACAAAAATCACAGCAGCACGTGTACAAAGTCAGCGTGGAAGAAACCGAAGAGAAAGCTCCGGGGTGTCTGCCATACTCCTTCACTTTTATCGGATGGGCATTGTGTATTTTGGCATCGCTTACAGCTGCTGCCTTTATAGTGTTCTACAGTATGATGTGGGGGAAGGATACATCCAACCAATGGCTTACGTCAATCACGGTGTCATTTATCCAGGATGTCTTCGTCTCTCAGCCAATCAAAGTCATTTTGCTGGCTTCTTTGCTGTCACTCATCATCAAAAAACCACCGGATCGCGAAAAAGTTTACGGTATGTCTTATCAGAAGGAGACACACTCTGATAAGAGGGTTACTGGGCCACCAAAGGGCGAGGAACTGGAGAAAGCGAGGGACTTCAGGGCTAAAGTGCAAGAGATGTGGAAGGTTCTTGCTGAAGTTACTGTTTTTCTTGATTTTTGTGTTACTCTTAATGATCGTCTGCTATGGAAATCGAGGATCCACGCGTTACACTCTGACCAAATCAACGGAAGAGGCGTTTAAATATTTTAAGGTGAACTTACAATTACAAATGAGGTCCTTGTTGTATAAGCTTTCGATGGCTCCAACCGTCCTGTGTTTCTGAGCTCTTTTCTTGTTACGAAAACTGAATATGACATGTTGGAATACTGTGAGTGTGGGCAGTGAAACACGCTACATGTATTTCATCTTAGGGTCCGTTTTAGTAGTTTCACCAAGTTTTTCAGCGTTCGTTCAACATTTTGTCGATCAAAAATGTTTAAGCGGTCCTTTATATGTCACATTTTAGGTTCTCATTAGAAGAGCATTTTAAGGCGACTGTAAACTTGTTCTTGTTGGAGTTTTTGTTTGTGTTGTCACTTTCAAGGTGTGATCGTTAAAAAAATGGCTTGAATGTCAATAGTCTGCCTTGCGCGTATTAGCATTAATAAATAATATTTATGCATTATTCATATCACTAGTCATTCTTGATATTGATTAGCGATGCTGGTTATTTTCAATATTATTGACAAGTGTAGCTTTTTCGTGACAGGGTTGGCGTCAAAAGAGTACTATATGGTTTGTGCCCTTTATTGGTCGCATATATGCTTGATTTTGTTCATATTTAAAAGTCGCGAGTATACCGGCGCATATGATGAGAGATGTAGTCTCTAATTGAAGGTACTTTGATCTTATACATATGTTATATTTATTTAAGGGGCGAAACATTTCTTCATTTTGGAAGTGGATGAGAGGTAGACCTCTTCCAGCCCTGTACGACACCAGGTGGTACAACGGGTGGATATTTGAATACGATGAAGGATTTGTGGGCAACAGAGAGCTGTTTATGGTCGGTATGCCACGCCTCCGACAAATTAGAGTAAACACAGGTAAGCTTTTATAAAGGTCGTTTCACTTTTGTCATCCGGTAAACTGAAAACCAGAATTCCACAGCCGAGGTATGATGGTGATGAGTGCGGATCTTTCCACTAGAGACTGAGTGGAACTCCTGTGGGGAATGTCCAAGATCACTAGGGCTGACCGACCTACTGTACTTACTCCGTTTTTTTAAATTTTTCTAAGAGGTGCCACATTCTCCCCCAATTCAAACTCCTCGTCAGAGGTATAGACCTACTTTGGCTTCAGCGACTGTGACCTCCAAAGCCATTTTTTTTTGCATCCTTCCCTTTCCTGAATTTCCACCAACCAACCACCTCATCAGAATGGCCGAGGGTTCAGTGGTTATCGAGAGCAAAAACACGTGTTAGAAAATGCTTAAGTCTTTGATGCTAGTAAAAAAGAAATCACAGTTTACTGAGATTGTGACCCAGCGTAAAACTCAGGAAGAATGTATGCAAAGTGGTTAATAATTAGCTGTTATCGTTTGTTCTATTTAAAGCCAGAAGATGTCAGGTGGTCGAGAAAGTTCCTCAATTGGGTGAAACATTCACGAGGTGTACGCTTCCTTATTCATCGCTGAACGAATATAGAACCTCCTTTAATTTACCCAATTGGATTCCAGTCGCAAATACAAGCAAGTTTCAATCAGTGTTTGAACTGGAGAGGATATGTCCCAAACCTTGGAGGTATCGTTCGACCTCCGAGCTACAGACATTATCCCATCAGGGGTTTTACAGCACATACGATGGAGGCGGGTTCGTAGCTGATTTAGGATACAACAAAAAGTCTGCCTTAAATGTTCTGAACAAGCTGGAGGCCAACAACTGGATGGACGAGTTCTCCGCGGCGGTTTTCATAGAATTTATGGTGTTTAATCCTTCAACCTCGTTATTCAGTGTAGTGAGATGTCTTTACGAGCGATTCCCAACCGGAGGAGTGGCATTTTCAAGAAGCATTAAAACACTGACTTTGTATAAGTCATCAAGCAACAAATTTCAGACGTTTTACGAGGTTTGTCAATTGCTCTTTATGATCATCATTTTAATCTTCCTTGTTAGTGAGATCGCCAAGATTTATCGCCAACGAAAAAAGTACTTTGCTGGTTTTTGGAACTGTGTAGAGATTCTTCAAATTGTAACAGCCGTTTGTGCCGTGGTCATATTCTTCTTGAAGGCGAAATACACGAGTTCGTTTGTGAAGAGGGTAAGGGACAACCCCTTCGAAACGTCGAGCGCTGATTACATCGTCCTCTGGTCAGATGTAGAGATTTACGTGTTATCACTTCTCATATTCGTAGTCACCATAAAATTCCTTCGCCTCATAAGGTTCAACCGCCATGTTTGTCAGATGATGGGAACACTCGGAAGGGCAGTCAAACCGCTCGTCTCTTATTTGGTCGTTTTTGTAGCAACAGTCTTAGCGTACACACAAATGGCATTTCTCCTGTTTGGCTCAAATCTGGGTCCATACTCCTCGTTTTTTAACTCGTTACGCGCGGTGTTGCAAATGCTTTTGGGAGGAGACATGTTTTTCTATGAGTTAAAATCAACGAAATATCTGTTGGGGCCATTGTTTGTATTTCTTTACATGTTTACGATGATGCTGATTTTGTTAAATATGTTCATCGCTATTTTGAACGAATCCTACTTCGAAGTGGTAGAATCTCCCGGAACCGACTTTGCTAACGCCGATTTGGGTTCATTTATGATCGTTTATCTGCGCAGAAATCTCAAGTTATTTGGTAAACGGTTGGCATCTTTTGTGAAAAAGCCTTTTAAAGGCTCACATTTTCGACAGCAACGGAGAGGCAAAAGGTGGACCAAAGAGGCATTTAAACGATCGTCGGAAATAGATAGATTGTTCTCGGCTGAAGTCGAGCGGGGAAGAAGTATTAAGACAGTTTGTCCAATCGCGTCACTGGAGTCTATTGCAGAATTTGATGAAATGCCCGTGGAGATTGCTGAAAAAGCTAATTTGCTCAGAATGGCGGACTCTGGGAACATGTCAATGTCTTTACTCTCTATAGATGAGCTGTACGAGGCAAGGGAAGATCAAGAGCTGGACATACTGCAGAAGGAGGTCAATGACGTAGCTAGCTACATGGAATTCACTTTTGGTGCAGCCCCTTTGCGTCCAATTAGGGAAACCATTGTTTAAAGGGCATGGGCATTGCCCGGCGATAAAAGAAATCAAGGCGTGCCTTGGTGGTTGTTTCTACCTGAAATGAAACGAGCTTTACAGTCCCCAGTGTTACTTCAATCCTAATTTATGACGTAGCTAGCTACATGGAATTCATTTTTGGTGCAGCCCCTTTGCGTCCAATTAGGGAAACCATTGTTTAAAGGGCATGGGCCCTGCCCGGCGATAAAAGAAATCAAGGCGTGCCTTGGTGGTTGTTTCTACCTGAAAAGAAACGAGCTTTACAGTCCCCAGTGTTACTTCAATCCTAATTTAAAATTTGTTTGAGGCTTGTGACTTCACTGGTGCTGCCTTGAACATGGTTTCCCGTGTCCCACCCCCTCCTTCATCACTCATGAACAACGAAGACTGGATGGGGTGGGTGGTAGGGGATTTGTTCAGTAATTAAACAACTCATAGCAAAGGCTGATCTTGTTGAGGTAATTAAAAGCACCGAAATATTTTAAAAAGTGCCCAATGTCCCTATTTCAATTGGACATACTTGAAAATTCAAAAGGATAAGGCGCCCGTTTCTCGAAGCTCCCGATTATTACCTAGCCCATTTTAAAAACTGTTTAGTTTTCCATTCCTGATGGGAGTTTCAAGAGTTTTGAAAATTAATTATACAGTAAAGTTATCAGCTAAAGAAACAAAATGGAAGATCAGAACACAACCAGCCAACTTTTCGTGAGATTTTGATTTCCAAATATCACGGTTTCGGGCCAATTAAGTTACCGTGACTTTCGAGAAACGGGCCTTAGCTCCTTAGTAGTGTCTCTCAGTCAAAGAAACTTGAGATACTTTGCCATTAACGAGTTCTAACGTCCTGTACACAAGCATGTAACTAAAAAGTGAAGGAGGTCTCTAAAGAGTTCTCTAAAGAGATTTAAGAAGATGGCTAATGTAGAAGCAACAGGAATAACAGTAACTAAAGCAATGATGATTCTGAATGACAATGCAATGATAATGATAATAATCACACTATCATATCTCTAAAACTTAAAATTAAATTAAGCTGAGTGTAATGAGAAAACATCTGCATGCAGATATGTTTATAATATCATCTTCATGTTAGGAGACTCAGTCTTAATATCGTAAAGAAATATTAGATAAGGCAGTCGCTATATTAATCGTTTTATACAAATAAAAGACGCACACTGCGCCTGGGATTAACTTACATGATAATTATGCAGTGGAACGTTAATGGGCAAGAGAAAGACAATTCGTCCAGGCGAAGTATCTTAGCTACACGTAGCGTGTCATACGAGGTGCAATAAAAAACGGCTCGCCTGGATGACTAAAAATAGTGGCCAGCGTTATGGTGCTGGACGCCCGAGTACGAGCCTCATAGTCAGACATTCCACAATGTCTTGTCCAAGTTTACTCCAGACTGGTTATGAAAGTGACAACAATAATAATAAAAAATAATAATAAAAATACCTGACTCTCAGTTATACATAGACTTGACTATTACTGACGTACTATGCCGTAATCAGCTGCATTTATTCTTATTATGTTCTAAAAGGTTTTCTGTGGGTACATGGATAAGACCAATCACACACGCTACAAGTTGAGTGCGTGCCAATCAAGCCTGCATGAATGATTCAATCCCCCAAGCTTGTCTTAAGTTGATTCGAGTTAGTTGATTTTGTAATTAATTTTATCCGTACCGCAACACTGTGCAAAATATATCTTGCGCATGCGAGGTGGGACAATAAATGTGAAGAGTAGTGAATTGAAGTCGTCAACAGCGAATACCATTTAAACAACAACAACAACAACAAGAAACAAACAGAAATCGTGCACTGAAAGATAAGATAACAGGACAAAATAGTAGTTGACAACATCCCCCCTCCCTCCGCTTTGAAACAAAATAAATAAATAAATAAATAAATAAATAAATAAATAAATAAATAATTGCCTAGAAACCTAATTTACCTCTAGCAGACACTGTACTATCTCTGAATCACTAACTTTATTGGAAACTTATTTGGCTTTGCTCTTCATGAAAAAAAATTAACTTCAAACAAACGAAAGGAAACGAAACAAGCACACGATCAATGCCTTTGTTCTATTTGATTGAAACAATATGAAAGTTGAATACAGTATTTTATCGACCAAACGCCAGACTCCGAATACTAGCACATACTTATGCAAGTTTACAGAAATGTGGAATTGCTGGCTTCGGTTAATTCTTAGAGTTTCCTTAACAAAAGTTTCAAAACATTTGTCGTAGAGAAGCCGTTTCAGTCCGTTGTGCAATACCCCTTGTGGAGCCACTATTTTGGCCGGCCTAGGAGATAGTAAAGACTTGCGTTAAAACTTTAATTGAGGTAACCCTTATCGCTCTGTTCAGTCTGACTTTCTGGCTTTGAAAATCATCAGATTGCGAAAACGTAACTTCATCAGGATTGACTGGCACGTGCACTTGTTTTATATCAAGCTGTGCAATGTCATTCCGTAAAAGCAAAAATTTAATTACGATGACTGTCATGTTAGTTTGTATTGACAGTTGAATGTCTGCTATTTCTTTTTAGAATATTGTGCGAGATGGCAAAAAAAATTAGAAATAATTATCATTTGAATAATTGATAGCATCGAAATGTTTTACATTTTAATGACATAATTATAGAAACCCACGCCAAGTTACATCTGGTTGCTTTTGTATACGTTAAAACTGGAAACCGGCTTTTGTTTTTATCAAGTGCCATCTTTTAAAAGGTAAACTTATTAACATACGTTGTAATTAGTTAATGGTCTTCTGGACCCAGTTCTCATTCAAAATGTACACAATTGCAGAATGCGTCAGCCGCTTGCAAGTCAATTGCAAAGTGCTCACGTAGTGCGGTCAAGACCACTTTGAAAGTGCGTTAACACTCATTTTGTATTTACGCACTAATATTCCGCAACCCATTCTACGCAAAGTTCCCTTAATAGTTATTGACTGACATTGTAAAAATAGTATTAGTAAAATTACCTTTCCCCTAATATTTGACTAACCATTAAAATTGCCATTGGTCGAATTGTGCTTTGTCAATCTCTACTTCACGAGTGTTGGATTCAGGGAAGCTTTCTTTTCTTTTCCTAACTCATATCGAAGGCTTATACAGTTGTATCAGATATCACTGCAGTGCCGAAGGGTGAATTCGTTATCAGAATGGGCTCCGATCATGAAAGCAGTAAGACTTCCTTCAGTTTTAAACGTGCTGCGGTTAATGTCGCAAATAATTGGTTAGTGAGCAATATTGCTCGTGACAAATGAGTTGGCTAAACGTAAATTTCAGAAGAATGTAGCACCACTATAGAACGAATAGGATGGGACTGCAAGGGATCACAGGTTTACTAGGTACAATAAATACAACAATTTTTCCATTTTTCAGTTCACAGAGCGTTAAAGAAGTAAATTGCTGTCGTCACGTATTAAGGAAGAAATTGAGCGTTATCGATGAAAAACAATTTACGCGAGTTCTTTAATCATTTAGATTTCCAATTATTTTTTATCATGAAATAATCCCTTCGGACATATATCGTTAGTGTGCTCCGTTCTCTTGCTGTGGAAATTGATTAGCACTCACTTAATTTGTTGACACGTCTTTTATTGCCTTTTCACCTTGTGAAAGTACTTCTATATGACATATACCATTTTAGCATGGATATATGCCCCGATTTGCTTCAAAGTTGTCGATTCAACCTTTGATCTTAATTTGTAACGACCGAGATACAACAAAAGCATCATTTGACCTGGCGCATAGTTCAAAAGAGAACATATCATCGCAAAAGTACTGCTGCGTCAGAAACATACTCGAGGCAGATAAAAGGTATGGTAAATGGTTCTTGACACTTGTATCATATTTAGACTCGCAAGATTCGGAGGTTTGCTTTAATTTTTATATGCATTTGCCATAGGTGCGCTCTTTTATGTCTGTGAGGACTTAACAAAAAGTCAATCAAGAGAGGTTGTTTCTTTTGTAATTCTTTCCAAAAGTTTAACTAAATTTTTTTATTCCTTTAACTCTGGGTTTCGCCATTAGCTACTCCTTGTTAAATGCAATTGCAACTGCATTAAAGCCGACGTGGCTTAAAAGTTACTTTTAGTGGTGGTATATGCCTTAATATCTGCGAAAACGGGCTGAAGTAAAATGCGCTGTGACTGGAGCTCCACTGTTTCTAACTCTTCTAAATAAAAAAAAGCACTAAACGAAACAAATTAATGCGCTAGTAGGATGAGAGACTTTTTCCTTGTAATTTAGTCAAAGGAACTTGTAATTATTTCTTGCTTTCACCGGAGCTCCACTTATGTGTCTAACTCTTCAAATAGGGTAAGGTTCTGTTTAAACTGAAAGAAAGAGACTTTTTTTTCTCGTTGTCATTTAGTCAAAGGAACTTGTAACTATTTCTTGCTATCAGTGAAAAACGTTTGTTGTCCCTCAGGTGATTTCTCTCAGGCTTCTTGCTGTTACGATAAATATTTGTTATTTTTCTTTCCCAGGATAACTGCTGAGCCAACGTCATTGAAATTAATTAATCAGTGATAACTTGCAAAATGGACTTCCCTGGCTTTCAAATACTTCTTCTCTTGCTGCTACGACCAGGATTTGGAGTGCAAAAGTAACGATTTACTCGGTAAAGAAAACATACATAATTATAACTCAAAAGTGAGCTCGGTGAGGTCATGCCTTCCTTGCTCTAGCTAATAATTTGTCTTTAAGGTATTATTAATACAAATTAAATAACTATAGACCACAACTCATAGGCTAGGCTGGGAGCAAGATGTCCTAATTGGCGCCTCGTGCACAAATTATTTCTTCCCCATGCCTCTCGCGGCTCTCTCTGTTCGGCGTCCGCATAAATAAACGCCGCGAAATAAATGGCGCGGAAGACGCGAGTAGGACCGCTTGCTCCCAGGTTCCTCGCAGGCAAAACGCTTTGAGATTGGTCGCTATTAGCGTTCGTATTTTTGACTATCAATTCAATTTAAAACGATATCGGAAGTCTGGCGCGTGCGACTTGTGAGTGCTGTGATGATCAACGAAAGGCAAATGTTTGGGAAAACACAGATCTTGGAACAGGGCTCGATAATATAATTCTGCCCGGTTGTGACCATTTTCGAGTTGTAGTATGAGGTTAACATCACATCCTCTTTCGCTTCCTAAAAACGTTCTGTAAATCCACTGAGCAGTGCTAACGCTTGGCATGATTGATGATCATTTGATCTGAAATGGTAGCTTGTATAGCGCGTTTTCGTTCACGTGACTACCGGCCTTATTGGGCATAATAGTTGATATCTTTATCATGAAAGATGTTTTACATCGTGGTTTGAAATTATAGTTGACTTAATATTTTTAAATAAATCTATTTATTTGAGTGCCAGTGTATTTTTAGCACACATGGTGCTAATAGACCTCTTGTTTTTTTTTTGTTTCCCTATGTAGGTCTCGTGATGTTACCCTAAAGAACTGTTTCTTTGAAATTTCGTTTTATTCACGTGTATATGTAGGCATAATTTATGAAATATAAACGGCAAATCCCTTTGGGAACATCACACGACGTACATTGGGAAAGCAAAATATACAAGGTAAAGAGGTCTAATGTAGACACCATTCAGATCGAATTGGAATTTCGAAATGTTGTCTCACGACTGAGTCACACAGATGTGGATCGCGGCGCGTACGTTACGACCGCTATACTGCTGGTCTTCATCAGGCGATGGTGTCGATTAGCTGTGGATCAGTATAAGTAACACCGTGGTTGGTGGTGATTGGTGTGTCTCGATTCTCGCTTAGGTTGTTTTTGATTAATGGATTTCGATCCTTGTCGTTCAGACTAGAAATTGCTCCCACGGTGGTCCGCTTTGGTACCAATCGACTGTTGTGTTGTTTAATCGTGGGCATCCACGCTTCAGGAATCTACTCAACTCCCCTGTCCCTATTAATGTTGTAAGGGTGAAGTCTTATGAGAATAGCCGCTTTAACCCTGCGGTTAAAGAGTGGGTCAATAAACTTGACCTCGTCCCAGAACGGATAGTGCCCGGCCGCATTGCTGTGTTCTGAAACGGCGGAGGATTGGGCTCGAGCAAAGGGTATGCCTCTATCATGTTCCTTAATCCGTTCAACAACAACAACAACAACAACAACAACAACAACACTTTATTTCATCCCAGAATTTGAAAATAACTTCACGCATAGATCTTCCTGTCTCTCCAATACCACCTAATCATACTCACAGGGAATCCTGTAGACTACTCCGTCTTGTTTTGCTAGATTGACAATGTCTCTAGTTCGAACGAGGTGTGATCTAAGAGTTGTGCTAGATCTTAAAACAGTCCGTATGCCCTAGCCCCCTGTAGGTAGTGACGAAGAGCCTCAGATAACCCTTTGACGCAATTTTGTTTTCAAGATTTTTTTTTTGGATTACTTGATAATCAATCATAGCTTTTTGCGTTAGGAAATATGTTTTTAACTTTTTCAACTTAAGAAGAAGTTAATTTGGAACGCCTGCAATGCTTATTTATTTACAACGCATTTGTGGTATTTTTTCTGTTCATGCGGGGCCGTGGAAACACTCAAAACGTGTAAACTCAGTAGTCAATGGGTTAAAATTGTGAAAAAAAAAATCATTTATGAACTGAGTTATTATAGCAGGTTTAAGACGAACATAGTTAGTGGCGTCGAATTTATCACTCTGTCGTAATTAATTTTCCCAGTTCGGTGGCTCATAGCCATTTTGATTTTTAACTGATATGTTTTGCTTAAAACAAGTGTGTGAAAAGCAAGCTTGCGGAAACGCACTTGTTGGAATATATAATCAAGAAAATCAAGGTTGAAATAATCAGCTGCCCCGAAGTGGTAGAAGTGGTGGAAATAGTTTACAATCGAAAGCTCTGTTCTTTTTTTTTCTTTCACACTGACTATAATTTTAATAATCTGCCACAAACCTTTGCCGACATCAAATTTCATTTTAAACCCTGAGGATATTTAAACACCCCACAATATTAGAAATGTTAATTTAGGGCAGTTGGATCTCCCTTTACTTGTTTGTCATTGTGTTATAACTAGCTAGACCTTTTGATTCTCATTTCTGGCTGCAGTTTATCTTTAAATCAAATGAAGAATGATCCTCGCAGTTGTGAACGCAATTTATGCAATTGCGAAAAGAAGCCTGAAAAAAATTCAGGACTTCAACGGGGTTTGAACCCGTATATATGATTCATTTCATATATCATTCACAGTTTATCTTTACTTAATTTATTTCTCAGTGTGGTAAAAATTCACCATCAATAATGAAACATCTGTTTGAACTAAACGGCAATAGCTGTTATATAAACAAATATTTGACAATGAGTTGGGGGTTAAGACAAGTGCAGGCGATATTGGGTAGTACGCTGCTTTTTGTTAATATATACTATTTAATATCCTAGCTTAATCAGTGGACTGATCCATCAAGATTATTACTTCAAAAAAGCTCTGTGACATAAAGCCACCGCTGGTATTGGGGTGCACCTGCAGAGGGGAATAAAGAAAATGTCCCTATGCTTTTTATAAGTGAAAAAAGAAATTGTGATCGCGATATTGTGGGCCTTCTAACCAGGCTGGAACACGCGTTGCAAAATCCACTCTCTCTCTCTCTTCACATGTTGAAATTTTTGATCAACAACTCCCCTAGGCTCGATTTCCAGCCGTTTTTGGAAGTCCGGTTTTCATACTCTTTCCAACAACTCCTCAAGCGAAAATCCTGATTAATGCGCAGGTGAAACTGTTTCCCGCTTGTTTCGTTGGTTTTAATTATTCAAGGAAATGGCTACATAAAAGGTCTTCTCTTTGTCGTTTGCACGGTTTCTGCGTCTTAAGCATAATTCTTAACATTTTGTGAAATCATGTCCACGTTTTGGGACTCCTATCGTTGTTTCAATGCAATGCTTCAACTCACGCAGCTTTTTAATTATGTGCTGTCGTGGAACACAAACTCGCCAACTGTGAAACCGTTGGTTTCCAATGTGATTAACGTGGTGCTTACGAGTCGAATGCAGAACTTGGATAAACAAAGTTTGCTAATGAGACCAAAGGTTTCTAATGAGAATTGACCGGAAATGATTTTCCACCAATTGCATTTCATATCGTGGTAATAAGGTTTATTCCCGTCAAGAAACTAGCAAGAGGTCTCACACAGTTTTTATCATAGTTTCGACCAGACGCTGAGGTGACGAAATTTTTTTTGCGCATTATCTACTATGAAGCTGACTTTCCTATATGCCTTTGTCACGTCCGTAATGTTTACACAGGCTAAGCAGAATACTTTAAAAGTTCAAGAGATTATTGGTGAGACATACTCTTTTTTAAATACCTCCGTCTTCCAGAAATGAACGTCCCAGCTAGAAAAATTACAAATTAGAAATATTCTGAATATGGGAATGATCATCGCAGTTATGAACACTACTATTTTCACTACTGCTTAAGTAGTGTTCATAACTGCAATGATAATTCATACATTCATTCTTTAATCCGCAGTTCAAATATATGATTTTCATATATTCATTCTCGCATAGAAATATTCTGTAGTCAAACGCATAGGGTTTTACCAAAAGACTGCTGTTTCTGTTTTATCCGTCAGCCAATTGTAGATCTCCGTTGGGAGTGGAGTCTGGTGCTATACCAGACAACGCTTTGACAGCTTCTTCAACGTTTGAGAAAGATGATAACAGTTTTGGACCTCAAAGAGCCAGACTCAATCTGAGAGCACCATCTCGTGGTTATCGTGCTGGGAACGCCAATAACTCCTGGGTCATAGTGAAGTTAGGGAAAGAGACGGTCGTGACTGGGATAGCCACTCAAGGATATGGAGATCCAGGCGTGAAAGAGTGGGTCACCGAGTACACGCTGATGTTTTCGTCTAGAGACGATTTTTTGCCCTTCAAGGAAACCAGTGGAGCAATTAAGGTGAATTATTATTGAAGGATTTCTGTACGTGTTAGCATTGTCTTAAATTCACTGTTGTGTCCAAGCGTTCTCGTGATGGTTTTTAAAACTGAGGATCGCGTTTCAAGTTCTAATGTCGACGAGGCTTTTTATTTTAATTCTAACTTCGACTTGTTCCTGTTAACTAAATGTCCTCGTCCGCAGAACGTAACCATATAAATAAGACAGTCCATAATATCAATGCTTAATGTTAATCATTCTTAGTCTTGCTTCCGTAACTCTAGCTTATAAACGTTTAGCTCTGTTCTATGAACATTTTCAAACGACGCACTCGTCGTCTTAAAAACTGGAAGAGGCAAAAAACAAATTAAAATTTCCTGCTTTAGCAACGCACAGTTTGTTCGCAAAGACTTAATTTGATGTCTTGTTATATTAATTAAAACGGGAAATAATCCAAACACGTCAGTTTCGTATAATTAATATTTTGTCAAAGCAGGCACTGCATGTATCATTGGCTTCACTGATGAGCTCGCTGCCATGACCAGTTTTAAAGGACGCATACTCTTAGCGATTAGTAGGGACGTTTTGCTAAGCAAATTTAGATTGTCTGTGCCGGGTCCAAACACTTCACGGCCTGTTCGCCAAGTTTCGCATTTTAATTTCCTCTTAACATAAAACTGTGTTTAAGCCAAGGATATTAGTCTCAAGGGTGGAATAATGTTGTCTACACTATGTTAATGACATAATTTTCACCAGAACAATTAAGACTTTAGAAAATCGTTTTCTGTCTGTTCTACTCGTGCCGATAACGTGCACGGTTTTATTTAAACCGGTCAACGAAGCGTCATTAAAACTACATTGCTTGCGGCCAGATGTTTCGTAAAAACTATTATTCTTTTATTTTGCTTTGAAGTCCAAACTTTATAATTAGTGAATATTGGAAAGTTTCCATCTTCTGTGCTCTGCTTCAGAAAAGAGAACTCGAACGAATGACTCTTAGGGCTGACGTGACCTCTCAAGTTGCCTTGTTTTATAGCAATTTTATGTTAATTTTTAGTGTCGAAAGAGTATCAATGAACTGACGTCTTTTTCTTCTCATGTACCGTCCATTAATAAAGGAAATCAAAGGAACACCGAGAGTGGATTTTGCTTTTTCTAAACGTTTGTCGCTATAAACTAAATTGACTTCTGCTTGCACGTTAGACGAATTCCAAATAACAGACTGTTTAAGACATGAAGGTCAAGGCATCATTACCAAACTTAAACAATGCAATTTCGGGAAAAAACGTAATAAAAATAGTCCTTTATATATGTAAAATATGAAAGCTGATATGACCAGGTCTATTTTTATGATACTTTGCATTTTTCTTTGTGTAGAAACTGAAACAATTCTCAGAAAAAAAACATTCCTAATTGAGAGTTTTGTCGTTTTATTTTGCCCCGAGGCGAAAATGATATTGCAACCCATTATACTTACCCTTAATACATCAAACATCTGGTCACATCAAAACAGTGTTCCCCAAATGTCATTGGTCAGCGAGAGTGGCCCAAAGGCAGTCGCGTTCGACCTCCTTTCCACTACCTTGTATCTTGACAGTTCCGTGTTTGAGGTATCGAGAATCGATTCAACCCAAATTACGGTTGTTATTAAAATACATTTCTTTATAAACTGGTCAGGAGTCTAAACGTCGCTCGCTAATCTGAGTGTACCACTAAACGTTCACTGCCCATTTGCCCTATACAAGGTGGAGCAGTTTTTTGGTAAGGTCACCAGCTTTACAGCACTTGGCAAAGTAATGCAAACACAGGGCACCCACACAAACTGTGTGACCGTTGGGTATTTTGAATTTAGTTGAAATGTATGGGAATATCGAAAACTAAAGGTTCGTATTATCGTTATATACTACGGTTAATATCCACATATACGATCAAATTAAACGTCTTTTTATCTGAAATGTTGTGTATTGTCGTTCTTGTAGCTGAAAACGGCGAATTTTAGCGATTTGAATAGTTTTGCGTGCGACGTTTACCTGAACGTATAGTAGAGTGAGAAGCTCACTCTACTATACGCTCAGGTAAACGTCGCAATGATAATGAATTTCGTATCAAGCGATATTCAGGCTCAATTTCGAAGCTCTAATGTTTTAGCATGTGCAAAATTTCGCGGCGAAAAGCGACAGTTTGATGGTCTGAAACAAATTTCGTGCAAACTTTCGTTTACTAGAAAACGGTAAGAAACAAGCAAGGCTGGTTACACGGCTAGGAATATATATTTAAACCAATATTTCGGGAGGCACAGCCTTCCTTCATCAGGGTGTTACATATTATGACCCTAAGATGAAACGACGTTACAGTTTTAAAAAAAGTTGTACATGTAACATGATATTATAATAAAGGTAAACAATACAAAGTAAAATAAAAAAACGTTACAGTTTGAAAATTTGAAAAAAACGTAACAAGAAAACAAAAAGATAGGTATTATATTTCTTCTTTTCTGTTGATACCTAACGGTTCAAGAGTTTGACCTCTATCAATTAGATATGCTTCTCTGGCCCTTCGTACACCGTCACGATTAGATTTGGACAGTTCTAGTGGAATTAGTTGCATGTCAGAAGCGCTGTGACCGTTAGAGAGAAAATGTTCTGATACTGCAGTGGGTTTAGAGCTGTTGGTTTGTTTGTCGACTGTTCTACGATGTTCGTTGAAACGGTCCTTAAGTCGTCGTTTAGTTTCGCCTATGTATTGTTTGTGACAGTGATTGCATTGTACCATGTATATGACATTTTTGGAATTACAGTCAATGTGATGTTTGATAAATCTAGTTTCGCCGGTGGAATGAAAAGTATAGGTTGTAAGTCCATCAGTTATGTAGTTGCATGTTAAACAGTTGTGGCCACAGCGAAAGGCACCAAGGGGTTGATTATTTTTAGCAGGTTTACGTAGTTTAGCACTGACCAATAGATCGTTAAGATTGTTAGAACGTCGGAAAGCAACAAGAGGGGCAGCCTTGAAAACGTCAACGCAGCGGGGAGATGAAGATAAAATGTTGAAGTGTTTGTGAATAATAGATGATACGGAGCGAATAGCTGGATTGTATGTTATGACAAGGGGTACACGTGTAGGCTGGTTAGTATCGGAATTGCGTTGTTTGGGGGCAAGTGCTTCGGTACGTGAAATGTTGTAAACGCGTTGTATTTCGTTGTTGAGGTAAGAGAGATTGTACCCACGTTTGTTGAGATAAGACTTAAGTTCGTTAAGACGGAGTGCGAAAGTTTCGTCAGAAGAGCAGATGCGTCGAAGTCTGAGAGCTAAACTGAATGGAATAGCACTAAACGAAAATTTAATTAATTTTGTCGAAAATGTTACCCCAGCTTTCAACATTTTCGATCCCACACTCTTGACAGAGTAATGCATGGTTTTTGAATCTAGGGGAAAAGTGAAAAAAAAAAAAAAAAAAAAAAAAAAAAAGGGGGGGGGGGGGTTATAGTTATTTGTATATATGTTGTTTCCCATGGCTTTTTATTTCAGCGGATTGGCCATTAGTTACGAAACTCTGTCCTGTGGTTTATAGGGGTTTGTTCGAATGTCTCAAACTGAATGGCATCAATTTAACCTTCGACCGTTGATTATGGATTTTTCTACCTTAACGGTAGCTTTGGCAATAAGATTACGGTTCTTATAAAAAAGCGTTACAGAGGTATTAAGGAAGTGGTTAAATGTTACCGTAAATTCAGTGTATGCTCCAAACAACACCCATGCAACCGCATTAGTTGACAAGCGCATTCGTTTACTCGCAGAACTTTACTGGGAATATCGACAGTGGTGGAGTACAACATCGTGATGTTCCTCTTCCTGTTATAACGTCAGAAGTTATGATAAGACCACTGAAATGGAATAACAACGTGGGCCTGCGAATGGAGCTATATGGATGTAACCCTGGTATGTGTTCAAATTAATACTGTGGTAATATATGTTTTTTGTTTATTGAAAGAGAAATACAATCAAACGCAAGGAGAAAAACAATGATGACTCAAGAAAAAAAAAATTGAAAAAAAAATTTAACTGTTCTTTCTAACTTATCACAACTATTTTTTCAAGAAATGTGGTCCCAACGACGTAGTTCCAAATCTCCGTCAATTTCTAAAGTGCACTGTTTGCAGACCCGGCGCTGAAATTCTTGCGTGAAACATCGCGAAAGAGAACTTACGGATAGAATATTTAGAATTGATTGAAATGATACTTGCTGGTTGAAGACTCAAGGAAAAAGTTCTATTTCTCTCTTCATTTATCACTAGTTCGTTTTCGCAGGTTATTATTTTTTGGCCAGATTCATAATTCCTCAGAAGCATGCGCTGTTCACCTTGTCATTTCTGGATAAGGAAAACGAAGTTTACCGAACTTTGTCAGCAGACACTATAAATGAGGTGAGATGGAAATGATGACATAGCGCTGCAAATAAATATAAGAGGTTTAACAGCACAAAAATTAATAAAAAAAAAATATATAAATAAAAATAGAGGAAGAAAGTTGGGTCGGTCTATTTGTAACTGTAATCCTGACAATCAGCCAAGAATCTCCCAGAACTTTTTATAACCTGGTTGATTACTGAAAGCCATATATCATGCAATTTTTGTTTCACTATATTATATTCTTCATGCGTTCAATGAGACGTTTTTTTTCTTTTCGTCGTTTATTATGTGTTTAAATAAAAACTGTCTTGTATTCTTCAGATTAAGTACATGGTCCAATATATCCCTGGATTTCTCGGGGTCAAATTTCGACGTTTTCGGTAAGTAACCAAACATCATGTTAGGGCATGATGTTATTTATGTCGATAGAATGCCCTATTATACTCTTAATCCGCACATATCTGTTGATCCGATGGTGGTTTATCACGTGGCACAAAATACGGCATTATAGCCAATTACGTTGAAGGGCGTAGTTGCCCGTGAATATAAAACAGAAGATACGCTTACAATTATTCCCTCTTGCTTTCATGCACCATTACGGCCATTATCCCCGTTGGAAAAAAAACTTTTCAGGCAAGTCTTATTTACTTTCTTGTGCCTTGCCGCATCGTTTTAGCTACAGTTCTTCCCCCGACACCAATTCAAAGGGCAAAAATAATTATTGGTAAAATAGGTACCTGTTACTGCAAGGATACATTATAAACGGTCGCATAAAGACATATCGCTTGTTTACTGATCGAATTGGTCCATACTACTATACTGTTGTCGTTAAATGATTTCGTTTGTTGTTGAAATGTAAACTACATGGCATCCATAAATATATTGACAGAGCCGGTAGGGTTTGCTAACCGATTGGCATACATTATGTAGAAAAATAAATCTTTGAAGAATTAAACAATGTGCTCTTTTTTTGTTTATTTTTGTTTAAGAATGAGTACTGATTTAGGCCCAGTGTTGGTATCTGCTGAGGTTGAGATACATTGCATCGAGAAAGCTGACCACTTCATTGCAAACCTTTTGACTAATTCTGTCGGGCCTGGGAAAAGTATGTTCGCATCAAAGATTGACTTCATTTTTCCAGGTAAGTGAAAGAAAATGTAGGGTTTACTTTTTCGAACGTTTGATTGGCCGTAACTCAAGACATTGTAACACAAATATGAGAGAAAAACATTCGGGCTCGAGTTATCAGTTTAACTGATTCATTCTTCCAGAATCTCGTCTGAGTTCTTAATGAATATCTTAGGAGGTTGGAGGTAGCGTGGTTTAGTGGGTAGGGCCACTAGTGCGTAGGTTTTGACGGATCGTGCTGCTAAAGATGCCTGATCTCATATCCATAAAAGATTGCATACTCAATAAAGGATCCAATTTGCGCTCTGAAACAAGCTAAAATGCTGATTATGCTGGACATAATTTTTTCGGAGATATCATGACAATTGTGCCAGTGATGATGAATTATGCCCAAAATTGTGCTAGCGCAATCTGTCAAAGCCTACTAGGTCGACGGACTTGTGATCCGAAGGCCCCAGGTTTAAGCCAACTCTAACAACTACCATGGGTTCGAAAAAGGCCAGCTGGCCTGCATTCTGCCAGTTGTGGTTTTAGTCAAGTTAGGTTTGATTTGGAATACTTTTTATTACTATAGTAGATCTACATAAGATCCTTGGCCTGCGATCGTTTCCTGCTTATTAAAACAATAGGAATAATAATTGGTATTGGTATTGGTATTGGTATGGCATAGGCATTTGTATTGGTATTGGCATTGGCATTGGTTATTCGCATTGGCAATGGTATTGGCATTGATATTGGTACTGGTATTGGTATGGCATAGGCATAGGCATAGGCATAGGCATAGGCATAGGCATTGACATAGGCATTGGCAATGGTATTGCTATTGCTATTGGCATTCACACTGGCATTGACATTGTAACTGGTATTGGTATTCACACTGGTGTTGGTATTGATATTGGTATGGCATTGGCATTGGTATTGATATGGCAATGGCTTTGGCATCCTCATTGGTATTGGTATTGACATTAGCATTGGCATTGGCATTACCACTGATATTGGTATTGGCACTTTTATTGGTATTGGAATTGGCATTGGTATTGGTTATTCGCATTGGTAATGGTATTGGCATTGATATTGGTATTGGTATGGCATAGGCATTGGCATTGGCATTGGTATTGCTATTGCCATTCGCATTGGCATTAGCATTGACATTGTAACTGGTATTGGTATTCACACTGGTGTTGGTATTGATATTGGTATGGCATTGGCATCGGTATTGATATGGCAATGGCATTGGCATTCTCACTGGTATTGCTATTGACATTAGCATTGGCATTAGCATTACCACTGATATTGGTATTGGAATTGGCAATGGTATTGCAATTGGCTTTGGTATCACTGGAAAATCTGGACCATTTACAGAGTTAATGAAATGTCTGTGAATCTTAAATTTACAGACTTTTTATGAGAGTTCAAATCTGACCTACTTTTACATATGGCATACAAAATATCTGTAAAATCATTTTTATAGATATTTTATACACGTTTTGTGGTATTCCTTTTTATAAAGTTTATGAAATGATTATGAAATTTAACTGCTGAAATAAGAAGGAAAACTGAAAAATTTACAGAGTTAACAAAATCTCTGAAGAATGTTTGTAAATTTGACATTTACAAAGATTTTCTATGGTTATTTTATCCACTAAAATCTCTGTAAATCGGTACAAGTATAGCATTTTAAAATCTCTGTAAATTGACACAAGCAGGACATAACCCCCATGATGCGGAGTTAAGTTAACTGAGTTACTACTGTTGGAGTTATTATAACTCCAAAAGGGTAGTGTGCGGCTTTTGTCTTGGATTTCAACAGCGCTTGTTTTTAAATGGGAAGCAGTGCGCGGCAAAGAAGGACGGCCTAAAAACTATTTCCTCGCCAAGTTTGTGCTTCCCGAGCGGCTGGGCTGATTTCCCTTTTGGGCGCCATAAGCATTGGCCGTTTGGCCGAGAGGCAAAGTGTTTAAAAATAAAGGTACTAAAGTGCGAAAGAGTCGTTTGAAAGACAAACCATACTTTCTGGGCTTAGCCCTTCACTGGAGGTATGTAGATGATTTGAAATTGCGTACTATTGTTCTTTATTATCTTCTGACCGAGAGGGAGCTCGAGGGAGTTGGGTTAGACTTGGGCATGCGCAAACGAGTTCATTCCCGGTAGGCAATTTGTAGTTTTGGCGCCCGTTTCAACTCAAACTTCGACTCGTGGAAGACAGTTTGGAAGGAATTTCTCCCACTTCGAATGGCTTTTTACCTCAAGATCATAGAATAATGGAATTTAATAGTTTTACAACGTATATGCGACCGGTTGGCAAGCTTCTTCCACGGTAATCGAGTGCTGTTGGTTCAAGTTTTTGGTCTCCATGTTCAGTGATGGTTGCCTTGGTCTGCTGTAGATTTCAAAGGTAAGCATATTGGCCATTTTAGACTGTAATATTTCCAACATATAGTACTGGCTGGGTGTATGTATCTCAAATAACTTGCTATACGAAGAAAATACAAGAGACTAGTGGTATTTTCCACGGTATATATGTACCACTCGAAAGCATTGCATAACTACAGTAGTACGTGCAGCTGTATAAAATTATGCTATCTTGCTAATTCATTACCGTGTTTGTTCTTAATATAAGCAAGGGTTAAGCTTACTGCATGTGCAGGTAAGGAATCGTAGCTAAGATTGCGGCAAACTAGGTGCTCAACTGGCTTACACTTGATTAGATCCATTGATTTACCTGTAGTTGGTGGCAAAGTGAGCTTTTGGTGTGATCATAAATTAATGTACTTGTACTTAAACTCAATTATAAATTTTGCTTTCCAAGTGTCTAAATTAGATGACAAGACTCCACTAATTACGTATACACTTAAAAAATAATGTAAGACCCAAACTCTGTTTCGGGAGCAGGGTTAGCACAACAGTAATACAATGATTGTATTTAATTATGTATATGGAACTGTGTGGACATCTTTTGAAATTAGCTTTCCAATTTAAAGGCCTATGTTTCTCCCTTGATCCAATGTTGGCATCTGTTTTTGTTTTGAAATTGTGCTGTTGTTAAAGGAAGGAAACATTTAGCTCTACACTAAAGCATACAGCTGTAGTCCTGAGCAAAACAAAGCAACACAGCAGTGTAGACCTCATCACAGAGATCTCATCAAGAAAGAAATTATCACTCAGTTTAGACAATTGTAGAATGCCCAATGGGGCATGAAAATTGCAGTTCATAAAGAGACACAATGACAAGTCAGATTGAATTGACACTGAAGAGTGGAGCCAAGCCACATAGTCCATTATGCAAACTGACCTTGAAGTAAAAACATCAAACATGAGGAAAACAGTTATCCAGACATATACACAATTTACTCATCATCAAATCGGTTTCCAAATTGCAGTAAGTTGGCCCTCAGTGAATTGGTAGAAACTTCAAGGTAAAAAGCACCGAACATAAAACCTCATTTTCTTGTTACAGTACATGTCGTGTAAGTACTTTAAATTTGATAAAAAACAATGCTGTATGAATTGGCCATTATCATGTTGCCACACTTGACTCTTCTGACTTAAAATGGGCCAAAATTTACAAAATAGATATACAAAACTTTCCCAAAGAGAAAAACAGAGCAGCCATTAATTGTGGGATAAAACAAGGGCTTCAAAGGTTTAAGGAATTTCATGTCACACGAAATTCATGAATTATTGGTCATGGCGTGTACAGCCCTGTAATGCATCAAGGCTGAAGATGGGTCTTTTAGTTTGAGTGTTCACATCTTCATTGAAGTGCCTACTGTTGTGGTAATGCAACTATTAATTCTGTTAACCCTAACTCGACAAAAAAAATCGTGTGGTACAAAATTAATTCTGGCCACAGCTGCCGTCCAATAAAGTCTGCTTGATTTCATATCAGTGACCTGACTTTTTTTACAATGAGAAAAGAAAAAGAGACAAAGCTAATTTATAGTTCTATAAAATTATATTTTTATCCCAATCACAGTATACAGTAATATGTCAATTAAATTACACTGTAGTTGGCTTGCTTTATTTACCGGTACTACAACTGTACATGTATCACGTACAAATGACCTTCAAAGGCTGTTTATTTTTTCCATAATAAGTACCGTGCTTGTGTCCAGGCAAGTATTTGGGGTGTTAAAACATAAATCTCTATCCTGCTTGATTGTATTTGAAATGCTTGGAGCCTTACACTGTACTTTTGTTTTGCAATAGTTGTGCTAAACAGCTACTGAGTATTGTATGGCATTTGCCTCCTTTTACGGGTCGGTACATTTCACTGACCCCCAGTCCATGGACTACCATGATGGACTACCGAAATGGACTACATATATGGACTGCTAAATGGACTACCAAAAATGGACTACCCTTAATTACCTACCTTGAAAAAAAAAATTAGTTAAGTTTGGTTGTTTTCATCGATTGATCGTGATTATTTTTTAAATGCTGCTGTTCAGCTGTTCTGCAGGCGCATTCACTCGTCGTGCATGATGGCTGACAGGCTGCAGCTGGAGTAAAAATTTGATTTATAATCTTCCAGATGATTCCTTGCCTGGCTGTCATGATGCTCAAAATGGTAAGTGACAGAAGAAGATTCAACTCAAAAATAGATCACATGACCAGGCCCAGGGGGGTACTCCCTGAAAAGTTGGGTGGGGGTGCAGCCTGCTTCCCAGAAGCCTTACCTTATTTAAAGTGCACCTAGCCCCAAGAATAGTTATTCTTTCCGCTAATAATTTTATAATACTTTGTACATATTCCAAAAACATGTAGCATTTATTTCCAGCCTTTAGAGTTTTTTTATAGGGCTTACGATAAACTATGCATCATTTGGTACATGACCAAGTCAGCTGGGGCGTGGGTCTATTCCCCAGTTGACTATTATGTATGCATGTTTACAAAGACGCAGTGCGATGAAAATCAGTTTGTGACTTTAACTGGGGAAAAGACCCACGCTCCTTACTACCTTGATCGTGTGACAGATGACTGCTAATGTCGTAACTTTTACAGCCTGTAAAAACTCACGATTTGGTTATAAAAAATTAAAGGCGCAATGCGTTTTGAATAGGTGCAAAGATTAATTTTAGCGAAAAAAAATATTTCAGTGTTGGGGGCACTTAAAGACCAAAATATCTGTGATTTTCCCTACCCTATCTATAATGAACGATTATAAATTCAAATTTTTACTCACCATCCAGCATGTCAGCCATCACACGAGACGAATGAATACGCCTGCAGAACAGCTGACCAGCAGCATTTAAAAGATAAAAGATGGTGAAGATCACGATCAATCGATGAAAACAACCAAACTTTACTAATTTTTTTTTCAAGGTAGGTAATTAAGGGTAGTCCATTTTTGGTAGTCCATTTAGCAGTCCATATAGGTAGTCCATTTCGGTAGTCCATCATGGTAGTCCATGGACTGGGGGTCAGTGAAATGTACCGACCCTCCTTTTACAGACTGTAGTGATAGCTTACCCAAGTATTACAACTGTCAGTGAGACCATCACTGTATGAGAGCAGATCAAAGGCAAGTGGAACTATCTAAAATTTTTAAAGTTATTTGCATCATAAGGTGGTATGTTCACTTCTTTTTGCCTTTTTTTAACTTTTACAATAATTAGTCATTCAACAAGTTTCAGTTAATGGCTTGTAATGAGAATGTGCAATGAAGACCATACTGTAATTACAGTGTATTCTCCTGGATTTCTGAAATTTCATTACTGCTGGGGTGTTTTTCATACCTACAGACTGTATGATTGTCTAGTTGTTGTGTGTAATAAAGAATAACATTTAAGATGGCTTCATGTTCATGGAACAAGCGTAAAACTCCCAAGCCCAACCATATATGCATGTGCCATTGCAGCATTAACACCAATCCTTTAAAAAGAATCTCCCTTAATGTTTGCGTCATCCCTGCAAACTGCAATGATGCTTGGTCATGAGAAGGTTAAGACACAGTGTTGACATGCGTGAGCATACAAAATAATTATAAGACTGTCTTCTGGCCTGCCATCATGGCTTGTAACACTTAAAAACTAGATCATGTTTTCCAGAGACCTACACTAAGACCATCTACATGTAACAGTATTGTTTGGGAGATCATAACAGTAATCATCCTCTGGCACTCAAGATTTGAATCTTTGAATTTTTCAGCCTGGCCAATGTAGCATTTTGTATTGTGTTAACATGCACATATTTTTCAATATTTAAGCTCATATTTTCATTCTGGTATATTTGGCCTTGACATCCGGTTTTTTTAATCTTCAGGCTGAATACATGTAGTTATGTGCGCAGTACAGTATATGGCAGACTACTTTACAGTGTATGCTCAAGTTGCAAAGAAAAGTAAAACCTTTTAAGGTAAGAACTTTCTGTAACATAGCATGATGAAGGAATGTGACCATTATTGAACCTTTTGTCGTCTTCGGAATTTTTGTTCCACCTCATGCAACCTTGATCCAGTGTAACAAAAAAGATCACATCAGCATGATGGGCTTGTGATTTCTTTTAAGTCCTGGTCAAACTATTGAACAAAGTTGGATTTAACATTGCAAGATTCTTCGACCGTTTGACCGCCCATGTTGGATGATGTTTGTCAAACAATTTTTGCTAGATCAAGTGTTGGATAGAGTTTGCTTTTGATCAAACATTACACCCAACAATTCTGCTCAATGAAAAAAACGTTGCAGTGTTTTGCCGCTCTTCCAACAAAGCTTTATCCTGATGCAAGTCACATTCACCCTGCTAGCCAATCAATAGTTGCTATTTTCGTGCTCTCTTTGCAGATGTCCGGTTCAATAGCGTTTAAAATTTCTGAGAACTGATCTGGGCTTGTTGATTCTAATCATCTCCCTAAACACGGGTGTATCTTGCAATGATAACTGTAAAACGGTTTGGAACATACCCTTTTCAGCTTGTTCTCTCAACCATTCCATGATTTTTTCTCACTTCACACCGAACACTGAACAGCTCTGGTACCATAAACATTAACGCTAAGCACTTTTGGTTTCCACTTTAGTGCTACAGTGTATGTTTTAAATTACATTTTAGTGTCAAGTTGTACCAGTAGCTTGTTTTGCCACAGACTATAGTTTGGATACATGTACAATGTAGTTTGGCCAGGGCTTTACACTACACTGTATGTCTTAAATTACTGTACTCCCACTTTAAAAGAATGAATAATGCTGTAAATACATGTATAACTGTCCATACCCTATGATCACCAGTTAGGTGAACTATCTAATGTTAACCGATTTCAAAATTAATTGGAAAGTTTGTTACTTTTCAAGAAAGGCTTCCCTCCTGATGCATTCAGAGAACTGTGTTTGCTGATATGTCATATTCATCGTTACAATACTAGACATTGCAACTGTACTGTGTAGAACTAATATCAGACAGTTTGCAATAAGTTTCCAGACCTACAATGTAAACTGTTTAATTTCTTTCATTCAGAAATTCAGAATGCTGACAGTATTTCTCTGTTGAAATCTGAATTAAGAACATTACTCCTCTATTGACTACTCCTATTTTGAAAGTGTTGTTTTATGTTTAGCTGCTGGTGTGTGTTTGTTTGTGTGCTTGCTTTTTACACGTACATGTAACCTAAGTGTAACATGATAGTAATGCATGAAACCCCAAACAGAAAATCGAAAAAAATCCGAGTTCCAGACGGGATTGGAACCCACGACCCTCTGCGATCTAGACCGACGTTCTAACCACTGAGCTACTGGTGAGCAAGGGTGAAATGTGGGCTTTGACTGGAACTCCATCACGCGGTCACACAGCCATCTTTGATATGCGTCAATATGCATCTTTGATATGCCTCAATGTGACTGCGTGATGCAGTTATGTATGTGCTAGTCATTATTTGGCTGTGTGACCACGTGATGCCCACATTTCACCCTTGCACACCATAGAGTGTCCAGTAGCTCAGTGGTTATCCATCTAGATTGTGGAGGGTCGTGGGTTCGAATCCCATCTGGAACTCAGATTTTGTTTTCGAGTTTCTGTTTGGGGTTTCATGCATTACTACATGTATCATGTTGTATTTCTTATTTCACTCACTTTGTAACCTAAATGAATTGATTAATTAAATAAGCTACATGTATGCCTAAAAATCATGATTTCCAAGTTGTAATTTTTTAGGAGCCCGTAGCTCGTATAAGCCCCAATGGTTTCTTTATGGACATCCTCGCCATTATGTTTCTCATTCTTTTCTTATTTATTTATCTTTTGTATCTTAATACATATTTATCTTGTAACAATGTGTAAGAAATATGGAAAAAAATTAATTGAAACTGTTGAAATTGCCTGCTCCAAAAAAAAAAACATTCATCTTTCCTATAAATAAAAATTAATGTGACCTGCAGTACAAGCAATTTTTTCTTCTAGCCAATCTGGTATCATATATAATTATGTGCTACATAGAGTCCTTTGAAGTTTACCCCCTAATAGTAATTTCCTTTTCATACCTTATACATGCTACTGTAACAGAGTAAGGTACATGTACTTGTCATTGCCACCACATTAACTCTACTCAATTTTTTTTGCCTTTATGCAAACTGTAATAAGTTAAGCCTATACTAAGCATGAAATAGCCTCCACAGTGAAGTCTTATTGTCCATGCTTCTCCTTGAAGGCATAATGTATCATGTTACAATGCATGTAAGTTACGGAAGCTTTTCACAGCCAATAACAGTCCCTAGAGTCCAGGCAAACCAAGTCTTTAAAATAATAAATCTTTGTGTACGGTTGACCCACCGAATCTTTCCTTATTGATGGTCTATCCAGTGTTGACCAATTGATACACATACAGTACACTGTAATAGCCTCCTATGCAGCTGTTACTTACATGTTGGTCGTATTCTCCCTCCCCACCAACATCTGCTGAACGGAGCCGGACATTCCCTTCCCAGGAACTGATTAGTCACATCATGGCTGTTAAATTTTGGTGGCAACATGTAAGTTCCTGTAGCCTCCTTTGCAGCCATTTTTGTCAGTTCTCTTCTCCCTCCAGATTGAATACTTAGGCACAATGGGAATGGAATTTCCAGCTTAGTTCACCAGACATTAGTGGGGAGGGATTAAGGACAGACCCAAACAACAGCTGCAAAGGAGGCTAATGCACATAAGTGATGTTTTCAACATTAAGGAATACATGTACATGCACATGTATATCTATATGCGTAGATACATAATTATATTATGTGTTGTATCATACAAATCAAATGCTAGCATTTTCTTTGTTCCTTCAATCAGTTTAGTTCATTTAAAGTCTTTTTTTTTCTTTTACAGAAAGAAAAATAGCACATCAGAGTATCAAGGACACCAACTTCATTGCCAAAGGATTTGTCTTGGGTGGTCATCTATTTATGGTCTGGGAAAAGCCATCAGTATAATTCTCATTCTTTCTATCTATTTTAACCCCTCTGAACAGGCGGGTAGCACGCCTCATACAGTTCAGTAACATACATGTAATCTTTCATTCTCTCTATCTAGTTTAATCATAACGAGCCAGAGATAACCGGAAGTTAAAAAATCTCCCAAGTCTAGTTGCTAAGGAGTGACGTTATAGGCCTGCATAAGAGCCGTCAACGTACTCCATTTGTGGTTTCACTGCAGGAGCATCTTCGCACACCTTGAAAGAAGTATTGTTTTTGCCCTTCAGCGGCAGAATTTAATTTACCACCACGCGGCACGCTTACGCCGTGTTCTCATGGCATTTTATGGCTTTACTTGTAAGACAAAACGCTAGTTTCGTCAAATGTTATGCTTTAGCGATTCGTTGAGATTTTCAAGGGGATAATCGGCATATTTCAGTATGTGATGGCCAGAAATTACAGCTTCTGAAAGCCTTTTCAAACTACCAAGTAGTTTAGGACTCTGTGTATGTTTGTGCGATGAAAATAGCAATAGTAAAATATTCAGTGATTTAGAATATGTAACTTGCAGATAAAAATTTAGGCAAATGTTGCAATTCTTTTCTTGTTCATCCAGGTTGAAGTCCTGGCATCACTGTATGCCTGAGTGCTTCTGGGATATATAACATGAATAGTTTTATGAAGTGCAGATAAAAATCTAGGCAAATGTTCTATATCTTTTCTGGTTCATCCAGGTTGAGGTCCTGGCATCACTGTATGCCTGAGTGCTTCTGGGATATATAACATGAATAGTTTTTTTGAAGTGCAGATAAAAATCTAGGCAAATGTTCTATATCTTTTCTGGTTCATCCAGGTTGAAGTCCTGGCATCACTGTATGCCTGAGTGCTTCTGGGATATTTAACATAACAGTTTTTTTTAAATGCAGCTAAAAATTTAGGCAAATGTTCTATATCTTTTCTGGTTCATCCAGGTTGAGGTCCTGGCATCACTGTATGCCTGAGTGCTTCTGGGATATATAACATGAATAGTTTTACGAAGTGCAGACAAAAATCTAGGCAAATGTTCTATATCTTTTCTGGTTCATCCAGGTTGAGGTCCTGGCATCACTGTATGCCTGAGTGCTTCTGGGATATTTAACATAACGTTTTTTTTAAATGCAGCTAAAAATTTAGGCAAATGTTCTATATCTTTTCTGGTTCACCCAGGTTGAAGTCCTGGCATCACGGTATGCCTGAGTGCTTCTGGGATATAATTATAACATGAATAGTTTTTTGAAGTGCAGATAAAAATCTAGGCAAATGTTCTATATCTTTTCTGGTTCACCCAGGTTGAAGTCCTGGCATCACTGTATGCCTGAGTGCTTCTGGGATATTTAACATAACAGTTTTTTTTAAATGCAGCTAAAAATTTAGGCAAATGTTCTATATCTTTTCTGGTTCATCCAGGTTGAGGTCCTGGCATCACTATGCCTGAGTGCTTCTGGGATATATAACATGAATAGTTTTTTGAAGTGCAGATAAAAATCTAGGCAAATGTTCTATATCTTTTCTGGTTCACCCAGGTTGAAGTCCTGGCATCACTGTATGCCTGAGCGCTTCTGGGATATTTAACATGATCAGTTTTATGAAATGCACATACAAATCTAGGCAAATGTTGTAAGCAGGTTTAACGACCAAAACGTTTTACAGTTGGTACATTCCTTTGCAGAACAATAACACGTTCGGATGAAATGTTTTTTGTTTTTCGAGAACGTTTTCCTTACTTTAATGCCCTTCAGACTAATTTAGTCCTTGGAGAGTTCGCCAGCATTTTCCAAGTTAAACAAATTTTAACAATCGGGAGAGAATTAGAAAAAGGGAAGTTGTATTTTGAAATGATGATTTCGATACCGTCGCCGTTGTCGCTTTTCCTGCCAAGGTCGGTTTCGGAAGTCGAATAGTGAAACTTCCATTTCGACGTCTGCCGAGGTTATTGAGGAATTATTCAACGAGAATTTTATCAGTTCCTAGGGAAACCGTACGGATAGTAAAACTTTTGTTCATGGGCACGCAACGATATCACATATTGAAGCGAATTATTTTAGCTCAGTGATGTTAATTTACTTTCACGGCGTTTAAGAAGAGTAATACTTGCAGACTGATTTGTGTATATTACTCCCAAATATGTTCACTATTACCATGTATTGCAAGTATCTTTGATTTAGGAATACAAGCGAATTTTAATTAGCGTTCAAAAGAGATATATATCCCTCAAAAAACAAAACACATAATAGGGCTGTTTATACGAGAGAAAATAAGCCACAGATTACTCTGGCCGCGGCTTACAGAAGATGCGAAAGGAACCATTTATACAAGTAAAAACTCCTAGGCCAGGATAAACCGCAGCTTGAGAAAGCCGTGAATGTAGATTTTGTACCATTTATACGGAGTGTTTGTGTCTTATGTAATCCGTGGCCAGAGTAAGCCGCGGCTTATTTTCTCTCGTCTAAACAGCCCTATTGTTTTTCCCATATTGCATGCGAAAGAGAAACAAAGAAAACTTGAGTCTTTGGTTGTAATTTAGTGCTATTTTCTGGAACCGGTGAGCCTACCTCAAGAGTAATTATTCACCAAAACCAAAACAAACTATTGGGTATCTTTTTCCGGTTCCCGCAGTCACTTTTCGAGTGCATCAGGTCTAAAGATAGAATTTAATTAAACTCTCGTCATAAATAAACGATCGCGTTTAAGGATTATGACAGATAAGCGTGAAAATTGACGCCCCATATCAAACAGAAACGAGTACCAAACGCGATTCAATTACATTGGAATGTTCAGAGTAGCTGGATATCCTGCTGAGATTGGTGGCAAATTGCCCCCTATCTCAGCGGGATCCAGTGGTATTTTTGTGGTTGCTAAGAACCTCTGGCTCGTTATGCCTCTGAACTGGCGGGTGGCACGCCTCATACAGTTCAGTGTAACATACATGTAATCTCTCTTTCTCTCTATCTAGTTTAATTCCTCTGAACTGGCGGGAGGCACGCCTCATACAGTTCAGTGTATCATACATGTAATCTCTCTTTCTCTCTCTCTAGTTTAACCCCTCTGCACTGGCGGGTGGCACGCCTCATACGGTTCAGTGTAACATACATGTAATCTCTCTCTCTCTCTCTATAGTTTAATTCCTCCCTACTAGCGGGTGGAACGCCTTATGTTGTCCAGTGTAGCATGCGTGTAATCTGTCTTTCTCTCTGTCTAGTTTAACCCCTCTGAACTGGCGGGGGGCACGCCTCGTACAGTTCAGTGTAACATAAAACATTAGTAACTCCAATTGTGAGTTATACCAGCAGCCGTTTGGAATGAAAATATAATTTTCCAGTGTTAATAAGAAACGATAAAGCTAAGGGACGTAAATTATACAACTTCTGCGGCAATTGCAATAGAAAGGATACCTTTTTCATGCCGTTAAATGTTCAGTGGCGATGGACTGGCAAGCTCGGCCCTGAAAAGTTCACGGCCACTGACGTTTTTAGCGTTTTTCAGGTCGCTTTAGTACCAGCTCGTTTTTGCAAAGAAAACGTTAACATTTTGCAATAAAATACATATCTTTTGAAGATACAGTATTGTCTGCACTTGATTTATCGACAGACACTTTGTGGTCCAGCTTTTGTTCACTTTTTATAGACATTTTGTTGGGATTTTGTGTTCTGGCGTTTCATCCTGGTTTGTTTCCCTCTGTCTTTTACAGAGAAAATATGAAGATTTTGCTGAGATTTCATATGGTACTCCTTGTATATTTTACAAACATTACACCCACTTTTTATTAACATTGTGTGCTTTTTATTTGTGTACATTTTATTAACATTTCATGCAGTTATTTTGGTTCGATTTTTACGAAGATTTTATGGACATTTTATGTTCTTTATTTTACAGAGTTTTTTTTACAGAGAATACCTTGAGATTTTACAAGGATTTTTACAAAGTTTATGAAATCTCTGTAAATTTTGCTTACAATTTACACAGAAAACATTGAGATTTCACAGACATTTAATGGGATCTGGACGCGTAAAATTCTGTCGAATCTACAGACATTTTATAGGGTTCATAAAATCTCTGTAAGTGTGCACGTTTACAGACATTGCAATTTACAAAGGAAATGTATACATTTTACAGAGATTTGACAAACTTTTTTGAAGTCTGTAAATGGTTCAAGTTTTCCAGTGTATTGCTATTTGTATGGCTCTGGATTTTGCAATACGAAATTGGGATTGGCATTGGCATTGGTATTGGTTTTGGTATTGGCATTGGCATTGGCATTGGAATTGGTATTGGTATTGGTATTGGTATTGGCATTGGCATTGGCATTGGTATTTGTCTTGGCAGTGGCATGGTAACTACACTGACATTGGCATCGTATTAGCATTGGCATTGGTATTGGCATTGGTATTTACATTGGCATTTGCATTGTCATTGGTATTGATTTTGGTATTGGTATTGGTATTGTATTGGCATTGGCATTGGCATTGGTATTGGTATTGGTGTTGATATTGGTATTGGTATTGGTATCGACATTGGCATCTGCATTAGCATTGGTTTTGGCATCAGCATTAGCATTGGTATTGGTATTAGTACATTGGTGATGTTAATAGGATTGGGATTGGCATTTTCATTTACATTGGCATTGGTATTTATATTTATTTTATATTGGCATTGGCATTGGCATTGGAATTGGCATTGTTCTTGGTATTGGCATTGGCATTGGCATTGGCATTGGTATTGGCATTGGCATTGGCAACGGCATTGATATTGGCATTGGTACTGGTGTTTGCTTAGTTATTGGCATTGGTAAAAATATTGGCCCTGGTATTGGTATGCTATTGGCGTTAATATAAGTATTGGCATTGGTATTTTTAGTGGTATTGGTAATGGTATTGGTATTGGCATCGGCATAGACATCGGTATCAGCAACGGCATTGGCATTGGCATCAGCATCGGCATTGGTATTGGCATTGGCGTTGGTATTAGTATTCGTATTGTTACTGGTATTGGCAGTAACATTGGCATGGACAGTTATATTGGTATGGTATTGGCATTGGCATTGGCATTGGCATTGGCATTGGCATTTGTATTTGTATTTGTACTGGTATTGGTCTTGGTATTAGTATTGGCATTGGCATTGGTATTTGTGTAGGTATTGGTATTAGCATTCACATAAGCATGGCCATTTGTACTAGAATTGGTATTTGTATTGGCATTGGCGTTTGTATTGCTATTGTTATTGGTAGTGGCATTGGCATTGACATTGGTATTGACACTGGCATTGGTAATGTTAATGGGATTGGGACTGGGGTTGGGATTGGCATTTTCATTTGCATTGACATTGGTATTTATATTTATTTCATATTGGCATTGGCAGTGGCATTGTTATTAGCATTGGCGTTTGCGTTGGTGTTGGCGTTGGTATTGGTATTGGTATTGGCATTGGCATTGCCATTGGCATTATATTGAAACTAGCATTGGGATTAGCACTGGTATTGGTATTGGTTTTAGGGTGGCATTCGCATTGTTTTGGTAGTGGCATTGGTATTGGTATTAGTATGGTTTATGCGTAGGCATTGGCATTAGTATTGAAACTGAGATTGGCATTGGCATGGTAATTGCATTGGTATTGGTATTGGTATTGGTATAGGTATTGGTATTGGTATTGACATTGGTGTTGGTATTGGCGTTGGCATTGGCATTGGGATTTGCATTAGCATTAGCATTGGCATTGGCATTGGCATTGGCATCAGTATTGGTAGTTGCATTGGCATTAGCATTGGCATGGCGTTGGCATTGGCATTGTCATTGGTACTGGTACTGGTACTGGTATTGGCATTTGCATTGGTATTGGAAATGGCACTGTTGATGGTATTTTCATTATTGGCATTGGCATTGGCATTGGTAATTGCATTTGCATTGGCATTGGCATTGGCATTGGTAATGTTAATGGTATGGGGATTGGGATGGGGAATAGCATTTTCATTTACATTGGCATTGGTATTTGTATTGTTATCGTTGTTGGCATTGGCATTGGTATTGGTATCGGTATCGTTTGGACTTGGGCATTGGTAGTTGCTATTGGTATTGGCATTGTCAGTGACATTGGTATTGGTATAGGCATTGGAATTGTTATCGTTATCGTTATCGTTATCATTATTGTTATTGTTATTGTTATGGCATTGGCATTGGCATTGGCATTGGCATTGGCATTGGCATTGGTATTGGTATTTGTATTGGCAGTGGCATTGGAATTGGTAATGGTATTTGTACTGGCAGTGGCATTGGTAACTACACTGGCATTGGCATGGTATTAGCATTGGCATTGGTATTGGCATTGGTAATTACATTGTCATTGGTATTGGCATCAGCATTGGCATTGGAATTGGTATTGGTATTGGTATTGGTATTGGTATTGGTATCTGTATTGGCAGTGGCATTGGTAACTACACTGGTATTGGCATCGTATTAGCATTGGCATTGGTAATTACATTGGCATTGGCATTGGCATTGGCATTGTCATTGGTATTGGTGTTGGTATTGGTTCTGTATTGGCATTGGCATTGGCGATGTTAATGGGATTGGGATTGGCATTTTCATTTACATTGGCATGGGTATTTATATTTATTTACATTGGCATTGGGATTTATATTTATTTATATTGGCATTGGCATTGTTAGAGCGGTTTTCAATTGAGTGTCGAAAGTAATTATGGATTTGCTTTGGTTTTGCATTGCTTCGCTCTGTGATTGGCCAGGAAAACTCGCGCCACTTTCTCAGCCAATGAGAAGCAAATTGAATATTAATTGTGATTTGCACACGCCTATTTTTCCTCGCTTTACGCCAGCTGTATGTAATTGCTTTGTATTCTTATTGGCCCATTGCATTACTTAGTTGTGATTGGTCAGAGTAATTGCTTTGGTTTTGGTTTTACGACACTCAATTGAAAAGTGCTCTATTGGTATTGGTATTGGCGTTGGCGTTGGCGTTGGCGTTGGCGTTGGCGTTGGTGATGGTATTGGTATTTGTATTGGTACTGGCGTTGGCATCGGCATTGGCATTGTTATTGAGATTGGCATTGGAATTGGCACTCGTACTGGTATTGGTTTTGGAATGACATTCGCATTGGTATTGCTGTTGGCATTGGTATTGATATTAGTACGGTTTAGGCGAAGGCATTGGCATTGGTATTGAAATTGGGATTGGCATTGGCATTAGTAATTACATTGGTATTGTCATTGTCATTGGCACTGGCACTGACACTGGCATTGGCATTGGTATTGGCTTTGCGGTTGGCATTGGCATTGGTATTGGTATTGTCATTGGCTTTTTTATTGGTATTTTTAAGGTTTTAGCATTTGTATTGGCATTGGCATTGGCTTCGGTATTGGTATCGGTATGGTTTGGGCGTAGGCATTGGCATTGGTATTGGCATTGGCATTGGCGGTGACATTGGTATTTGTATTGATATTAGCATTGGTATATGCTTTGGGGTTGCCATTGGCATTGTTATTGGTATTGGTATTGTCATTTACTTTTTTATTGGTATTTTTATGGTTTTAGTATTTGTATTGGCATTGGCATTGTCTTTGGTATTGGTATCTGTATGGTTTGGGCGTAGGCATTGGCATTGGTATTGGTATTGGCATTGGCAGTGACATTGGTATTTGTATTGATATTGGCATTGACATTGTTATTGGTTTGGTATTGGTATTGGAATTGGCATTGGCATTGGCATTGGTAACTACATTGGCATTGGCATTGGTAATGGTAATGGTAATGGTAATGGTATTGGTATTGGCATTGGCATTGGCATTGGCATTGGCATCAGCATCGGCATCGGCATTTGCATTGGTATTAGTGTTGGCAGTGACATTGGTATTTGTATTGATATTGGCATTGGTATTGGCATTGGCTTTGGTATATACTTTGGGGTTGGCATTGGCATTGTTATTTGTATTGGCATTGGCATTGGCATTGGCATTGGTATTGGTATTGGTATTGGTATTGGTAATGGTAATGGTAATGGTAATGGTATTGGCATTGGCATCAGCATCGGCATTTGCATTGGTATTGGCATTAGTGTTGGCAGTGACAGTGGTATTTATTGATATTGGCATTGGCATTGCCTTTGGTATATACTTTGGGGTTGGCATTGGCATTGTTATTGGTATTGGTATTGTCATTGGCTTTTTTTGGTATTTTTATGGTTTTAGTATTTGTATTGGCATTGGCATTGTCTTTGGTATTGGTATCGGTATGGTTTGGGCGTAGGCATTGGCATTGGTATTGGTATTGATATTGGCATTGACATTGTTATTGGTTTGGTATTGGTATTGGCATTGGCATTGGCATTGGCATTGGTAACTAAATTGGCATTGGCATTGGTAGTGGTAATGGTAATGGTAATGGTAATGGTATTGGCATTGGCATTGGCATCAGCATCGGCATCGGCATTTGCATTGGTATTAGTGTTGGCAGTGACATTGGTATTTGTATTGGTATTGGCATTGGTATTGGCATTGGCTTTGATATATACTTTGGGGTTGGCATTGGCATTGTTATTGGTATTGGTATTGGTATTGTCATTGGGTTTTTTATTGGTAGTTTTATGGTTTTAGTATTTGTATTGGCATTGGCATTGGCATTGGTATTGGTATTGGTATTGGTATTGGTATTGGTAATGGTAATGGTAATGGTATTGGCATTTGCATCAGCATCGGCATTTGCATTGGTATTGGCATTAGTGTTGGCAGTGACATTGGTATTTGTATTGATATTGGCATTGGCATTGCCTTTGGTATATACTTTGGGGTTGGCATTGGCATTGTTATTGGTATTGGTATTGTCATTGGCTTTTTTTGGTATTTTCATGGTTTTAGTATTTGTATTGGCATTGGCATTGTCTTTGGTATTGGTATCGGTATGGTTTGGGCGTAGGCATTGGCATTGGTATTGGCATTGGCAGTGACATTGGTATTGTATTGATATTGGCATTGACATTGTTATTGGTTTGGTATTGGTATTGGTATTGGCATTGGCATTGGCATTGGCATTGGTATTGGTAATGGTAATGGTAATGGTAATGGTATTGGCATTGATATTGGCATTGGCATTGGCATTGGCATCGGCATCGGCATTTGCATTGGTATTGGTATTAGTGTTGGCATTGGTATTTTTTTCGCATTAGCATTTGCATTAACAGTGGCATTAGCATTGGCATGGCATTGGCATTGGTACAGTTATTGGCATTAGCATTTGCATTGGTATTGGAATTGGCATTGTTGTTGGTATTTGCACTGGCATTGGCATTGGTATTGGTATTGGCATTAGCATCAGTATTAATATAAGTATTAGTATCAGTATAAGAGCGCTTTTTAATTGAGTGTCGTAAAACTAAAACCAAAGTAATTACTCCAGCGAATCACAGCAGACGCAAACAGCGCAATGATCCAATCAGTATACGAAGGAATTATATGTAGCCGGCCCAAAGCGTTGGAAAATACGCGCGTGCAAATCACGATTGGGTTTTGTTTTGCTTCTCATTTGTTGAGAAAGTGGCGCCAGTTTTGTCAACCAATCAGAGAGCGTAGCAATGCAAAAACAAAGCAAAACGAGAATTACTTTCGACCCTCAACTTGGAAACTGCTCTAACAAACAAACGATATCAAACATAATATCTAAATAAAGCAAAGAAAGAAACAACACCCTTTTCTCTTTTTATTTCAGTTAACTCCAGTTGTTCCTTCCCAAACGTTGACATTAACCTCGCTCAAAACATAAGTGCTGCAACAGAGGTGTTAACGACATCAAACGTGAGTCTGCGTGCAGATATAAACCTGTGCAGCACACGTACCAAATCCATTGAGTCCTCAGTATGGGAGTTCATGATAATCGATAAACCCTATCTGATGCCCGCAATCCTGACCATCCGTAATTGCACTGAATACGTGCTTGACCCTCGGTTCTGTACAGATTGCTATCCCGCTTATATGTTCGTTCGGTTTACGGTTAACATCACGGAGCTCAAAGGAAGTACCGTTGAAGGCTTCGGATTTCTGAAAATCAAACAACCAGCTCTGGTAGCGAAGATAACAGGCCCAAAGAGGCAAGCCAAAGGGATCAATGCCGAAATAGTATTAAATGCATCTGATTCTCACGATCCTGATAACCACAGCAAGGGGAATTTGCGTTTAACGTGGTTCTGCAAGCAGAGGAAAGTAGAGGCCATTTTTAAAGGAAAATGTCTTTATGGAAGGACGCAGGAAGACGGGAGGCTCTTAAGTGTAAATGTCAACAAACTGAGGTCAAGACACGCATATGAATTCAAGTTGATAGTGTCAAAAGGCAATCGAACAAGTCATGTAATTCACGAATTAATCGTTCTTCCCGCCGTTTCTTTTACTTTCAGGTAAACAAAAGAGAAATAGACAACAGCTATAATTTGTGAGGGTTGAAGAACTGATGAGTAATCATAGCCGGGGTTTTTAAAGGACCACATTCACTCGATAGGCTTTCCAGCGTTTGTGTTTTGAAAAGGTTCTTTTGTTGAACCCTGCAATCTGATTGGCTAGATCTCGATGTGGATGGAGTTTTCATATAAATTGTACCCCGGCACGCACTGCATCTTGGGTGAATGTGGGTCTTTAATTACGTTATTTTTGGTAGGGGTCTAATTATTTCCACAAAGCAGGAGGGGGGGGGGGGGGGGGTGAGAAGGGGTCATCTTCGGGATCATCAACTTAGCTGAAGCGATAAGTAAGAAATCGGTGAAAAAGGCCAGTGAAGGTATATAGAATAGTAAGCTAACGAAGATTTGTGTCGCTTTCTTAACCTGCAGTTGCGGTGAAAATTGTGGCGGAGGCAAAATTCTCCGGTCCAAACGCATAATGCTGGTCCCTAAATGTGATGGGAAATGGTGCAGCGGCGTAAAGGGAACAACATGGAGAATTTATGCATATAAGGGGGGTACTAAAAGCAAACTGTGGAACAGAATTGCAAATAAAAAATTGTCCGGGTTGAGGTCGCCATCGAGCAGTTTTGTTATGCAGCATCTCACCTCCCACAGTGCAACAATCAAGACGAGAGATCCCAAATACAAATTGAAAGCAACGATTGAAATTCAAGTGGGAAAAGATGTCTTTGAGGAAGAGCATAGCATGGAAGTTCGCCTTAACTCTGCACCTATCGCGACGGGTCAAAACAGCGGTTGTTTTGTCGATCCATGCGAAGGTTTTGCAGTGGAAACTACGTTTAACGTCACTTGTGTCGGGTGGCAAGACGAAGACGTACCTTTAAAACATGAATTTCGTTATAACACCAGCGCAGGCTTAGTGATAAACAATCCGAACAAGGGTAGAGGACTTAACACCCTCTCGACAAAACTTCCCGTTGGTGATAGATTTCAAAATTTCCAGTTTCCAGTGGATATATATATAAAAGACGCACTGGGTGATTTTACCATCAGTAGGATTCAAGTGAAGGTAGGAATAGCTAGCTACTAATGTTCTTCTACATTGTAATTTCTTGCCAGAAGAATACTATTAGTTCAAATTTTGAGGTGCTTAATAAGATCAGCATGTTGTTTACTTCGCTCTTCGTGATTTTCAGCATCTTAGTTAAAACAAACCAACAAGAATGCTAGATTTAAAAGCATACAGTCATCTCCACGAATTATTACAGGTAGAGAAACTTGGCTTACAGTTCTTACTGCGATGGGGCTGCAGTGAAGACAAATCAATTTTGTAAAATATTTCGTAATATGCCATATCATATAACCCACCAAGAAATGTATGCGTGCTGACAATAGATAAATCAGGTCACGTGGCACAAAATCGGATGATTGCTTTCATTCCATAACCGTTGTCCGATTTGATGTCCGTCACCTGGTTTTAACGTTGAGGCAAAACCAAGCAGCAGCATGGATTTAATACCGAGACTTCACTAACAATTTTCACCATACAGCGTCCACTGCGTGTGATTAGGGGATAATTGGAGGATTGGAAGATATGAAATGACCTTGGCTGAAGGACTGGACTGTATTAAATTTTACACTTAATTCCGAAGCTTGGCATCTAGACTAAGCGCAGGGCATTCTAAGGCCATTATCCTTCCATATACCAGTCGCCTGAAAAGGTTTATCTATCGTCTAACAAACTACATTTTTAGGTGAAAGACCACTACTCTGAAGATATCAACAAAACAATGTACAGGATTGCAAACAACCAACCGAACAAGATCAAGGATTACGTTAGCAAGGAGGAATATACCGACGCGTGTGACTTGGCAATCTCAGTTCTTTCAGTTTTAGAGAAAAGAAAACGCCAAGGCCAATCAGAGGTAACTTTCGAAAACTTCATTTTTACCTCCCTCTCTCCCTCCTTCCTTTCCTACCTCCCTTCCTCCCTTCCCTCCCTCCCTCACTCCATCCCTCCTTCCCCGCCTCCATGCCTCCCTCCTTCCCTTCCTTCCCTCCCTTCCTGCCTCCCTCCCTCCTTCCCTTCCTCGCTGCCTCTCTCCCTCCATCCCTCCCTCAATCCATCCTTCCTTTCCCACCTCCCTGCCTCCATCCATCCCTACCTCCCTCCCTTTATTTCTCCTTCCTTCCCTCCTTCCCAGCTTCGCTCCCTCCCTCCATTCTTACCTACCTCCCTGCCTCTCTCCCTCCATTCCTCCAGCCCTCCCCGACTCCATCTCTCCTTTCCCGCCTCCCTGCCATCCTCCATCCCTGCCTCCCCCCTTTCCTACCTCCCTCCTTCCTTCCTCCTTCCATGCCTCCCTCCCTGCCTCCAACCCTCCCTTCCTTCCTTCCTCCCTCTATCCCTCCCTCACTCCATCCCTCCTTCCCTGCCTGCCTTCCTGACTCCATCCCTTCCTACCTCCATCCCTCCCTCCCTCACTCCTTCCTACCTTCGTTCTCTCCTTCCCTCCCTCCCTCCCTTCCTTTTTCCTTCATTCCTTCCTTACTACCTCACTCACTCCTCACCCCTTCACTTCCTTCCTTCCTTCACTCCTTCCCTCCCTGCCTTCCTTCTATTCCGCTCTCCTTACTTCCTTCCTCCCTCCAAAAGTAATAAAAGAGACATAACAAATGGACAAGTTTTGTTAACGGAAGTCTCTAAATAGTTTTTCTTTTCTGTCGTTTTCAATGCCAGGGAGAAAATGGCAAACACAAATTTAAAATGTCGAGGGCGGAAGTTAAAAGGGTGAGTAGATTTAAAAAAACGCATTCCTTTACGGTTATCATAACTTACTGCCAGTTTAAATTAAATTACATTTATCCTTCTCAGATAAAAGATAACATCATCCAACAACTGAAGCGTGTGAAAATAAACAGCAAGGATCTTGTATCAAAAGTCAGCAATGTTATAGCTATGATAACCAGTGAAAGGAACGAAATATCACAAGATTCACAGGTACGATATGATTCTGAAAATGTAGCCGTTGCTAGTTAAAAATGATCGCTGTGCGTTTTGCAGCAGTTGCAGCAATATCAATTGTCAGTTCACTGTTCAAAAGCACCTGAAAGGAGCTCTTAAGGGTCTCAGTGTTACTTTGCTTTTATTTTATTGAAGATGAAACCTTTTTCAACAAGGTTCAGTTTTGTCCAGATTTGTTTTTGCTGGATATTGTCGCGATTTTGTGACAACAAACATAAGGTACAATTGGCTCTTCGCACCTTCGCCCCGCCTCCCTCTGAAAAATGTTATTTTAAATGCTGCAGGAAGAAGCTTTGCGGCTGCTTGGTGACGCGACGGATTTTCTCACCCAGTTGGTGGCTAACAACACTGAAGATGCTGAATCCCTGACGAAAGAAGTCAGTAAGAATTTGCTCTGTGGTCTGGGAAATATTCTCAAGATCTCTTCAGAAGATGCTGATGTCACAAACTTCGGCCTTCGATTGGGTCATACGAGGAACGTTAAGAAAAAGGTACACTGGCGGGTCACTCATTAATGCTGCCTATGACATACATTATGCTATTTTGAAACTTAACATCCTCACGAGGTCGGAAGCGCACGTTTATTTTTAAACTGACCTTTATAATTTCGACTTTTTTTCCACAGGGAAGGGGTTCGCTGGCTAACTCTTACATCTAGATGTAGTTGTTTTACGGTACGGGGCAGTCCTGGGTTCAATTTGTAGACCACGCCAGATTGGGTTTTTAACCTGCTGTGTTCCATTCGTAATATCTTCCATTGTTTGTTTCGTTATACCTCAAATTTAACTTCTACATTGTTTGATTTCGTTATACCTCAAATTTAACTTCTACAGGGATAGATGATGATGATGTTGATGATGATGACATGACTATAGTCATCATCCTCATCCTCCTTGTCTTGATCTCCATCACCGTCATGGTCACCGTCACCGTCACCTTCTACAGGGGGGATAGATGATGATGATGTTGATGATGATGACATGACTATAGTCATCATCTTCATCCTCCTTGTCTTGATCACCGTCATTGTCACGGTCACCGTCACTGTCACCGTCACCGTCATCATTACCATCATCATTCTTAGTTTTGTAATACGTCAAGAACTTCTTCTCAACTGACTTTGCTCTCGTGACTCAAGTATAACGGGCGCTTTTATTATTTGCTGATAAAAGCATAGGTTGTTGGGAAATATTACGTGCTTTACTCGATTTCCCCCGATTCATTTATTTTTTATTTTGATGTATACGTCACTTGTTTAGTGGTCTCTGCAAGAGGATCTTAGGAGACGTTTCCAGTCGCTTGAATAATAACTTCTTTTAATTCTGTAAGTCGAGTTGGTGAAGTTACTGACCTCTAAGCCACTGTTACCACGAAGAGGAATGTGCTTTCCTGACCATCAAAACCAAGTTGCTGTTTTATTTCGTCTTACATTCTATGTTTTCTTGTTCATGTATCTTGTCACCGTAATGTTTTAAGTTTATTTTTGATTCTTGCGTCAGTGTAACAGCTCTTTTGGTTGTAAAGTTAATAAATAAATAAATAAATAAACAAAAGCATTTTTATGATATTTACCAATAATGCGTGTTACTACTCATTTAAATTATTTCCTGTTATTTTGGTCACGTGTCGCGGCCTACTAAACACTTTTATAGTAAGCCCCTGGTGCACTTGTGCTTAAAACAGTTTTGTACATTATGGATTAAGCAACGTTAGCAGTTGTTAAAATATGCTTTATCGTAAAGTATTTTAAAGCTTATGCATCTTTGGAGTTGTCTTCCCTCAACAGTCGCAAGCTCATGGAGGCAGCAGGGCACGATTCTTTTTTTTTTTTTGTATCAGTTTGTGTTTATGCAGTTGAACACTTTTTTTTATAAGAATGACTCGTGGAACGAATTTGTTTATAAGATTCGTTTAAAAAGAACAATGCAAATGCGACTGCCCTAATAAAATACTAGTGCGTATGATGGTGTAGGATGAACAAATTAAAGCCATCGGTGTAATGCGTATAATTTATTTCATCAATAAAAATTATGATTACTCTGGTCAGGAGTTTTGTATTGCATTGTGTACCGTATACGTGTTATGATTTTAATTTTCCCTTCTTAAAAATAGTGATAGGTACTGTCCTCTTTGAAATTACTGTTTTGTTATCGCTCCTTTTCGTTCTAGAGCAAAAATATCGCCATGGAGGCACTTCATATGACATGGAAGCTTCGGGATTGTATTGTTGTCAACATAGCTGACGATGAGCCCGTGGTCATCACCAGCAGTTTTCTCTCCATGGTTCTGTACGGGCTGACCAACAAAAATATGACGAAAGTTGATTCCGTCGACTTCATCTTACCGTCATACGGACGTCTGTTCAGTGAGCTAGGAGAAAATGAAACTGAAATCACCTCTAAGATCGTGTTATTCAAGAGAAATCCCTATACGTGGCACAAAAGCGCATCGACAGGTAACCGAAAAAACCATGTATTCTGACGAGGGAAAAATGGATCATTTCTATTCACAGAGTCAGTTAGTAACTAGGGTGTGGTTGAATCTACATCTGTTTATATCTATTTAACATCATTTCTGACTCACAATTAATGTATACACTAAATGCAACTAAATACAACGGATATGAATTAGACTGAAGTCCTTACGGGATACTTTATTTTAAGTAACAGACCACAAATTTCTATGGTTTATAGGCTGATAAACCACGCTGGATGTTGGATGACCAGTCGAAGAATTCGTAAATAACGAGCCGCAGGTGAGTGATTTACGATTTCTTCGACTATTCTTCCAACTTCCCAAATGATTTATCAGCCTATAACCATAGAAACTTGTGGTCTATTGCTTTTGTATAATCAGAGGACGCGCGAAAGTTCCATGAGTTTACTGGTACAATAAACCATAGCTGATTGACCAATCAGAGCGCGCGTACTGATTTGGTTATTATATAAAGGAAAATATCATGCAAAGTTAGGGTTAGGGTTAGGGCGCTGGGGTGTGAAGTGTGGCTGATCCAACAGTCTCACCCTCGATGTGTAGTAGTTGAGGTAGTGAAGCATATGCTGTGTTTTCTCAATAGTCAGATCGTGGGTTATTGATGTGGTGCTACAGAAAGAAGACAAAACAAACCTGAAAATACCGCGGCTAAAGAGCCCTGTTGACCTCTACATTCCCCAGAATCGTGCATTACCTCGAGCCACCAGAAAAAACACGTCGCAATCCTTTGTCAAACCTAGCTCTGACCTAAATGAAACTTTACTGATACGGTATCACAGAATAAATATTCCTCACGACCGAGATGTGGTGTTCGTAAAACTATTGCCCGAAGTATTGACGTATATACCATTACGAGTGTATGTGAGCTATTTAGGCTTCCCTACACCAGCTGAACACAACTATTCCACCGTTATACCAAGCTGTGAAAACCTTGGAAATGAGAAAATCGATATGGATTGCGTCAAAGATCCCCAAAATTACCAGTTTTCGTTCACCGCTTCTAATACCGGGCACGTTGGAGTACATTACATTGGAATACATTATTACGTAGAGAGCACCCATAACATTATGCCTGTCAATGACGATGTCGACGCAACGGAGCGCACTAAAGGTCCTGCGAGGGTGGAAGTGGAAGGCAGAAACGTTCTTGTGTTGGGATAAAGCCTCCTCCCGTCACCCCTACGCCATCTCCCATCGTATACAATTCCAGTAGCGATCTGAAATACAATTTGTCTGTGAGCATCGGAAGCTGCTTGTATTGGTCGGAGGAGATGGAAGAATGGACGGATGAAGGATGTAATGTAAGACCAACGTCTACTTAGTACACTTACTACATGCATAAGGCTCTTCTTAGTCATGTAAACAATGGCAAATTAAGTTTCATGTTCAGTTCAGTTGACATCATGTTGTCGCAAAAAATTTACGGTATATGACCCGTATATGTGATCATCCCCAGAAGGAATGGTGATATTCACTGAAGTATCTGGGGCAGCTGGATATAAAAAATTCATTTGACGTATTTACTAAAGTGCAGTGCTTATTAAAAATTTTGATTAGAAATGGACCGCAAATCCATCGTATGGATTCGATCTATAGCCTTTGGGCATTATTTGTTTCCAAGAGTTATGATTTTGTGATTTGTAGAATAAAAATAGAGAAATTTAGGCTTACGTTATTGAGGAGTAACAAAGCATTCTGGTGTTTAAAGTTTTAACGGTTTTTAAGCTTCACTCCATGAGTCTTGCGAGAGCAGTTAATCGGTGGGTTTCTAATGAAAACTATTCGCAATCTCATTTTCCAGTGATTTTTTTTTTCAGTTTCGTGGTGACGTGCTCTTTTTCTTGTAGGTTACCTCAGACGTGGTTTTTGGGAGTATCCATTGTCTTTGCAACCATTTATCTGCATTCGGTGGAGATTTCTTTGTTGCACCAAATTATATAGATTTTAAAAAGGCTTTGAATGCATTCGACAGCCTTAGAGAAACCAAAAACATTTTCGTCTTGAAAACAGTGTGCGTCATTCTCTTGGTGTATCTGATCGCCCTCATCTTTAGTAGACGAGCAGATAAAAGGGATGAACAGAAGGTCAGTGACTCCTTTACTGAAGACTTTTGTCCGGTGACCAAATCAGGTCAAGGGTGACACTAACGCTAGAATCGTATCAAAAGCTCATAAAGTTATATTCTGGATGGGGATTAAGGCCTCTTATAAACTCTTTTGGCAGAACTCTTGTCACTTAAGGTTGAATTCAGCCTTTAGGGCTTTAATTTCGAGTTCTTTTCTGACTGAAAAACAGACTTGATTTCTGCGAGTAAAAAGTAAATGCAAAACAAAACAAAATTTAAACAAAAGAAAAAGAAAACCAAGCTTTGACTTCGTCTATTAATGTTTCAGAAAGTACCAAATGTCCACCTCCCTGATGGCGAAGAACGTGGAAATCACCATTATCATATTTCTGTTGCCACGGGCATGTGGATGGGAAGTGGGACGACAGCAAATGTTGGAATTATAATATACGGCGAAGATTCCTACAGCGAGCGTATTATCCTTAGCGACTCGATATCAAAGAAAGCGTTTTTCGCACGAGCGAGTGTGAACACATTTACGGTATCCCTGCCCGGAAGCCTAGGACCATTGTACAAGATTCGACTGTGGCATGACAACACTGGAGACAGTCCCGGTTGGTTTCTTCTTGATGTGGTCATCACAGAGCTGGAAACACAACAAAGATGGTATTTTATTGCAAACAGGTGGATTGCAGTTGAAAAAGCAAGCGGGGAAATTGATATCGAGATAAAAGCTTCTAATAAAAAGGAAGCCTCGAAGTTTAAAAGTATCTTCTACTCCAGGGCTTCAAAGCGATTGGCTGATGGACATTTGTGGATTTCGGTCGTGACAAGACCGCCTCAGAGCACGTTTACGAGAACACAGCGACTTTCCTGCTGCATATCGGTGCTCTTTTCTGCTATGATCACAAACGCAATGTTCTACGATTTTGGTAATGAAGCTCAAGACACCTTTCAAGTGGGCCCACTGACTATGAGTTGGACGCAAGTAAAAGTTGGTATTCAAAGCGCCTTGATAGCGTTGCCCGTGAATGCAATCATTGTAGCCATTTTTCGAAATGTGAAACCAAAGAAACAGAAAAACAAAGAGCTTCAATTTGACTATCAAAATGCACCAAAGGGTCTTCCACATTATTTCATATACGTAGCTTGGGTGCTTTGTAGTCTTACAATTTTGATCTCAGCACTTTACCGTATTGTACAGCATGTTTTGGGGACCAAGCGTTTCGAATAAATGGCTCACATCCATCCTAATTTCATTTCTCCAAGAGGTTCTCGTGTCACAACCCATTCAAGTTGTAATCATAGCTTCCTTGTTATCACTCTTAATAAGAAAACCACTGAAACACGACCTTGTGCACGGACTCCCGCACCGAAAGAAACCCTCCGAGAACGATTCCAAGGTAAAGCCTCCAGAAGGAAAGGAGTTGAACAAATCGCGAACGTTTTGGACTAAGCTTCAAAAGATGTTCCGATCCGTGGTGGAGATCACCTTGTTTGTAACTTTTGTCATGCTCCTGTTTGTGGTTTGCTACGGAAACAGGAACACCTCAAGATATCATCTCACCAGATCATTGCGAAAAATCTTGGTTGAATTTGACGAGGTAGGCACGAGGTGTGAATAGAGACATTTTAGTTCATTCTTAAAGTCCAATTTTGTTGGATGCTGTTTAAAGGGCTGACAAAACCAATCTATTATCGCCCAGTATCGTTCAAATTACATCGGTTTCGTTTTCCTGACCACCAACTGTTGTCCAGTGTTTCAGTATTTGTTGGCAAGGCTTTCATGTGTGCTTACGAGTTAATTAAACGGCATTGAAAACGGCACAATACAATTTTTCTTAGCTTTTAACAAATAGGCCTTGGATAGCATTCAGGAATCCATATGTTTGGAGGACATCAGATCTCGCCTAAAATGACAGTAACTCACATGAAGGCCAACATAATTTAACATGTGGTAACCGCAACAAATTTGATATATCTGCAGGATCTCGGTTTTGTCGTACCTTCAATTTGCTGTCTGCAAACTGGTCGCAAAATCTATCCATAGGTTTCCATTGTTTAAAATCGCGATTTGTTTTCTATAGTTCCTTAGTTATGATTCGGTTACTGTCTATTCATTTCTTGCAGAGAGTAAATAGTACTGCTACCTTTTGGAACTGGACACGTAAAAGACTAGTTCCAGGAGTCTTTTTCTCAAAATGGTACAACGGACAACGCGTCGAGTTAGAGGAAGGCTTCATAAGCAGTGGATATCCATTCCTTGTGGGTATGCCCAGACTTCGGCAAATTAGAGTGCAAACAGGCAAGGAGGTCCTATTTGTTCACTTCTCTACTAACGTTCTCATGTACATGTAAATAAACAAGCAAAGCATATTACAGTTGTTAGCGTTAATTTTTTTTATTCCCTCATTAATTTCATCTTTTCTGTGGAACTGATAAAATCGACTTTAAAGAATTGGCAAATACATTGACTGTTAAAATATTTACTTGAGCAATAGCGTGTGCAAATACACCAAACGTTGTTGGACCCAACATGTTGGGTTCGTTTGAAGACCGTGTTGGGTTTTGTTGGGCGAACTTTGAAACGTTTAAATTTTCGAGTCAAGACGTCCCAACATTTCTTTTGCCTTTTGTTCGTTGAAGAGTAGCCCAACAATGTTACATGCGTTTGAACAACGCTGCTGGACTCCGCAAGCGCACCTCATGGGGTATCCATTGAGGCCTAGAGTCCAGAATTCATTACATTGCCTGCATTGCCAGTGTGTGTCTGACATCGTGACCGATTGGGCGCTGTCAACAACACTGCCCAACAACTACCAGCAAAGTTGGGCCAATCAGCATTTGTTGCTGTTGGGGGTATTTGCAAGGTACTTATTGTTAGACAGCTTTTCAATTCCCAAAAAGCACGCTCGAAAGAAAAAGACGTCTTTTTTCAAGTTCCCTTTATTAGATACTTGTCAGTGGACAATGACTTTTACCTTATGCCTAAAGAATTACATTCTTTTCTTTCGATTTATCGATAATCAAAATAATATGAAGATCGTAAGTTCTTTTGCCTTTTAGAAGAAAATTAACTTTGGAAAATCACCGACTCTTATGCTCCCATTTACTTGACCATGGCCGTGTCCAACCAGAAAGCTTTCGCTACTTTGGCCACCGCTCACATATAAATGTATTTCTTAACGGCTTAACACTCCTTAATGCATTATTATTAATTGTCATTTATTTACCTTATAAACTGTATTTAAATGCCCTTTATAGTGTAAATAAATAAAGAATTGAATTGAATTGAATTGATTTTTTTGTAGACGCCTGTCAAGTTGACGACCTCGTTGAAGTGAGACGATGCTTGCCTTATTACAGTTCGAAGTCAGAGGATACAACTCTATACAACCTTCGCGACTGGACACCAGTTTCCAATATCAGCGCATTCGAGGCCTCATTCAGTTTGAATGATTTGTGCCCAAAGCCTTGGAGATACCAGACAGCAGAAACCTTAGAGACTCTCTCTTTTCACGGATTTTATGCCACTTATAACGGTGGCGGTTACGTTGCTGATCTTGGTTATAAAGCTGAGACTGCCGTTGGTGTCATAGATGACTTAGAAAACAACAACTGGATTGATGAGAGAATGTTTGCTGTTTTCGTGGAGTTCACAGTCTATGAACCTTCAAGTACACTCTTCAGCGCTGTGAAATACCTCTATGAGAGGTATCCAACTGGAGGAACCAAAACAACAGGCACTATTGACACCCTAATGATTTATTACCCTGTCGATCCCACCTTTAGGTCTTTTTATCTACTATGCCAACTGTTTTTAGTGCTTTTGATATCTGGATTGTTTGTTACAGAGTTGTTTAAAATTTATCTTCAAGGATGCAAGTATTTTACTCACGTTTGGAACTTACTGGAGATGTCTCAAATCACAACTGCTGTCGCAGCAATGACTCAGTACTTCTTCAAGGCAAAGTACACAAGCGAGTACGTGAGGCGTGTCAGGCACAACCCGTTTAAGACCTCCAGCTCAGATTTCATCGTACGATGGTGCAATCTTGAAATTTGGCTCTTTTCGTTCGTCGTCTTCCTCGTGACTATAAAAATGTTGCGGCTATTAAAATTCAATCATCACATCTGCCACTTGACTCACACGGTGAAATCGGCTGCGAAACATTTACTTTCTTACTCGGCTGTGTTCACCGCAACACTTCTTGCATATACTCAGTTGGGAACTATGCTTTTCGGAAGGAACGCAGCTTCGTATTCAAACATGGCTAGGTCCCTTACAAGGCTTCTAGAAAGGCTTCTGGGTAATAACATGTTTACTAAGGAACTCCGAGCAGAGAATGACATTTTGGGCCAGCTGTTTATATTTGCTTACTCATTCTCCATTGCTATGGTATTAATTAACATGTTTTTAAGCATTCTTCACTCATCATACATTGAGGTGAGAACGTTAAAGAAGGGCCGCTATCCTGAAGTTGAACTGGCGCAGTTTACTTGGCGTTATTTTCTTCTTAAAGGTAAAAGGTTTTGGCATAATGCAAAAAGCCAATTTAGAAGAACAAATGAGCCTACAGTGAGGCTTAAGAGAAGGAAAGCAAGACACTTTGGTGCTCATAACTCAAATATTTTACATGACTCTGATAGCTTCTTTTGCAATAAGTATGATGAATACCGAAATATGTCCAATCTTCGTTCAGAAAGCCGATCACAGAAAGCAGCCATCGACGATTTTGACGACATTGATATAGATTTGGTGGACGAGTATTCTTCGTTAAAAAACGTAAAGAAAATGTTGTTACAAATGGGAACAAACTCCTTTCTCAGCAAATATCAGTGGAGCTCGGTCAGTCTGAATGGTAATAACAACGATGATACTGCTGATGACAGAGATGACACAGCCTCGTTGAAAAGGGAGTGGAGCGACGGTTTCGAAAGTGACGAAAGCTTATTTGATGCTAATATGGCAGATATTTAAGAAGCGATATATATGAACTGAAAACATGCCGGGGCCCGTTTCAGTGGCATTGGTACTGAGTAGTCGTCTCAAAATCAATTTAAACTTTAGAACAAGTCATGCCAATGATAGGTACTGTAGTGTTTATAGTATATACAATTTTGTATGTTGTTAAAAGTTAGAGACCCTTTTGGAATCAATTAGTGTCGACCATTATTATGGTTATCAAGTATTTTAAAATATCATTCATTTCTTGATATGAGCTCTAGTCAAAGTTATCATAATGTATGTGCTCGGCACAAACTGATGCAAAGACAAGGAAAATATATTTCGAAGTATACTTGTTTTAAAGATTTTTTGCTACCATGGGCTTTTAAAAGCCACTAACATAATCATCGTGAAAAAAGGGTTATTTCGAATTATCTCTTTTTTAAGTGTTTGCACTTGTATATGATCAGAGTTTGTATTATTAGGTCACTTAGTCTTGTGTCTAGTGTCTTTGTCTAGTGTCTTGTGTCTTTAGTAAATGTTACAACTTGAACGTCGTTATCAGTTGCAATCATGGATAATTTTCCCTTTAAGAAGAAAAACATTAAACTGGAAACTGGGAATTAAATTCTTTGTTGTTCAGGTAAAATTGCTTTGAGAGTTGCGAATAAGATGCGTATATCCTGCGACTAGTTCATTACGTACTGAGCGCTCGCTGACAAATCAGCAGAAAGTAGAAGAGAATTGCGATACGATGGCTACTTCTTTTCAGATAAAAAGAGTTGACAACAAATTGTCGATGAAAGGTTCCACCAATACAGACAATTGGGAGAATAATTGAAGGCTTGTAAGAAAAGAGACAAATGGTTGGATTGCACATTAGTGTGGCACTGTGGCACCTCATCAATGACCTGGTTGTGTTCTACTCCACTAAATATACGTTTTGGCAATTACATTTTTTAATTGGGTAACTGGTCGCGACAGCCTTGCATTACTTATAGCGCGACGTTTAAAGCAGATCTAATTTGAGGTAAGAAGATAGCCCCTTTTTGACATTGAAATTAGCCCAGAATATTTAGTATTAATGGAGAGGCATGCTATATTCAAACATGGGACCCTTGAGCCACTTCAATGTAAGTGTGTCCATGACGTCTCAGCACATCATAGGTAAAGCGATCTTGCCTCTTGTCCTGCGCACGTCTGTTCCTGGGTCCACAATAGTTTGATCCATCATCCCGTTTTTCAAACCTTTTGCCATAAGATGAAACAGCGGAAGAAGACTTTGAGCGTCCCTTTCCGTTTTTATCCAAGTGTACTGCGAGCTCTGATCGAGCGTTTTCCATAGCTTCCATTAACTCGTGAAGAACGAGTTCTTCTTCAGTTGGTGGAAATTGAAAAGTGGATATAGTATCGTTTGAAAATCCATTCTTAATGCTGTAGTCATGTGCGGCACCTGAAATATTTATACAGGCGTCTTCTTCGTGGACTGTCTTGGTGCTAACAATGTCCTGTTTGCCGAAATCGTCGTAGGTCGAAAAGTCACGTTCGGCTGATTCAGTTCGTTGAATCTCAGCATCTCCATTCCTTGTTTTGAATTTCTGTTTCAGAGAAGACGCAGTGTTAACACCTCCAGCTTCATGATTGGCAATGGCGGTGTATCTCTCAAAGGCTGTATGAATGTCAAAATTTGCTTGTTCATGCGAAATTTTACAGCTTAGAAACCTCTCCTTTTCTGCGTGTTGCTTTTTAGATCTTTCTGCGTGCTCAGCTACAAAATTTACATTTGTAGACTGAATTTCCCGTTTAAAAAACTGCGGCGAGAGAGATTTGCTACGAAACGATGACTGGAAAGATTTCCTAAACGAAGCTTTTCTTTCCTTTTGTTGAATTCTGGCTTTGAAGCGTTGCTTGATGTAGTTGCGAAGTTCCTGTCCTGGGTGCTGTCGATCGCTTGCCCGATGATATGCGTCGTGCAGAATTGCAATAAATGTATCGGTGAATATGATAGTCATCGACAGCATGCAGGCCATGAGGAAAACGGGAGCAAATAATTGCAATTCGGAATCTCCACCCAACTTTGAACGCAACTTACCAATTCCAACCGCCATTTGGAGAACCGTGCGGAGGGCGTTGTACATCGTGGCGTATTCCTCGTCTCTTGAACCAAACAAAAGGGTTCCAAGGTGAGCAAAAGAAATAGCAAGGGTTAGAATAATAACTGAGAAAGAACAAAGGTAGCGGTATGCTGCCTGCAGAGTCCATTTCATGACATGTATGTGACGGTCAAACCGTATAAGTTTCAGGCACTTGATCGTTGTTAGTACAACAGTAACGGACAAAATGGCTTCTCCCATTCTCGCCCACTTTACCAGCTCGAATGCACTCCAGGAACCAAATGGATCTTCGCGTATGCGTTGAAGGAAATCTTTTAAGTCATTTTCCTTCAGAATTACAACTAACACAGCGCACGAGGAAGACAATAGTTGTAGAAACGAAATCCAGTTGAAGAACTTGTTGAAATACGCACGGCCTTGTTTGACAGCCGTCCAAATCTCTAGAATCACTAACACTAATATGGTGATTGACCAGAGGAGAATGCACAGGTGATAAAACTCCTTTAACGACGAGCCAGATGACGGAAAGATGTACTCGGGGACAACATCGATCTTCTTCGCTCTCGTACCAGTCAACAGCTTCTCGTAAATGATCATCACGCTGCTTAGCAACAGGTTCGCGGGCTCAAAAATAACAAACTCAAGTAACAAGACCGCTGACTCCTCGTCAATCCATTGGTTTTGTTCGATGGATTGCTTGACTTGCAAAGAAGTATCGATGTCGTAGCCAAGCTTGGCTACATAGCCACCGCCACTATAAGGAAGTAGAAGTCTGTCATTACTCACAACTGATTTTGTATAACGCCATGGTTCAGGGCAGAAATTCAGAATTTCGGTAATTTGGTCATCGGTGACGTTCTTCAGTGGCCTCCATCCAGGTTTGTAAAGTGGCGTAGTTTCTTCGTTTGAAGCAGATAAATCGGACAGGCATCGTTTAAAGTGAAGACGTAACATTGGTTCCACTTGAAGTACTCTACATGGGGATTCTGAGAAAATGCAAAAGTCTTATTATCTCGCAAGAACAAATTACGGAATATTCAATATAAGACCTCAAAGCCCATTAGTATGAAATTCCATTCACAAAGAAATAAAGTCATCTTCATTGTCTTTGTTTAAACAGAAAATAAAGCACTAGACTGATCGATGTCTGTACTTCGCCTTTCCTTGATAAAAGTATACATTATCACATTATAAGAATCTTAGTGTATACGTACTGGTAGTTGAGGTACCGTAAAAGCTCTATTAACCCCCATTCTCTAATAAGCTCCCCTTTCAGAACACGTGATGTTTCAATTAGTCCCCCACCCCCCCCCCCCCCCCCCCCACAATTCCCTCTTACGAAATCCACTTCATGTGGCCCAGTGGGTTTCTTTTTAAACAAATATACACTCAAACACATAATACTGTTTGCTACTCTTTATTAACTCATTTCCGTCATACTCTGCAGTTACGGGTGTACATCCACCCATGCTTTGAAATACCTGCAACTTTTCCAAATCCCGGTCTATGGTTGAAATGAGCCATTGTTATTACCAAATGCTCAATCGTTTAGGCTTTGCCACCCTAAAACTCCCAATTTTCATGGAATATGACCCTTTATTCTGTTGCAAACAAAAAATGTTGCCTTAGAACGCCCTCGGACAACACCAAACAATATGCAACTTTGTCTGGCAGTGTCTAAGACAAAAAATCCTTTTGAGCTTAAAGTCTACGTTGGCAGAAAGCTTCGACTCCACTTCTTGCAATCTATTCCGCATTTTCCCACTCACTTTGTTAGCGCGACCTGGATAACGCTATTTGATTTCAATTGCTCTCACGGTCTGTAATGTTCGCGTTCGTGACTCAAAGGAATTCTGGGACTCTCTTGCGTAACGGCGACATGGAGGTCCGCCAATTTTCATTTCAGATATTTTTTAGAACCGTGTCGAGCCACCCGGTTCTGCTGGCAAAACATTGCACCGATTGCATTATTTACATGTCAAAAATCGCCAAAATTGTCATGCCAGGTCCTGGAATACACTCACCAAACGGCGAAAGACACAACTTCGCTCCGTGAATGGCCATCACTCGCTCGCATACTTTCGGCGGCCTACTTCGTGTGAAATTGCTTCTCACCTCCGTTTTCTTTCAAAGGATTGCCTTTACCCATCAAACCAGCTTTATGATGCCAGGCAGGGGGCTTCTGAGGTGGAAAATGGCTCCAAAAACACACTTATAAATCAAATAAGCAACGAATTGTAGCTGCAGTGTTCGTTTAGAAATAATTAAACGACAGCTAGCGTGACAAGCGTGACAACAAAGATAGAGCCTTCGGTGTTGCGGCCCAGCGAAATCGCCGTGGTAACCCCTTATATGGAGTAGCCAGGTCGATTTGACCTCCTACCCTCCGAAAATTGGAAAAAAGACGTACAAAACGTCCGTCGGAAAAGGTTTAAAGTCGGAAAAGGTTTAAAGTCTCACTTCAGTTGTTTGAGTTTTCTACAAAAAGTAATTGAAGACGAAAACGGCGTGTTTAAGATTTGAAATAAGCCCCCACCCTCCCCCTCTCTAACAAGTCGCCCGTTAATAAGACCTGAAATGAAATAAGCTACCCCGGGGGCTTAATAGAGCTTTTACGGTTATTCTGTTTATATCTTTTTGACTATGTGTGTATATCCGTTTTTCTATGTTTTTATCTCCCTGACTTAAACATGTAAATAGCTTTTATTTTAACCGGCTGCCTGGCATTTTTCAACTCTCAGGTTATTTCAGGTAGCCAACACCTCTACCATTTTTTAGTATAAATCTACTAGCGTTCTATCACGAATGCCGTTCTCTGATTGGCTACGCTACTCGCTATCTATTCTGTGATAGAAAGTGAGTAGCGGTTGTTAACAAAATGGCGACCGCTTCTTCGCGTTTTCGAAGTCTCTGTGAGGAGAATTTACTTGTTTCGTTTTGAAAGACTAGTAGATTTATACTAAAACAATTAGATTATTCGCTCTCGATTTCTATGCGTGATAGCTGATTCGGGCTGCGCCCTCAGTCAGCTATCACGCGATAGAAATCTCGAACTCATAATCTAATTGTTAAGTATAATAAAGTAAATTCTTCTTCGTTTTTCAAATTCTGTGGATGAAATAAAGTGCTGTTATTGAACACTGATTCAGTAAAGTAAACGGTTTTGTCGATTAAAACCGGTTCATAACATAGCTTCTCTTACTGGGGTAACAATTTGCAAGAAAACTAAATGATACTGTCAGCGAGAATAACACGACGCGTTTCGGTTTCTGTTTTCATCTTCTCAATAAATAGTTAAGATGAACCTCAATCTCTCTATTTCCGTTTTTGATGTCAACCAATTGCAACAATAAGAACAACTCTAAACATGGTTCCTATTCTAACCATAGTTAGTAGTAACACACCATGAACCAAACCATTCCCACCTGGTCTAATTCTTATTTGACGAATCCTTGGCAGACCGGCTGTAAAACCAATTTTGCTCTTTATCAGCCCAGCGTCACTATCATCAGCTGAGTCCCCAAATCCATCGTACAAACGTGCGTCGTAAATACCCGGCACTAGTTCACGTTCGAACCAGGTCCAAAACGATGTTTCACTCTGCACCTAAAATCATCAATTAAATGTCAAGTTAACTTAAATTGAGTTATATCGGGATAAACGAGGTTTGAGATGAGTCCAAAAAAATTGGCAGATCTACCTGGTAAAATCCACTGAAGGTATCCTTGATCGATTTCGTGAGCTGATAGCTGGACGGCTTGCGGTTTGAATAACATATAGTTATGAGAAGGACGACAAAGATTATGTAAATAACCAGTTCCGAGAAGAAGCGATGCATTTTTCGTTGCTGGCGCCCAATATGTCGAGCTGTCAGTAATTCCTCTTCAAGGGGTTGTGGAATGTTCATCAGTTCATCTTCATGAAACACCAACAATTCTTGTTGCTCAATGTCAATGACGTCGTTCTTAGTGGGCTTTCGTCTTATTATAGACATGATAGAAGTGTTAATGACTATGGAGATTGGTCCAATGATTATAATATCTTCAAGGACTGAAATGCCGACAGACAGCAGCCACTGATTTGAGATTTCTGCCCCCCACTGGATGCTGTAGAGTATGGCGACAGCTCCTGAAAGCATGGCAGCCGTCAAGCAGATGAGCCACCCAATTACAACAAACCATGAAGGTAAGAAGCCCTGAGTACGTTTTTCTTTTATATTGAAGCTGTCACCTTTTTCACTGTTATCTTGCGGTGTTTTTCTTTTGATATTCCTAAATATCGTGACTGTGAAAATGCTTGCGGGAAGGGATATAAGCCCGGCTTGTACACCAATAACAGTTTGTCTCAAGCTGAGCTCCAGTGGACCAATTTGAAAAGAATTCGGATCGCTAACTTCCTGGAACTGGTAGAACATTGCATTTGTTACCAGAGAAACCAATATGATTAAAAGGATGCATGTTAAGCGTTGGCAGCGAGTAAACTGGTTCTGTGGTGGTCTGGTGAAGAGTGACAGAAATAGATGTTTGTCTGCAAAGTTTGCAACAGCGCGCCATTGAAAAATGCTCTTAAATCTCCTCAATTCACCATCAGAAGTCGCATTGACCTCGACATCAATTGCACCGTCATTTTTTTCCACAGCAAGCCATCTATTTACTACAAAATGCCAC
>JAEMWC010000446.1:50000-65000 GCA_016490735.1 Pachyseris speciosa | reverse complement strand
AGAACAGCCCTTTGTTGACATACCTGGATTTCTTGTGTGGTTTCTTGTTTAATTTCGTTGCTGAACAAAACGCAATCTGCTAAGTGTTTCAGTTGCTGGACGCTACTTATCTCTACTTTGCGTACAACACGCATCATATCACCTTTGATCTTTGGAGAGAGAAAAACAAAAACAAGACAACACGAACTAACCACAGTAACCTCACTTGCAGGAGACTATCCTAGAAAAAATTTAATGACCTGGATAGGGAATATCCTATCAGTTATCTTCTCAAAATCTCGCTTGTGAAAGAAATGGGGCTAAAGAAACCCGGTCAATATATGGGTAGGCAGTAACGGTCTACCAAACCATTTAACGGGTAATTATTAGTGTTACGCCAATAGTGTTGAGCGTTGTTAAGCTATCGGCATTTTTTTAAATTTTTGAATCATTTTGGTGATTGCAACACAATGAAACTTATGTTATCACTCTGGGCTGAGTTGCTCAAAGCATGGTTAGCGCTAACAACTGGTTAATATGTATTAAAACCTATAGGTTGTCATGGTATTTAACCTGGGTTAGCGCTAACCATGCTTCGAGCAACTGGGCCCTGGCTTATAATAAGACAATCACTTGATAACAGATCATAATTTAGACTCATACTCGTCTGACTTCGGGTCTTTCGTTGTTTAGTTTGGTAATAGTGCTCCGATTTGATAATATAAGGCATTGCATTTTGGTTTATATGGCTTATGTGTTGTTTACCTTGTTTCTTTGACATCAAAGCTAGTTATTGTGCTTTATATTTCAGATCTATAGTTACCACTGCTCTTGACGTGCTTTCCATTTCCATGTTTTCAGCTATGTCTTTTAAAATCCACATGCTGTATGCAGCCTCTTCCTGTTTACCGGCATCGATAAGTTCATCCAATATCCTGACTGCTTTGAAAACGTCTGATTTTGTTAGACCAGTAACCTAGGATATAAAAAAAGGTACATGTAGCAACTGAGCTATTATGCGCATATGACTTTAGGCGTAACTCTTTAAATTATTAGAGGTGAAGTGAGAACATTTTGGTTTATTTGTTTGTTTATTTATTTAGTTAAAAACTTTTAGGAAATACATCCATGGAGGTACAACAAGAGAACACGAAGTTCCTTACAAAGGTCGACCTCCAGTGTGGTCAGAGAGCGAAACTAGTGTCACCCTCGTTAAATAAAGTTGATTTATTTTTAATTTATTTTATTTTACAGTTTATCTTCCTTATCCGAGAAGACAAGAAAGTCTAACCGTTTGTAAATGCCATTACAAATGCAACACTTTCTCCTCAATTATTTAAAGACCCTGAGTGTTGGTCCGGCCGGGGTTTGAACCCGCGACCTTCCGCACGGTAATCCGGTGCTCTTTAAACTGAGCTAAGCGGTCGGCGGTTTATCATCGAATAGAGGCCGACGTTACGGTAAACCCGAGCAAGAATAACGTAATTAAGGGAAGACGTACCCTTGCAATCACTTGATCAAATAGTGTAGGAAATGACAAAAAGGTGGCTTCTATTCTCAACCGTACGCTGTAATCTTCCGCAGGGTTACCGGCAGGAAGTCGGATAGTACCGTTTGGCGGTCGCCAATCTGGATAAAGCACAGGTTTCCCGCTCAAATGGAGTGTGACTTTGTAACCAGTCGCTTTATTCGCTCCATATTTGGCATTGTTACATCGTAAAGTGAATTCGTCCATAATTGCACGCCCATGACTTGGCGTTACTGTACAGTGCAAAGGACGCATGAAGATTGTTTCAATGAACCCAAAGTCGTATTTGTAGGCGCTTATGCGATTGTTACTCCGTGCAAGGCATCTAATGTACTTCAGACCTGCAGGTCTGATAAGGCCTGGAGATAAGGAGACGTTTGCGTTTCCACTCATATCGCCATACGGATATATCCAAATGAACACACCCGACTCTTTGTCTACGACTGCGACTTCCCAGCTGAACATGACTTCTTCCATGGGGTTACAGCCATGCTGCAGGCTTGCTGAGATGGTCAACTTAGACCAGTACGCTTCCTCGTTGACTATGACTAGTTCAGCATTCCATGGATTTTTGTCGAGGGTGATGGTGACGCCTGGTGGCTGGCATGTTTCTGTTACTAGTGAAAATATCAATACAACAAAAAAATTAAAGAAAAAAACAATGGCAATTTCTTGGACAATCGTTTTACTACAGAAAGCCTTCTTCAAATGTTCGTTATTGATGATAAAGGTTGTCACTCACTCACTCACTCACTCACTCACTCACTCAATCTTTCAATCAGTCAACCAACCGACTGAACGACAGATCGAACAATCAATCAGTCAATCAATCAATCTATAAACCACGCAGCCAGCCAGCCAGCCAGCCAACCAACCAACCAATCGATCGATCGATCGATCGATCAATCAATCAATTAATCTATAAACCAGCCAGCCAGCCAGCCAGCCAACCAACCAACCAACCAACCAATCGATCGATCGAGCAATCAATCAATTAATCTATAAACCAGCCAGCCAGCCAGCCAACCAACCAACCAACCAACCAATCGATCGATCGAGCAATCGATCAGTCAGTCAGGCCGTCAGCCAATGAATACAACCATCCATTCCTTATTTATTCCTTTACTCACTCGTTTTCTGGCTCGCTTGCGCCTTTCTTTAGCCTCCGGTATCGCGAAGCACTGCATTCTCTAGAATGTACCGACGATTTACGAGAATATTCTATTCTTTTTATTTAGAATAAAAAATAGTTATAAACCAGTCCTCACCTGGATATTGAACCTGTAAAATAGTAGTTCCAAAACTAGGTGAGCTCCCCTGGTTGGCCAACGAGTATTGAAGCTGCGTTAGAAGGGGCTTTGTAGCGGATTCTATACAGTAGACTGTAATGTCAGCAGTTATGTGGGTTTGTTCAACATCCTTTTCGACAAAGGGCGGACTGAAATTCATGAAAAAATGCAAGTGAAAAAGTGTTTAAGTGACTATAGTTATCAAATGAAGAATCATCCTCGCAGTTAATCAAATAGGAGCGTAGATGGCATTTTAAAGGAGTGAGTGATAATAATTATAATAATAACCTTTATTTACCCTCGGTAGTATTTATAGCACAAGGCTAGTGGGGCCAAGCAAATACAGAAACAACTGGCTGGAGGCAAACCATTAGAAAAGCGTATAATTTAGTTCCTCCCTTCCTGCATGTATCTCTTTTCCCTCCCTCCCTCCCCAGTCCCATCCTCCTTACTTGCTTCCTTCCTTCCTTACTTCCTTCCCTCCGTCCTTGCTTGCTTGCTTACTCCCTACCCTCACTCGTTCCTCCCCTTCACTCCACTCCACTCCCATTTCTTGAACTCTTAAACTAAACACCACTGGAACTTCCAATTCCCAATTCCCAAATCACATGGCTTCATGAAAACTGTTTTATCAGGAACCAACCATTACGTACATACACACATGCATACATAAACTTTACTGATTTTTTTCTCGAATTTAAGAGTAGCTATATAAAAGCCAAATTTTCCGAGAAAACAATAACAAAAGAAAATCAACAAAATATACAATAACTTATAAACTACGATTCTGTACAATATTTACAAATAATGGCTAGAATTAAACTAAATCTTTGTACACTATTATAAAATACTATAGGCAGAAATTACAAAATTTACCAAAACCTTTGAATAGCTAGGGAGGATGATTCATTGTTTAGTAAAAATATATTGGGTACGTGCTCTTCCATTCATTTGCTCATGGGTAAATCGTACATTACCACTACGATAACGGATCATAGGTTTTAAATATCATATGAAGTAGAAATGTCTAACCTGAACTTGTGTAGTTCAAGAGAAAGGAAGCCCGGAACATCCTTAAGGTACGATTTAACCTAAGGATGTAAGGACATTCTGATTAAGAAGCATCATCATACTCACAGTCGCCATGTTACGCTACAACATAGACGCTTACCGACCGTAAGTGATCCGATGACCCCAAGGCTTACTTATCAAAATTGATACGCCTTTGCCAAGTCAACAGGCGGCGTTGGTAAACTTTCCAACTGTATTGTGACGAAAAATACTTTCACTGACGTGCCTTTTGTTTAATTTGTTAATACAGAACAACTGAGATAAATTTATACTCGATTCACAGGGTATTTTTCTTCTCAGTTTTGTCTTAGTTTGATCGGAACTATTACATCCGATTCTGGCGGCGATCTGGACCATTCGCAAGATGTCACAAGATTGGTTCAAAACAACAATAAACAAAGAATGAAAACAATGGAATCTAGCCCTAAAACAATAGAGGTGCAACCTATAAAGATCCCGTGAAATTAGAGGTTTCAAAGAGGTGCACCCTAACTCTGTGCTTTCACCACTCGAGATTAACGCAATTATTTGAATAAACACTAAGCATTTTCATGATATGTGCCCTTTACTTATACTACTTAGCTTCAGGCTTTAATGTCTGCTCTTTTTATTCAAGCTAAAACACTTACTTAACTTTCAACTTTGCTTATACAAGTAAACTCTAAATGTTAATACCTTATATAAAACTTCTTCTTCCAAACGTTTCGTGTCATAGTGTTGGCGATCCATGTAACTAAGCATAAACACCTTATTAAGAACTGCAAGCCAAACACTGAAATAGTAACCTAAAGAAACACGAAAACGTTAACAAAAGGCTGACATTGTTTATGGTAAAGTGCTGTTATGTCAGGTCATGTCGTGTCATTTCATGTCCTGTTGTGGCGTATCACGTCGGGCCCTGTCGTATCGTATCATAATATTATGTCATGTCATGTCACGGTACGACTTGTCTTTTCGTGACTTTTCATGCATCTTACGCAATTCAAATTTGTTATTGATTTTGAGATTGTAGAAGGGTTAAAACACTTCCAAATATAACCGGTTTCAAGCTAAAGGTTAAAATTGAATATGAGACAGAAAAATATAAGAACTATACTATAGGTAAATTTAATAGGAAATGGGCGTTGACCTCTGGCTCTGTGCCCTGATGGGTAATGTTTTTGTATTAATACTGTTCAAGTAGGTTTAGTAGTAAGTAAACTGTGTATTGTAGATAAAGTGTAAGCAAGTTGGTAATGAGCCGTGTATGGTAGTGACTTCAGTGTACATATATAGCTCTCTCTCTGTCTCTATGTGTGTACAAGTCACCTTTAGGCAGTTTTTGTAACTGTCATTATAATGCAATGTCATGTTACAACATATCATGTCATGTCAAGGAATGTTAAGTTACTGCAATTAGTTTTTTTGTTATTCCATTAACAAAAAAACTGTATTGATCACAGGAGTTAGAAAAAAGTAATAAAAACTTAAAAAGTCCGAAACGAGTGGAGGGAATGTGTCAAAAGAAAAGGTACTAATTTAGTCGGGTGTATAATTGCCCATTTAAGGCTGTTTCATCAAATTCAAATGGCATTGCCTGCACTTGACTATTCCAAAATGTTTCTGGCGGGACATAATTTATAATGTCAGAAACATTGTGTTTTATTCAAAATCTCTCTTAAATTGCGCTATTTTACAGTGTTCAAAAACATTACTTCATCCTTCGCAAAGATCCTAGTTCGTGAACATTTATCAGCTGAGCCGCTTACCTGGTTCACAGCCGTAAAGCTCAAACCGTAAAGCAATATTCTCATGCCAATGCCTTGGAACTATGATGACCTCACTTGTTTGTACTGGAAACGCAACTTCATTGAACTTTATATTGACACCATCAGAGTTACCCTTAAACTCCTAGGAAATAAAACATTAATCTTCAACTTTGAACTAAAGATTTTGCCCTATTTTAAGGGCAACGCAAAACATAAAGACAAAAATAATCATAAATTTCAGTACCTTTTCAGCAAAAGTACCATTGCCATCTCTGAGCCAGAAAAGGCCTTCTCCTTTTTGACTGGCCACCAGCGTGTACTTTGTCACCCACTCCTCCCCAAGGCCTTGGGTCGCAATTGCAGTTAGTATCATCTCTTTCGGTAGTTCCACTTGTATGTAATGATACGCGGAAGGCTTCTCTACAGCCGACGGATCTGCCCGAAATCCCGACGAGGACCTTAGTCTTGCTTTATGGGCTCCGAAAATTTCCCGATTATTGTCGAAGCTATTCATGCTTGCGACGATGTTACGATCGGGAATTTTACCATTTTCCATGCCAAGTGGCTTTGCACAGTTGCCTAAATAAAGAAAACATTTTACCACGAGAAAAAATTATTTAAAATTCTTGGTCACGTCCCACAACAACAACAGTCGAATTTTCAAGATAAAGATTTTTTATAGATTTCAGTTCACCGCCAATCACAGTTTTTTTAAACACGGGTTCACAAAACAATGCGCACTAAATCAAAATTGTGCAAGAAAAATCTTGGTTCATTTTCCTCTCTTTTTTTTCGCAGTTTTTTCAGTACTAGTCTTTTTTTTCTAAGCATGAATGTGTTCTCTCTTTTTCAGGGGCAATTAATACTTTCGGTAATTGGAATTTGCAATCTTGAAGATAATCGAGTCTCCAAAATTTCGGACGCTATTGAAGCCAGCAAGATCCATAATAAATAGGGCGAAATGGACTCCAATTCAAACTGTAATCATAGGGGTCATTAAAAAAATCAAACGATCGGCCTATTGCTGCGAGTGCGATTGTTATATAGACCAAATTGGAAAAAGCAAGGTCATAGCAATTAATTACACGTGACAGAATTGGAATAAGAAATGGCAGGAAATGTTTCAGATAATAAAGCACGGCAGTGCTATTTACGAGATACGTGAGGAAAAACAAATGACGTTAAGTACAAATCTCCTATAATGTATTACAGCTGGCGTGATGGCCTGCGCTGTCCAAGTACTGCGTGGCACGCACACTGTCCAAAAGAAATGGTTTCCTGACTCTGCGGTGCATGCATGTGTATATCCAGAATGAATCCTTCGGATCCAAAAAGTAATGCAATCGTCAATTAAACCTCTCTCTATCGTTAATCTTGCAGAAAGTACAGTATGTGATTACTGAAGTACGTTTCTCTGGATTTTGATACCCGAAGAAAGATAATATCATGGCATCGAATCGAAACATATGAACTGAATTCTAATGTGAGATCTTACTTCTTCTGCGACGTTTTCGCCTCTTCCCATGACAATTTCAGGAGAGAATTTCCCGCAAGAGGTATCTATTTGCTTCCGGCCGTTTGTAATCGTACGGGCTGATGGCGAATGGGGTAATTCCTCAAAATAATTGTTAAATAGCTAACCATCCGTCATTTTACTTGTCTTTTAGTTTTTTTGCGAGTTTGGAAGCGAATAAAGTTTTCTTGGTATGATGTTAAAAATGTTAACGCAACGATAATAAAACCCCATAATCTGTTTGGTTAGCATTCAGCACGGTATAGATCATGGAGAGTTATTAATTAAGGGATGGTGAGCTGGTGGAAGGATATCACAGGATATCTGCTGTGTGCGTGCCACGAATATTCACTGCATCATGACCACCATATTAGGAAAGTGTGACAATGTGTTGGGTAATAAAATCAGTGAAAGTGCTTTAGAGAAAGAAGGAGAAATCAAGACTTCTACGTCCGTTAGTAGTTTTCCGTCCCAGCCTCCAGTCCCAATTTCTCTGTCGATAAATATTATGTTTGATACTCTTGTGTTGAAAAACATCTTTTGAAAAAGTGCAGATATATCATTGCCCAGTGGCTATAATAAAGAGATTCATAATTTTACTTCAAAAATAAACTGAAAAAACCACAAAACACCTTGTAAAGAAATTAAAAAGACAGCGAACTGAAAGAAAAATCATAATGTCGTGATATGACTTGTCCCTTTTGCTGTGACTTTCATAACAATGTTCGCACAATCATCACCAACGACATTTATTACCGTCACCAAACAATGAAGCACCAGTAAAGGTTGAAAAACTGCCAGTGTGTGTAAGTAATTCTCTTTGCGGCAGAAAGTAAACTAACTCAGTGCTCGTTGAAAGATAACAACAGCAACAGCAAGAACAACAAAAAACATCTAACAACCAAACAGACATAATAAAACGACCAAACAAACAAAACAAAACGCCACTTCACAGTTATCAAATAATGCATCTCGTTTAATACTATAGCCTAACCTTAAAAACGGAATGTCACGTTTTGAGTTATTGACGCTAATCACAATACTCCGTGCTCTAAATGGCAGCTATTCCCCCATCACTGCGGATATATTTTGTCACGTACTTTCCCGTTCATGTTCCCTGTATCACTTGGGGATGTCATAGTAAATACGCGGGCCCCTGTTAAGTTATCATTTGTAACACATTGTTCCAATTTTTTCAGAAAAATAGTAATGCACAAATACTTACGAATGTTTAACTGACCTTGCGTTAAGTTCAGTCGAGTAAGGAATACCATCATAAATCCTGTAAATTGTCTTGTTGTAGCCATTCTGATATTTAATGCACTGTTCCAGCTCTTCAAGTTGAGCGATGCTTTAAGTCCATCGTTAAAATATTGCTCATCGCTAAATTATTGATGCTATAAACGCCAATGTTATCATTAGAATGGAAACGTTGAGACTCGTTGGCACCCACACTGCATTTAATATTTCCACTAGACAAATGTGAAAATCAGTTTTTGGCTCAACCATGTCAGTTTCTCTATCTTTTTTGAACCAAACATCTTGTATTTTGACAAACATTCTACCAAAGAAACAAGCCTATCACCATCTGTGTTTTCTTCCAATGCAACGCTTAATTACAGTAAAATGAATAGCCGGTACCCAAACATTTCGTGCCAATGATTCATATGATATACACGAAAATAATACATATTATGTACATCAGTGAAAAAATAAACAACTTTAATTTCCGATCTGACAACAATAAAGGTAATTCACTAAGTGATTATGCATACCACCTTGAGTTGATTACGCCGGTTTTGAACTTACGGTTCTAACTACACATAATGGATCAGATGAGAACACTCAGTTGTACAATATTAAGTAACACTCTTCATAATGAAGGCTGAGGGGGCAATTTATACGTTCGCAAACTATAATGATCCAGTGCTCTTAAGAGTTGGAGTGATAGTTAGGGCAGGTGTCTTGATACAACTGGTTTGGGTCCCGGTGCGCGTTTCCCCAAAACTTCTGAAATTTATTTCGGGCGAGAGCTGAAAACCTTGGTTAACTTAACTGTGAATTAGTATTAACGTTCTTTCAAACACTGAGCCAGAAGCAGATTTCGCAAAGACGGTAACGAGGGATAAATTTCGACGTTCTTCATTTTCGACGTTGTTTCTTGAAAGAAACCAGTCCATACTCTTCAAGACTGAAATTATTTCAAGTGCAACTTTAAAAGCCAGGTGATACAGACGTTTTTCTTTCGTGAGCGAGGGAACTAGTTAACACAACATAAGAACTGTCTTGGCACTGAAATTTCTGCAAAATCACCAAGTCAAATGAGACCACAGTTAGCTCGCAAGTTAGACATTAAAAAAAGTGTTTATTAAAATACAAGCATAAACAAGTGGAAAAAAAAAACTAACAACCAGACAAACAAAACTAATAAAAAACAAGTCCACGCCAAACAGAATCCCTGACACCATGATTCTACCTTAGTCACTTAGGAAAAAGGAAGAAAGTGACTTAACACCAAGCAATTATTATTATTATAATGTAAATATTCTACTATTTTTCCTTTTTGTATTCTGATAAGATAGTCTCGGCGGGAACAACGTGTACAATGTTCAACGCCAACAATATTAACAATATTAACATTTATGATCTCAGAAAGGTTTTTGCATATCGTTAGCTTACACATAGTCACTGAAGACAATTTCTACTTGGAGTTCACGTTACCCAAAATAAGCCATGTCGATTATCAGAACTAAACGTTTTCGGGCACTTCAATGTAAGTGTGCCCATGTCGCCTCAGCACGTTCAGAGTAACGTTGCCTCGTCCGTGGATTGGATTCTCACAAGCATAGGTACCTCCCTGGTTGTTTGATATACCTGGTTCGCCATACTCAAGCAAGGACAGAACAGACGTTGACTCACACCACTCTTCAAAACTATCTTCGCGTGAAGATAAAGAGGAGCTAGATATAGTGTACTCCTTGGCGTCTTTGAATAAGTATTTTGCCAGCTCTGATCGAGCGTTTTCCATTGCCTCCCTTACTTCACACAGTAGAAGGTCCTCTTCAGTTAATTGAATTTTCGAACGCGAGTCTGGAAATCCATTTTCAATGTTTGCCTCGTCGATGGCGCTAGAAGCGTTGGTCTCAACGACTTCAATGTCACTGCAGGTGGCGTCCCTCCTTTGGGTGGTCTGGAAGGCAACATCTACACATGAGCCTTCCAAACTCAGAAGGCTTTCCGTTTCTGCAAGTTTAGCTCGTTCTCTCTCTGGAATTGAAGTATTCATGTTTCTTGACTGGCTTGAACATTGTGGAGACGTTTTTCGATGTCTTTCTAAACTCGAACCTTCCCAGCTCAGAAGACTTTCTGTCTCTGCAAGTTTAGCTCGTTCAGTCTCTTGGATTGTGGTATTTGTGTTACTTGTTACTTTTCGGTAAATCGTTGATTGAAACGACTTCCTAAACAATGATCTCTGGACGTTTAGTTTAATCCCGTCCATCAAATATTGCTTCATGTACGCGCCAAGTTGCTCTTCTGGGTACTCTCGAGCGCTGGACTCCTGATATGCCTCGTCCAGTATTGCGATGAAAGTATCCGTAAATATGATTGTCATGCTCAGCATACAGGCCATCAGAAAAATGGGAGCAAGGAACTGCAACTCAGAACCACCGCCGCCCAACTTTGAACGCAATTTGCCAATGCCGATGGACATTTGGAGAACAGTGCGCAGAGAACTATACAGTGTGGCGTATTCCTCGTCTTTTGAACCAAACAAAAGCGTTCCAAGATGAGCAAAAGCAATGGCTAGGATCATAACAATGATTGTGAAAGAACAAAGGTAATGGTATGCTGCCTGCAGAGTCCCTTTCATGACATGTACATGACGGTTAAACTTTATGAGTTTAAGGCACTTTATCGTAGTTATCACCAGCGTAATGGACAAAATAACCACTTCTATACTTGACCACTTAACCAGATCGTGCGCGTTCCAAGACCCGAATGGATCGTCACGTATACGATGAAGGAAATCTCTCAAGCCATTATCCTTTAAAAACACCGTTATCATAGCACATGACGACGACAACAGCTGCAATACGGAAATCCAGTTGAAGAACTTCTTGAAATACTTGCAGCCTTGTCTGAAAACTCTAACGACCTCTAGGACAACCAACACCAGTATGACAATCGACCATAAGAGAATGCACAAACGGTAGAACTCGCGTGATGGAGAACCTGCTGAAGGAAATATGTACTCAGGGACAACGTCGATCCTCTTCCTCCTCATACCATTGGCAAGTCTCTCAGAAACGATCATCACGTTACTTAGTAACAAACTCGCAGGCTCGAACACAACAAACTCTACCAAGATGACAACTGACATGTCGTCAACCCAGTGGTCATGTTCAATGTTTTGCTTGACTTTCAAAGCTGTACCAGCGTCATAACCAAGCTTAGCAACATAGCCACCTTCGCTGTAAGGAATCAGGTGTTTGCTCATGCTAAAAGATGCAGAATATCGCCAGGGCTCAGGGCAAGACTTGTAAAAGTGATGCGTTCTCTTTTCGTCAGTGGACCTTTTCAGAGGCATCCACCCAGGTTTGTAAAACGGAGTTGTGTCTTTGTTTGAATAAGATAAATCGGAAAGACATCTGCTGAAATAAGTGCCTAACATAGGCTCCCGTTGCAACACTTTGCACGCTGAATCTGCAATTGAAGAAAAAGATGATAGTGGTGGTGAAAAATGTTTTGGTGAAGATATTAAGGCGGCAATGGGTTCTCTTACACAGTGTGACTGTTCTTCGACCTTGTTATACTGTTTTATAAATCCTGTTTTTTGTGAGCTGCATGAAAACCGACTTCAACATGAACCATTTGTGGTCACGGCTTGATCCGCAACTGCTGCTTCTGTAAGTGACAAAGTAAACCACTGTTTTAGTCTGTTACCCATGTATATTACCTGGTTTAATTCGTATTTGGCGAATCCTTGGGAGACCTACTGTGAAGCCAATTTGGCTGCTTATCAGTCCAGTCACATGACCGTCAGTTAAGTTCCATGATCCGTTGTACAAACGTGGCTCGTACAGTCCTGGGACTAGTTCCTCCTCAAACCAGGTCCAAAACGATTCAGTATCCTTTACCTGTCAAAGTAAGTGAATTTAAAGTTGACGCTTATGTTGAATTCGTAACTTGCTGATGGTTGCTATATCTGTGCGCTGGCGCGGTTTACATTTCTAAAAATCCCTAACTTATCTAACTTTTTTTCCTCATTGTTGTTACAATCCGAGAATCCTGCGAGATTCGAGGAATCAGCACCTGACAACAAAAGAACTTTTAACATCATTTCGATTCGTTGTCACGTTGATTCCTCAACCTAATCTGTCCACCAGTCTGTTCAATGGGGAACCTGCCCCTTAGTTGAGAAAAAATTGATATACTATTCTAAAATGGCGTAGTGTGAAAGTTAAAGTGGTATAAAAGTTAATATACCTCATGAATTCCACCGAAGGTATCTTTGAGTGATTTTGTTAGATGATAGCTGGACGACTTCCGGTTTGCATAGCAGATTGTAAATAGAAGAACAACAAAGATGATAAAAATAAAAAGTTCCATAAAGAAGCGATGCATTTTTCTTTGCTGTAGTCTGGAATTACGCGCTCTCTGTAATTCCTCCACAGAGGGTTGAGGGATACTCGTTCCTTCACCTTTGTGAAAGACTAATTTTTCTTGTTGCACAGTCTCAATGGCGTCGCTCTCAGTTGGCTTTCTGTTTATCAAAGACATGATTGATGTGTTAAGAATTATAATAACTGGTCCAATTATTATGATGTCTTGGAACACCGAAAAACAAACTGATAATAACCACCGATTTGAAACTTGGGCTCCCCACTGAATGCTGTACAAAACTGTAAAGATTCCAGAAGAAATGGATGCTGTCAAGCAGATGAACCAGCCAATCATGATGAAGTATGGAGGTAAAAATCCGGGAATGTGATTTTCCCGTACTTTTACGTTTTCCTGTCCTTTGGTGTCATCAACTGGAATTTTTCTTCTAATGTTCCTAAATATCATGATCGTTACAACGCTTACGGGAAGCGAGATAAGCCCAGACTGCACACCAATGACGATTTGTTTCAAGCTAAGTTCCAGTGGACCTATCTGAAAAGAATTTGGATCGCTAAAGTCTTCTTCGAACCGATAGAACATTGCATTTGTTATCAGAGAAACCATTGTGATTGATAGCATGCATGTCAGCCGTTGACAGCGTGTAAATGGATTCTGTGGTGGTCGGGTGAAGAGTGACAAGAACAAATGTCTGTCTGCAAAGTTTGCAACTGCGCGCCACTGAAACAAGTTCTTAAATTGCGTCAGCTCACGCTTGGAAGCGGCTTTGACCTCTATATCGATCTCGCCGTCCAGCCTTTCTACAGCAAGCCATCGATTTGCTACAAAATGCCACTTTTCGTTAGTTAATACGTCTCTTACAACAACTTGGTGCAGAAACCAAGAGGGACTTTTACCACTGTTGTCATGCCAGATTTGTATCTTGTAGAGCTGTCCCAAATGAGAAGGAATGTTAAAGGTAAACGTGTTTACACTACCACGGGTGAAGAGTTGAATTGCTCTCCAAGGATCCATGAAACATATTCTATTGCTTTTTCCTTCTTCGCCAAACAGTTTTATGCCGACCCTCGCTGTGGTTCCGTTATCGTACCACATCCCTGTTTGAATGGACACTTCATAACTATATGCATCGAATTGGTCTTGCTCGCAGTGGGTGAATTTGCTGTTTACAATCTGTAAAAGGAACAACCATCAATCAGCGCGCCACTGAACGTGAGAAAAGAAAGCTTTTTTTCTATTTCCTCTGTAAACATCGATGAGAAAACCTTGGCAAAATACTCTAGCTAAGGAGAAAAGATTATAACACGTTTGACGGAAATAGCTGAGGAGAAAGTATTCTGTCATTTCTTCAGATTCTACAAACAAAGACATTTAACAGATTGACGGCTGCGGCACAAAATCTGGGAAAAATGTCCTAAAAGCGAGGAAATACAATAGAAACTGACATTATTGTGGACATTATTATGTTCAGTTTACGCCACTAACTGCATGGAACTTGAATTGAATTAAGAAGTGACTCCAATCGTAGCATAAGAAAACGAGGACGTGCGATAAAATGAGCGTTACGTTTGAAGATTGGTCTAACCTTAAGCTTGTCTCTGTTATCAGCTTTCCTTGCAAAAACGAGACCCACAGCATAAAGTGCAAATATGATGCAAACTGTGCAAAGTACAAACATGTTCTCTGGCGGAAGACTTTCTAACTTTCTGAAGAAGTTAAAATCGATTTTATTTGGGACGACGTACAAATATCCAGTGAATGAAGTCATGTGATTGGCAAGGCAGGCAACTCGCGTGCTGTTACTCTCACGAGCCACCTAGAAGTGATCAGTGAAGAGAATGGTTACTTATTACTTTGCAGTTTGTTTGACCACATTGCATTGAGCCATTAGTAAATTACAATGGATATATAATGAGTTGACGAGTTGATAATGGATAATGAGTTGATATAGAATAACAGGGATAGCTAGAGCTCCACATAAAATTGTTGCCACCATTTAAAGCAGTCCAAGCCAGGGCCTCTCATCAAGTCAGCCTTCTAGCAGTACCAATTTCTGGCTAATTGAGAGTTCGAACTATCCACACCGCGAAGTGAGATTGAAGCGACGTCAAAAAGTTGAATGAGGAGCGTAAGCCTCCTTGGCTCAAACACTCCAGGCTTTGTCTTGTTCACGTGCAATTCTCATCTATTTAGAGGGGGAATGCTAGGAGTCTATCATAAAGCGCGTAAAGGTGGGAAAGCAGAAACTAC
>JAEMWC010000446.1:0-45000 GCA_016490735.1 Pachyseris speciosa | reverse complement strand
GCTCATCCGACTGAGCTAACAAGCCATTTGGGAGCTGGTCGTTTTGTTGGTTTGTAATATACCCGTGAGGGGTGAATATATGAGAATGAATATATGAAAATCATATATTTCAACTGCGGATTAATGAATGAATATGACTGATCATCGCAGTTATGAACACTACTGAAAAAATTCAGGCTTGTACGGAATTCGAACCCAAGACCTCGGCGATAACGGTGCAGTGCTCTACCAACTGAGCTAACACGCCAACTGCCGGCTGGGAGCTGGTCATTTGGTTGGTTCGTAATATACCCGGAAGTGATGAACAGATGACTAGCTTTATTTTTACTACTGTTTACGTGGTGTTCATAACTGCGATGATCGCTTAAATATTCATTCATTAATACGCAGCTCAAATATATGTTTGTCATATGTTCATAGTCATTTGTTCATGACTCACGGGTATATTATGAACCAACTAAATGACCAGCTCCCAGTTGGCTTGTTAACTCAGTTGGTAGAGCACTGCTCTGGTATCGCAGAGGTCGTGGGTTCGATTCCCGTACAAACCTGAATTACCGGTTTCAACATGTATGACCCACTCAGATGTACTCAGTCATTCCAGTCATGACATCAAAAAAGTGTCTCCATGTGTGCTACACAGCTACTCCTCAATCTCACCTGTACTTTCCCACCCTTGAGGGCGTCTCTAGAAGGTCCTGTGAAAAGATCCATCGGAAGGTGTATTTCATCATTCTTTACATGGAATACATGCTGATCCACTGCCGAAAGGTTTATTTTTGCCAGTGAAAAGGAAACACTATGGGCGTATATTTTGATACCATGCTCATCCGTGCTATTTCGGAAAAACTGGCATATGTTGTTTATTGCTTCCATCGCCAGTATCGTGATGTTCTGTGTAAAGAATTATTAATTTTAACATTAAAGGTCGAACAGCAGTTGGATAGGGATAATTGAATGCATACTATACTACTAACAGCTGACAAATGAAACCAACTATGTTGCAGATCCAAAAAAATGTATATGGAAAAAAGGGTTAACTCAAGGGAAGTGAACCGAATATAGAAAGGGCCACTGATTCTGGTCCCGTTGAGTTTTGCTCGTCCACGTGCATCCAACAAGTGACTGCAACGTGACCTATTATAACAATTCGTTAGGGAAGAAGTTCTCGACTTTTCGATGAAATTAGCTCCAAGAATATTGAGCAAAAACACAATCCCACATTTACGTAAGAAAGTATTACGTGTGTACTCGCAAACGTTGGTGAAATAGAGAATTACCTTGAATTTGTGGGGGTCCAGAAGAAAAACTTGGGGAAAGCCTGCTGGAAGGTCCGCCAGTGTATGGCTTGTAAGTTTAAAGTGCCCATAACGTCAAAAAATGTTTTTCGGTCATCTAATTCTACATTTCACCAAATGAACTTCTGCGAAAAATTTTTCGATTTGGATAAAACGCAATTTTTTTTATAATTTTTTAAAGACATTCAAATTTGCCGCCATTTTGGTCCACCATTCGCACCAGTCTTCCTCGGTTTAAAGTGAGTCGTGACGTAGGTTCAGGAACACGTGATTTTGGGTCGTGACTTATCTGACTTGAAAACAAGTGGGAATTTTGCTTCAGAAGGATTAAAGCGTGGAGGTCACTAAGGACACCTAATAAAGCTCACAATATCGTAAAAGACCCGCACTCGACCTGTGTGTTTATATGCACTCAAGGTCAAGTGAGGTTCCTGAACCTACGTCACAGACATCAATCACGTGGTCATTTTGAGCACGTTACTCTTGTGATCAGCGGCAGGGGTCGACCGCAAGAAAATAGAATTTTGAACTTTGTAAAAATTCGTCAAAAAATCGTGTTTTATCCAAATGAAAAATTTTTTCACCGAAGTTCATTTGATGAAATGTAGAATTAGATGAGCGAAAAACATTTTTTGACATTATGGGCACTTTAAGCTTTTCTCAGATTTAAGTCGATCACCTCATATTTTAAAGTGAGGCTTAAAGAGGGAGATCTGCCACTCTGAGGAGGTGATCCGTCACTCTGTTTTCGGTTTTTGTAGAGGGTATAAAAATTAGAGAAAGTTTGAATGTATGTCTGGATCAATCTCACATAATATTAAAATCACGTTACTTTTTTAGTTATTTGCAGTCTGATGCCGACGTAACACTAAACCTGCTTTCTTATTCAAACTAATCCATTCAAACACTTATTTGAGGAATAAACAGAGTTATTTACTTTTGCTCTCTCTGTAAATTTCGTCTCGTTCTTGGAAACTGAACAACACTTGGCATTCTCGGGAGCTATATCAATTACTAGGGCGACGCTTTTGAAAAGAGTCTCGAGTATCCCACTCATGTTCGAGATGCCATCTGTCCTTCGTTCATTCAAAAAGTTTAAGGCGTTCTGTATGAACCTGAGTGAAAATTCCTGAAACATAGTAAAAAAGAGTTAACATTGAAAATATCCTCCGCAGCATTGACTGGTGTCGACTCTAAATTACGTAAAAATTACCGTTAGATAGTTGCCAAGTTAAGTATTGTTAATAATGTGCAGCTGGGCTGTATATTATCATTTAAACCTCAGAGTCCCAAGTGATCGCGAATAGAGCAAACTCCGCGGCGTCAATTATGCCAGGAACGTCGAGTGAAACATGTCTGCGACATTTAGTCTTTGGTGACATTTTTGGCCCTTAAGTGGCGTTTTTCTCATCTCTGGGCAATGCCCCTGATATGTATACATGTACAGTCACGTCTAACTGGTGCTTGAATGTTCCTAAGGTGGCTAGATTAATGATGAATGTTTAGATTGAGTCCGTCGTTAGCCCGTAGAAAGAGATATCATGATAACACAAGTTTAGGAAACTGTCTATTTTAAAAACGTGAATTCTCCGGGCCACTTTAACTGATTGCCGAGCGATTCAAAGAGATACAGCTTCCTGTAGATGGAGACTTCTGTTTGCCTATGCGTTAAGCTACCGACCACGGAAAAATACTTATAACACCTCTTTCTTTACCTGAATTTCCTGTGTTGTTTCTTGCTGGATGGTGTTACTGAACACGACGAAGCTTGCCATTTGTTGTAACTGCTGAAAGCTCCGTAACTCGTTTTTTACCATGTTTCGCATCATATCACCTTTCACCTTCAAAGAAATTTTAAAAAAGAAAAGATAACGGCCATATATACATTAATCAGTTTCTTGCAACAAGCTATGAGATTTTTTGAAATCTGTAAGGCCAGTTTTTACCAATAATAATAATAATAATAATAATAATAATAATAATAATAATAATAAATATGGGTGCCCTCGGGGGATGGTCGCCGGAATTGGACATTACGATGCGTAAGATTGTAGGAGGCAGCACTCTCGAACACACTCAACATTGCTCGGACATTCAAAGTTGCAACCTGAAGGATAAATAACTAGAAGCAGACCGCAGGCACAATTATGTTTTAACATGTTTTTGTTTTTTGTTATTTCTTTCTTAATATGCAAAGACACAGGTCGATTTTTTATTTTTTTTTATGTATGAATATATTTTTAATTTCTATCTTATTGTTATTAGTAGTAAGTAGACATATATATTGACCACATTGGCACACAGGTTACGCTATATAAGCGCCCTGCGTGGCTAGTGTACTTTTTAGCATGCAGGCGTGTATTCTGCAATATAAATAAAAATTTTATTTAACAATCCATCCATTATTTACAAAACAATAAATAATTCTAAAAAAATTATTAAGTTACGAACTAAGAAAAAACTGTGTTAATCCTTTGTTAAAAATGCTTGTCTAATAACTTTCACTGTATTTGCTATTAATTTCTTGGATTGAAAAAATTAAAGGCCTTAAGAAGAAAACAAGATAATGGCTCAACCTCAAAAAAATATGACAAAAACTAGCCTAAAAACTTGCTAACAATAATAAGGATGATGATGATAGTAGCAAATCCAGTTATCTAAACAACAAATTTTGGCTCTTCTGTACGCAGTTGAAGGTTTCAAAAAATCAGCTGAATGTTCAAATCCTGGAAAACACCCTGGCAGCACAACTAAATCCATCCCGAGAAAGCCTGATTCTGCTACACTGTGTTGAGTTTAATGTTTCATTTATTGCTAACTGGACAATACAAAAAAAATCACCTTTCTTCGTTGCTCTTGAGTGAGGTTCATCTCCGCGAGTGCAGATTGTAGTATCCATATATAGTAAGAAACCTGTTCAGCCGTGACATTTTCAAGTATACTGAGCCACTGGGGAAGTTCTTGCTTAACGGGATTCGTAACCTAAAATAGGATCAAACGATTGCACACATATCAAGGACAAAAGAAATAATATAACCTTAAGTCGACTTGTATAGCGATGTGGGAATGAATGAAAGGTGCATTCGGAAACACCGAAAGGCCGATGCTGGAAGATCAACTTCTTTTCTCGCATTGCATTCTTATACTCAGATTCCACACGTTTTAAAACGTACAAGATTAGTAAGTTGATCCGGTATTTTTGTTCGGTCTTAACAACTTGAAGTATAAGGCATAAGCTAAAGTAAACTTTAAAGAAAAAATTACAAGAAATGTTACAGTAAAATAAGGGTAAGGGAAACATCTCCTGCCACCTGCTTTGGAAAAAAAACGTCTAATTTACGTTTTAAGGTGGCTCAAAATGGTTTCGTTATTTTTAAACACCAACTCTTTGAAGGATCGATACTCCCACAATTTTGTGTTTGCTTTCTTAAACATGGTATCAAAAGATTTCCCAATTATTTCTCAACAAGTTGTGACATAAAAGGTTCATCATAGCAACAGTACAGCCTCTTAGAAACACCCTTAATTTTAGCTTTATGCTCCTCCAACTAAAAAAGCAGGTCAGTCGACCCCCGTTCTTAGTCGTGGATACGCGAAGCGTAGGAACGACTTTTGTTGGGGGTCAGAATATGTAAATTTGTCACTCACTCAGATGTAAACAAATCGATATGTCAACGGCAGACCAATAGATATTGATTTTCCGAAATACTGCTGGAACACCCCTATCGGCTTTCCGAAGTAATGTCTAAGGAGCAACATTCAAAATGATGAACGGAATGAAAAACGTAATATAAAGTAAAATAACTTTATTTCAGCTCGGATAGAATGAATAAACGGCAAAAGGAACGTTCGATCAAACAGCCGAACGGCGAAAAAAAATATAAGCAATATTCTGTCACATGCGCAGCTTTACCTACGTTCATCAAATTCACGATCTCTGGAAAAAATATATGAACCGTTCAGCCCGAGATATTTTCCAAGTGTGCATAGGAATTGACGACGGAAACTTTTGACACAAATATAGCTGCATACGCGAAGCATTTTCCGTGTTGGAAATAACATTCTAAAGAAAACAACGCAATCTAAAATTAAATTATTTTTGAGTGGCGTTCCTTATCGCAAATAAGGGGGCTTCGACAAAACACTGATCCCTTGTTTACTGATCCCCCACTGATCCCCTATAAAATTCACTGGTAAAAGTAAAACGACAAAATAAAAAGATATTTGAGGCTGAATCAAGTTCAAGGATAAATTCTGGCTTACCTCAGAGTTCAAAGATGACGGAAACTTGGTCCGAGGGAGCACCAACTTTCTGACTCGTTTCACCGTCATTACACGGACCCCAGTTTTTTTCTTCGATAAACGAGCGCAAAATCAATTGAACCATCATCAAGTATGTTATCCGTGTCTGCGAAAAGACACGACAACGGCAACAACGAAGACACAAAGAAATGAAAACGGTTGGAAGATAATCACAAGCGTCAAGCGAGCAAGGAAAACTTGGTCCGACGGAGAACCTACTTTCTGACTCGTTCCACCGTAATTTCAAGTACCCCGGTTCTCTTCTACGATAAACAAGCACAAAATCAATTAAAGCATCATCAAGTATGTTATCCTTGTCTGTGAAAAGCCACAATAACGGCAACAACGAAGACAGAAAGAAACGAAAACAGTTGGACGACAAACACACACGGAGCGACACTGCAACCATATGTTGATTGGATGGTCTTCCGGTTTGTTATGTTGCTCGCTTGACGCTTGTGATTATCTTCCAACCGTTTTCGTTTCTTTGTGTGTTCGTTGTTGCCGTTGTCGTGGCTTTTCTCAGACACGGATAACATTGGTTCTTCAAGTTATTTTGCACTCGTTCATCGCAGAAGAGAACTGGGGTCCTTGTAATGACGAAGAAACGAGTCAGAAAGAAGGTCCTCCGTCGGACTGAGATTCCGCCATCTTTGAACTCTGAGGTAAGCCAGAATTTATCCTTTAACTTGATTCAGCCTCAAATCATTTTTTATTTTGTTGTTTTACTTTTACCAGTGAATTTTGTAGGGGATCGGTAAGGGGATCAGTAGGGGATCAGTGGGAGATCAGTAAACGGAGGATCAGTGTTTTATTGAAGTCCCAAATAAGGTCACATATCCACGACTTCTTCACAGTTGTACTTTGATTTGTTATTGAATTGCAATCAGCATATGAAGATTCATCTTTCCGCAAAGTTTTAAAAACTCTGTACATGGGGTTCGGAGCCACTTCAAATTAAAACTTCAGAAAGATGAATCTTCATATGCTGATTGCAATTCCATAACAAAAATTGGGGGTCATCTGACTCATTTTTGAGTTACAGGCACATAAAGCCAAATTTAAGGGTGTTTCTTCTAAGGGACTGTACTGTTGCTATGGAAACCTTATATGCCAAAACAATGATGACAACCTGTTAAGAATTAATTGGGAAATTTTTTGATACCATGAGTAGCTTTTAAACTCGCTTAGATTTACTTAACTAACCTGACTATTCAGCAAGGCGTTCATTTGTGAAAAAAAAAAGGAATGTATTTTGTGTTTTACTGCCCAATTTACTCCGGTGACCCCCTCCCCCTAAGCGCCCATAAAGAACCGGTCTACAGTGTACTTGTGCCAGTACTAACGACTGTCAGAGTTGACCCTTACATGTACTTGAAAGCCTTAAACGCATACATCCAGCTGTGTTGCTCACGAACAAAAACTGTTGTGATCTAGAAACCTTCGGTTTTTTAAAGAGATATGTGGGCCAGGACCAGTCGTATGCTTTGATGCTACAACATCGTCGCTTAAAAAACAACCCCGATTTATGCGAAATGATTTCGAGATAACCAAACCTGCAAAACATTTACGGTGCTGGATGTTCCTGGTAAAGGGAACTACATACCTTGACCGCCACGTGATCAAAGACTGAAGGAAATGACAAAAACTTGGCTTCCACCTTCATCCGAACTTGATAATCATCTTGACGGGTACCAGCTGGGAGTCTGATGATCGTTGCATTTAGAGCATCCCAATGCGGAATAACCACGGGATCACTACTGGCATCAAGCGTGACCTGGTAACCAGAAGGTTTCACGCCGTCGTAATTGGGGCTAGTACAGCTTAAATTGAATTTTTCCAAGAGTGCCTTTCCTTGACTTGGTGTAATTTTACAGCGCATTGGCTGCAACAACACCGTGAAAACGAAGCCAAAGTCGTATCTGTAGGAACTCATGCTATCTTTTAGCCTTGCAAGGCATCTCATGTACAGTAGCCCTTGGGGCTTGAGGATAAATGGCATGAACCTGAGAATTCGTGACTCGAGTGGCTTGCCAATTCCATAAATCTGGTTGAACGAACCTGAATCTCTGTCCACGTTTGTAAATTCCCAGCTGTAAAGAAGGTCGTTGGAAGAGCTACAATCAGGTTGCAGAGTCGCTTCCAATGTGTACCAAAAACGCTTCCTTTCGCTGTTAATTATTATCAGTTTTGCGTTTGAAGGATCTTTGCTGAGATGGACTGAAACATCTGGTGGATGACATTTCTTGGTAACTGGTGAAAAGATTCAGAATCAAATATAAACATTTTCATTTAAGGTAGCTCACTAGGTTTTCGGTACTTTGTAGCGGCGGCTTATGCTAAGATGGATCAATGCTACCGGACTTATTGGTATTTGGCAAATATATTATAACGGTCGCTTGTTGACTTGATAGGTTAACATAAAAACGTTGTCAGCTCTCCAAAAATTCAAATTTAAAACTTTAAGTGATAAAAGCTACAACAAATATTTTACGACTGTGTAGTTGCATCCTAAAATGCTGCATGATTACAGCTGTCTAAAGCTTTACGATAAAGAAGGAGGTCTCCAAGCTCTTTTTTGGGACTTTGCTGTTGGAGATTGGTTAAAGGATAATCAAAGAGAATGTAATGTAAATGTTTGAAAAGCTAATTTCAAGTTTGAAATTGCTTACAAATGAAGAGGCAGAAACTTTTTCGGACAAATTTGTGATCTCGGTATTCACAGAGTTCTTTGTGTATGAGCAACAAATGGAATCAATCAACTATAGAGTTGACAACCTTGTAGCATCTTTACCCAGAGTATTTAGGACACACAGTCATAAAGACGTAATTATTTCCTAACCTGGATAATAAACCTGCAAAATGTTAGGCCCCAAAATAGGTCTTTTTCCCTGATTGGCCAGTGAGTTACGAAGGTGCGCCAAAATTGCGTCAGTGGCTGACTGTATGCAATGGATTGTTACATCAGCACTCATGCCAGTTTGATCGGCAACCTTTTCGAAAAAGGGAGGACTGAATAAAACAAACAAAAGCTTTCCATCAATCCACAACCAATCCATCAATCATTCATTCAGACAACTAACGCGTTAATAAGTCAAATAACAGTCAATAAGCATCACTTACAAAAGAATTAATACCACAATAATACAGCCTGTGTGGCGTGCTAAGTCTATGTCACTTTCGTTTTCTTTAAACAGCTTAACTCTTTCTCTTACGCGTGTCAGTCAGTCAGTCAGTCAGTCAGTCAGTCAGTCAGTCAACCAGTTAGTCAACAGTCAGTCAGTCAGTCAATCAATCATCAGTCAGTCACTCAGTCAGTCGTCAATGAGTCAACCAGTCAGTCTTTCAGTCAGTCAACCAGTCAATCAGTCAGTCAGTCAGTCAGTCAGACAGTCACTTACTCAATCAGTCGTCTGTCAGTCTGCCTGTCTGTCAGTCAACCATTCAATAAGTCAGTCAGTCAGTCAGCCAGTCAGTCGGCCAACCAGTCACTCAGTCACTCAGTCACTCAGTCACTTAGTCACGCAGTCACTCAGTCACTCAGTCACTCAGTCAGTCAATCAATCAGTCAGCCAGCCAGCCAGACAGTGAGTCAGTCAGTCGGTCATTCGTCAGTCAGTCAGCTTTCAGCCTTCCGCTTGTACGATTTCAAAGCGGTTAATTCAAAATGAATCCTAGAAAACGTCATTAAAACCTACAATTTCTGTAAAAGAAGTTCGGTCTTTCTTTTTAACACAAACAAACAATAAACAGATCAGTGGTTTCTTACTTGAACTGATGTAGTTCGACAGACAGGAAGCCCGGAACATTCGTTAGGTATTCATTAACCTTAAGAATATATAAATAGAAAAAATGTATTTTTACCCTTAATACGTACTGTATTACCATGGCTTAACACCCTGCTAAATGGTTTTCGTGCCTTTGCGGCATGTTCTGATAGTGACAGATTATATTGATCGGGGTTGGAAATGATCGTTTAGGTTCTTTATCGTTTGTCTCCCGATATCACAGGCTATAAACAATAAAGAATACACAATTGGCATTTTCTTAGACCTTGCTAAGGCATTTGACACAGTTAACCATAAGATATTACTTAAGAAACTTGAGCATTACGGAATTAGGGGAATTGCGCTTAAGTGGTTCAAAAATTATTTAACAAACTGAAAGCAAATTGTTAAATACAAGGCAGAAAAATCGGAAAGCTTAACAATCAAATGTGGAGTGCCTCAGGGGTCTGTCCTGGGGCCTCTTCTTTTTCTTATTTACATGAATGTTAATTCCAGGATGTTCAGAGATTTTATCAGTTATCCTCTTTGCCGATGACACAAATTTGTTTTTCAGTCATTAAAAATGTAGAGACTCTGCAGGAAACCATGAACCAGGAATTAATAAACATTGCATCAAGGCTTTCCGCTAATAAACTCTCTTTAAATATTAAGAAAACACATTTTATAATTTTTAAATCAAAAAGGAAAAAATAAATCATACTATTATTTCAGTGAAAATTAATGGTCAGCAAATTGAGAAAGTCAAACATAGAAAATTTTTGGGCTTATATATAGATGACGAGCTCACATGGAAATATCACATTGACCAAGTTTGCAACAAAAATATCAAAACTGTCGACAGGTATAATGGCTAAAGCGAGGCATTATTTATCGCTAAAAACTTTACATACGATTTACAACACTATGGTTTACCTGTATTTAACGTATTGTAATATTATTTGGGCAAGCACTTATCCAACCAGGCTTCAGTCAATATTTATGATTCAAAAAAAGATAGTAAGAATCATGATGTTTGCAAAATATAGAGAGGAATGTAAGCCACTAGTCCTGTCACTTAAGATTCTTGATATATATGAGCTAAATTTTTACCTCATAGCACTCTTTATGTATTCGTACTTTAATGAAAATCTGCCTACCTATTACAAAAATTACTTTAAATTAAATGAAAATATGCATAACCATGATACCAGGTCAGCCTTCAACATACACATTGATTATACAAGGGAAAATTATGGGAAATTTTCATTAAAATTAAGGGGAGCACAGATTTGGAATAAGTTACCAAATGACTTAAAAATAATTAAATCTTATAATTCCTTTAAAAAATGTGCAAAAGTTTATGTTCAAAATCAAATTTCCACTCAGATTTTTACTTGATTCCAATCAAAATCAAAAACCCGTAGAAATATTAGATTTATGAATGTATCCATCTGCTTTATGTAATTTTGTTTAGTTAAGTACGGGGATCTTCTTTGAAAAGCCCGGTAGCGCTTGCTAAGATCTCCTGCCATTATAGATTATTTCGTAGCAGATATGCATATATATCACTTTATGTAAAAGACTGATATAATGGACAAATAAATAAAAAAAATAGTGACTTAGATGTGGTCACGAAGTTTCTACAGCCTACTGCTAGTCTTCATAAGGCGATGGTTTGGGCTGGCTAAGGAGTACCATGGCTACTGGTGATTGATGTATTATTATGTTCTTGATCTTTTTTTTAAATGGATGTTGCTCCCTGAAGGGGTCGCTGTGGTACCAAGTGGATGCCTTGTTTTCTGATTTTGGAATGTCAGTGTTATTGGGTGAAGTCTTGTGTAGATAGCCTCTTTTCTCCAATAATTGAGCCATTACGCGGGTCGCAGTCAACGAACTTAACCGACTCGTCCCACAGCGAATAGTGTCCGATTTGATTGCGACCAATCTCCGTCCCTTTCAAGTTCCTTAATTCGTTCGTGTATCGATCCTCCTGTTTCACCAATTTTAAACTTCACTGCACTCGGAGAGTCAACAATTAATATCCGTTGGTTGCACTCGTTGAGATCTGAGCGTGTATGTAAGCGGTTGAAACATCGCGATCCACATATAAATACATTGAAAGACAAACCACAAGAAAACTAAGCTATAATGTTCTTCTCAGCTTACAAGGTATTGTTCACAGTGGCGATAAGTGACTCTCGCATTTACTGGGCTTAAGACAGATCAAGAACTGATGGTCTTAAGCTGTTTTAATAATCATGATAATGATGGTGGTGGTGATGGTGATAATGATAATAAATTCAATGGAAAACTCATCTAGTGCCTCAGGACCAAGGGATGGGCCCGGTTCTAAGAGAGTGTATGAAGCAATGTATAGCACTGAGAACGCTCATAATAATAACTGTTTATTTATTTTACATACTGAGAAAAGTGGAAAGAACATAAACAAGGTTATCCCTATCTATTTTATTTCTTATCTTACAATGATAAAAATTAAAACTTTAAGCCGTACACCTCTAAACAAAATGACTGTAAAAACTACCATACTAATAATCTATGTGGTTTCGTAGAAAAACATAGTTACACATATGAACAACTTAATGTTCGCGAGACTCACTCATTACATGTTGAGTTTATATCAAAATGCGTTTTTTTGCGTCAGCAAATTTACTAGGCAAGCTATTCTCACGCATTTGGTAATTCCTTTTAATTTAGGGTCCCTGTCAGATTAGGGCGAGTCATTCAAAAGGCCCTGGCAAACGAGGACACATTGTTTCAAATGACAACAATGACACATTGACACAAATGTTTCCCTGTTTGCCCTCGCGCGCAACATTGGGTGCGGACACAAAATTGTTACCATGCAGAAACATTTCGTGTCCGCAACAAATGTTTCCCAGTTTGCGCAGCATGGCAACACAACATTTTGTTTTGTGTCGCGCTCGTTTGCGCACTCAAGAAACATGAACAAGAATATGTCCGCAACAATGTGTTCTCGTTTGCCCGGGCCTAAAGACTCTCACTAATAACTCAGTCATTTTCAGGGATAAATTTACTACCTTCGCTTTGCTGGATTTTCACAGCTTTTAAGGCCCTCGTTTACTTAAACGAATTTTAGCGACGCAAAGTTAGACAGCGAGACTGGCAGTGTACTTACCCCATACAAAATCTGTTCCTCTAGGTCTTTCGTATGATAATCGTTACGATAGATGTAGCTCAGCGTTAACGGCTTATCAAGCACCGCAAGCCATACTCTGAAATAGTGACCTAAAGCGGCAGAAAAGACCAAATATGTAAGCCACTGAATTCTGGACCATATGTTATCCAGTGCCGCCGGATAAGTCTCTATCCAGCTCGTAAATGTGTATTAGTTGGAATACACTTTATCCTCTGATCATGAACAGTGGCATATCCCATTGGATCAAACTGTCTGTTCTTTGAACAACTAGGGCTACTCCACGATCCTCCGTGCTACATGTACCCTGTTTGAAGTAGCCCTTGGAGGAAAAATGGTAATCGGCATGGACTATCCGCTATTACTGAAAATTAATTGACCTAAGCTAGCATAAGGTGGTTTTGCTGGTTTCTCTATCTCCCACCCAAAAATGTGCAAGATAAGTGGGCCTGGCCTGGTTGATTATTTGAAAGGTGTTGTCGGACTGTCCATTGGAAGATTAAGAGGTGTACGAGGAATAAGGTAAGAGTATATTAAATAAATATAAATATTAAATATTATCTTTTGATTCAAGGTTGGTGAATTTTTTGAGAAAATTAAAAAAATCAGCCTCTAAGTAAGAGATAAAATATGAGTGGAGTAGAATAGGGTGCACCTGCTAACATTAAAATTGTCTCCTTACCTGGATCACAACCGTAAAGCTCAAGTCGTAAAGCGATGTTCTTGTGCCAACGCATCAGAAATATCAGAACCTTAGATGTTTTCATCGGAAATGGAACGGTGTTGTACCTTATATTGACACCATCCGAGTTACCTGCAAATTTCTACCAGATGAAAAGTGACTTTTGTTTTTAATGCCATTTTGCCAAAATTGCGATAGTGATAAATATGAAATTATTATCATTTCATTCAATACAATACAGCGAGCTTGGGGTATATTTTGTACAAGATCTTCTTAAGAATACTGCAACATATCTATCGTATGAAGAATTCAATATAAAATACAACATTGAAGTCAACTTCATCTATTACTGCCAAATTCTCTCTGCAATTCCCAAAAGTCTTGGATTAAAAGCTATGATTATTAAAAAACCTCTAGAAACAATCCTAGAAGAAACTGACATTTACCAGCTTGCTGAAGGAAAAACCATTTATTTGTCTAAAATGCAATGCAAGGATTATTACTCACTCTTCCAAGCGAAATGGGAAACAGAACCAACATCAGTTCAATCATGGTCCAAGCATTACCACCCCCCCCCCCCTTCGCCAATAAATGGAATAACTTATTTAAAATCATCTCCAAGATGTCGGCAGACAACAAATTAAGACAATTGTCTTTTAAACTACTCCACAGGATACTAGTGACTAAAAAGGAACTTAATAGATACAAAATTAAACAGGATGATGAATGTTTTTTGTTTTGCAAAGGTCCTGATTCCCTCGAACATACATTCCTGGCTTGCTCTGTCGTCGAGGACTTTTACCACGAGATGATGATATGGTTCAACAACCAACAGAAACCCCAAATTATCATGACCAAGCAGCAGATCGTTTTTAATGATTTTTCACTACCCGCAGAATCACAACCTCTACTGAGGTGGAAATTTGGAATTTTCATAATAAAAAAAAAAGTATATCTACGACTGTAAAATGATGGAAAAATTCCCAGTTAGTAATCAATTTAAACAAAAAATAAATACTCAATGGAAAATCGAAAATAATGTAAATAATGTAGGTCCTGAAAGCCAGCAACCAGCACTGCGTCACCCTAAATAAGCAAATGCAATTTTCAACTAATGTAGAAATCTATACTTAATATCGTTAAGTGAATATTGTAATTTATAATTATATTCTACTCTAGGTAGCGCGCGGCAACAAGTGTAAACTTTCTTTTGTTTTTATTAGCGGAGCTCCGACGGCCCGAAGGGCCGTCAAGCGGAGCACCATACCTATAGAAACCCGTCAACTGCTTTTCTCATGGTAAAAATGGCTAGCGGTATTGCTCGTGGGCGCGTACGCACGACGACGACGACGACGACGACGACGACGGAGTCACCCAATAATTAATAATATCCTAATAATAATCATAATAATTCAACATGGCGGCCATACTCCACCTGGCCCAGCTGACCAGCTACTTTACAGCGTACATCTTTGATACTGGACATCCATCTTATAGCCAATTGACACCTGTCAAAACAAGGTATCCGCTGACCAGTGTAACGTGACCATATCGCGGGCTCAAGTTAAGACCTCATCGAGGTCAGCTGTTTTTTTGAAGTTGACCGCTGGCCAGGTACTTGCTTTCGATTGGATCGCAGGCTCAAGCCAAGTGTGGGACACCCAAATCAAATCAAGGCCGTTAAAATTTTTCGCGCGCTTTCTGCGGCTGGTAATTTCACATTCAGTTGGTTTCTTTATTTTGAGCAAAACAACATCTTCTTCGATCGAAGTTTGTCTTTCGCGTAAAAAGCATAAAGATCAAGAATTTGTCAAAAGATACTCCGGAAGGTGAATTTTCAAGTGATGAAAGGAAGGACGGAAGATTTTTCTCAGGAAAAGCTTCAAAGATTGTGCGGTTGAAAACAGTATAATTCAACGCTTCAAGGGCTTTCACTTCACCGCGGCATCTTGTATCTCACCAAGAAAAGTCACTTAACAGTTCACCGGTATTAATGGGAGGAATGAGTAGCTCAAACTCTGTGGAAGAAGCTCTTTCTTTGGACAAACCGTTCGCTATTTTTGCGGATGCTTGTTTTTACTTTACTGAAGCTTACGCATTTTCAAGTGGTAGAAACCTCTACAACACAGGACAGTGAGGTAAATTAAATAAATAGAAGCTTAACATTTGGTTTAATCGTTGTTACTTTTGTTCAGGAATGAAACTTGTATTTTTCTCTCGAATGGATATAAATAACAATCATCTGTACTCGTTTTGGACGCAAAGAAGTAGTTGAATTGTTTGTTTGTTTTGTTACGTTGTTTTCTTTGCAAGCGAACGAGTGTTTTTACTCGGCTTGGCTGACTGTTTTTCGACCTTGGTTCCTCACAGTAGCGTTAAGAAACTTTTGCCCTTATCTTATCAACACGTAATCGCAATGAGTCCTCGTAAAATTAAGTATCAAAGGGGAGACTCGAGCTCGAGTAAAAATAAAAAATCCGATCAAATGCATGTGCATGTGCACTTCTCAAAATCTGACATTAAGTTGTCAAAATGCTGCCAAAACAGTCAAAACCCAGCGCGCTTCACTTCGTCAAGTCTTTGAGAGATCTTCGTCGAAAGCAGCCTGTAAACAACAATTAAGTTTCGCCGTCTTTAAACATGTCGTTTGTTTGAACCGGTAAGAATCAGCGTTTGGATGTTAAAACCGCGAAATGGGTTGACTGGCTGGCTGGTTTTGATAAATTTTAAAGTGGACGGGTCTGCGAGAGAAATGCTCGTTTGGTTTGGCAAGCGCTTTCTTCGTTATCTGGATGATGTTTTGCCACTGAGAATCATTAATTGAAGAAGGTTCTTCGGAAGACATGGGAAGTAACAGTAAAACCATCAAAGCACTTAAGTGTTTTGTGTAAGCCAAGGAAAGATTTTGTGGGAAATGGCTCTATTATTCAGCTCTGTCGCATTCCGAGTGATTGCTGTCTCAGTGATTCCTGTTGACTGCTCTAAACGATCAGGTACGGACCTCTTTTTTGTCTTTTCTACGGACATTTATGTCAAATCTGCTAAGGAAATTTTCTAGCTTAATACAAGATAGTTTTGTTACCTGTCCAATTTCTGCACCTTCTCCAAGAATCTTCGAAGAAATATTATTCATATTGTGCTTTGTTTTCTTGTAATAAGTCTTATGTTTGTTGTTATATTGTTTCTGAACCGCGGTCAATTCCTGTTGACTGCTGTAAACGAAGAGTTTGTACCCTTTATTTTTTTTCTAGGGGCATTTATGTCAAAATAAATACCGATTTTCCTAGCTTTATCATTACAAGCTATTTTAATTACTAGCTAGTCTTGTTTAATTTCTCCACCTTCTCCTTCTTCGAGCAAACACTCGCCGGCATCGTACTTTGTTCGCTTGCAGTGTTTTTGTTTTGTTTTGTTTTTTTTTTTTGATTCGCTTTGAATCCCTTTACGCTTTCATCTCAAAGTAGTTAGACTCAAGAATGTCCGTCTTTTTTTTTTTTTTCTTTTTTGCAAACGTTTACTATCGAAAACTCTTCGTTTTCCCTGCTGCTGCTCAATTGTTTTGGACACAAATTAAACTGGCCCAAATAAACTCTTGCGAAGTTGCTCGGTGAGAGTGTGCAGCTCCGATTCTAGGCTTGGCATGGCTAAATATATATATGGCCTTCAGCTTTTCTTTTTTTAATCGCTACATAACAGACTGGAATGGTGTTCCATCGAACATCATGCATGCACCTTCTTTCAGCAGTTTTAAGTCCTATCTATTACATTATTAGTGTCAATTTTAAATCAGATGTAGCTTGTGAGTGACAAGTATGTAATTTAATTAGGTTTGCTTTGGATTACTTCATGATTTTTAGTCTCAATCTCAAATCAGGGGTGACTTGTAAGAGACAAGTATTTGATTTAATTTGATTAGGTTAGCTTTGGGCCACGTTTAAATTTCACCTCTTAGTTTTTAGAATGTGTAATATTAGATAATATTCTTTGTATGGGAATTTAGTTTCTCCCAATTATTCTCCAGTCATGCACTTTTTTGTTTTGTATCAACTTAGTTGTATTCACATGACAAAGTATTATTAAACTTAAAACTTAAAATTAAACTTAAAGTAAGCTCTTTCTCATCAATGTACACATCCTTTGGACTTCCTCCTCCTGCATACAGTCTTTCAATTAATTTTATTAGTAGCTGGTCACACCAATCTTGTGGGATGTTTGGATGACATTTGGCATTAATGTTTAATGGAATCTCTGATGTTTGATGAAGTATGTTAAGATCAAGTTAAGATGGCTAACGGATTTCCAGCACTTTTGCTTTGATGAATCACCTTGATAGTGGTATCAACCAAATGCCCAATATATTATTATCAAGTTGTTTGGTCTTGCACTTAACTGGCCAGAAGAGCAGCTGGATTTCTTTTTGAAAACACTGTAGGTGCATTGAGTGATGAGCTTAATGTTAGCAAGCAGTTTTCTTTTGTGATAGTAAGGTCAAGAAGTAATTGATCAAAATAAATATCTTGGTCTTAATTCGTGGCATCTAAATATTTTTATTGATTTCCATGTATCTTTCTTTCATAATTTTTGTGAGGCATACATATATCCAGAGGATACACAATTTCCGATTTCTGACTGTCTCATGGGAGGCTGTGGATAATTGAAATTGTATTCATTGTGAAGTGATGATCTGAATCACTATATAGCTGATGTGATACTGATTCCAAGGAGCAATCACCAGGCTTCTCCACCAATTTCTAGTGGCTCTAAACCATACCTAAGTAGCTAAGTATGTAACTAAGTTGCCTACAGTTGAACGGGGAAACAGACCTGTCCTTAGGTATTGCTCTAAGATGTTAAGAAATGTTTTGTTTGAAAAATTTATAGATGAAAACTAGCTTTGCAGGTTCTTTTTTACACAAGGTATTAAAGATTATTTTAAAAAAAACCTACCTCAATATTTTTATTTTGCTTTTTTAACATCTCCAAACTCAGTTTGGAAAGGAATTTTATTACCTTACTCAATAGAACGCTTGTTTTTAGGAGGGGTGGGGTCCAAATTCGTAAAAGGGGATTCATATCTGCTAGCAGTTCTGGACTAGGGGGTCCAAATCTGATCCACAAGCAGATCTGGACTGGAGGGTGCAAATCCACGTGGGGTCCAAATCCACTGTGCCACTGGCTCAGATCACCTTTCCATACTATTTTCTACAGCATTGGGTCTGTAGCTTGAGTGAGGTCAGATGGGTGATATGACAAGCAGACTATATGTAAATGCCAGTAGAAAAAGAATGCTTTTGGAGCTCCGCTTTTAGGCTTGGCTAAATATATATATTATCTTGTAATTAGTGTACTGTTTTTTTTTCCTATAGTACCTGTTTTTTGTAACTGTTGTAATTGTAATTGTTAAATTGTAATTGTTATAATTGTTTGAGCAATAAATAAAAAATTTAGATATTAAAAAAAATCATTTGATTCATTTTTTGAGAAAATTAGCCAAAATAGACCAAGACATGACATTTGGCGATGATTTAGAGTGCGTACAAGGCCTTGTAGACCTTTCAAGACGTTTATGATTTTTTGTATATTCTAAACCACCACCAGATATCATTTCTCATCCATTCAACAAACAAACATAGAAACAAATTTTAAATTTGGCGTAGACTTACCGCCTTGGAAAAAATACAAAAATTGAAAACTTCTCAAAGGTATAGATGGCTTTGTACCTACTCTAAATCAACGCCAAACATTTTTTGGTCAATTTCAGCCATACACAAATATAGAACAGCATTTCAAACTTCGGCCCAAAAACTGCTAAAAGCCTAGGGGTACCTCTGCAAAAAATACAACAAAAAAAAATTCGAAAACGTCTTAAAAGGACTGGGTAACGTAGCCATATGTTAAATTACTCCCCCTCTAATTAATCAGATTACCCCTCTAAAAAAAGGGCCTAAACGGTGCGCCCTATACTACTGCGTGGGAGATCCTCATCTGTCACTTTGTCATCGTAATCTAAATAAACAATATAAATGAAGTGTTGATACAATCAATACAAGCGGACTCGAATTATTATCTGGGATACATTTCCCTTGACAGCCACAAGAAAAGTTTCTTATATAAATGGTCTTAGCATCATACCTTTTCCGCGCTCGACTCGTTGAGATCCCTGAATGGGACATACTTTTTAAAGTTTTCACTGGCCATCATTGTAAACTCGGTCACCCACTCTTCTCCAAGACCTTGCGTCGCAATTGCAGTTATGATCTTTTCTTTAACTAGTGTAACCTCTATGAAATGAAAAGAAGTCTGCTCAATAGCAGACGGATCTGCTCGAAATGCGCCATACGATGATCTTAGTCGCGCTCGGTGGACTCCGAACTTTGTATCGTCTGAGCTCGTGGTGCTGGTGACGAGATTGCGATCAGGAATGTCACCATTTTCCATGCCAAGTGGGCTGGTGCAGTCCCCTAAAGTAAAAAAAAGAATACAGTGGTAGGACGCTGACAGGTTGTAACTTAGTGCAGTGTCCGGGTCAATGCAGATAGCTTGCTTACAATGTACTTCACGTCGGTCGTAATTCAATTTTGGGTAATCATAAACATTTCTGTGTATCGGGCTTATAGTAAACATTACAGTCGACACTTCCGTGCTTAATTAACTTGTTATGCGAGACTGAATTTGAAAGATCGTTTGAAGTCTGCGGTTTGTTTTTAATTTATGAGCATGCATCAGAAATTCGCTTCAAGAAGGCACCTAAAAAAAACGCATTCCTGGATTCGTGGCTCGTGCCCCGAGTGATGATAGGGCTTTGGCAAATTAACATTGTCTCATATTTTCGAATATTTCTGAAGACTAAATGGTCTAACTGATTGGCTTGGCTGTGTATTCAAAGGAAGATTTTTTCACGTTTTAACCCTCGTGAACTACTGAAGCAGGAAGTCGTAAACAGCATGTTACAAGCGATGATGAGACGAAGGAAGGCTCTCAGTCCCCGATGGAGGTTGAGCTCATGTATTGACCTTCCCAGGGGACTGGATGTTTTTCAAAATAAATGAAAGGACATCTTACGACATCTGTATATTTTACTACTCCTATTTACTGTTGATTCTATACAACTAAGTTACGTCTTTTTTATCCTGTACTAGACATAAATTACGCAGGGCTCATATTACACACCCTACCTAAGTTGACTTGCCTTTTCAAGAACACCGCCAATAGCAATTATATTAAAGATGAACTAGAGGCTATATTGGCCATCACTCGGCCTTACAAGAGGCAATCGGAAATTGCAATTTGCTTCTTCACTAATTGGCCTACATGGTCGTAATATTATGACGACGTTAGCATAACGAGAACTGAATTCCTTTGATCATGTACAGATAGTTGCACTGCAATCCGCGTTTAATACACCGTATTTTGCAAATATATTCAACATTGCTTGTGTTATGGATGTCTACGAAACGACGGCATAGAAAACCGACTACCTACTAGTAGAAAATGATGACCCATTAAAACAATGAATGATTAGTGTCTTCTAATCCAAGGAATTTGTGTTTCCGCATATATACAGGTCCGCTAGCTTGTATTAGAGGATTTTTTTTAGCATAAACGTTACTGGAATCGCCGTGAAATGAGAGGAGATATTCAGCAGAGTGAAACTGTTTGCAAATACGTCATTTGAAACACAGACAGTGCTATAAAAAGAGAGTAAGGTTTCTGCAGTGGTTGGTTTTCACGTCACGTAAGTAAAAAATAAATTAGCTTATCCGATTCAAAGAAACATATTTGAAACATCTTGAAACATCTGCAGTTTAGTTTGACCATGTTAAAACCTTTCGTATCACTGTTGAACTTGCAAACATTGGTATAGACACTTGTCTTTACATATTAGTTGTTCAAACCTCAAAAACACAAGGTGAATCGACGTTTTCGTGTACGTGAAGTTGCTCATCCAGGAAGCGAGCTTTGTGGATGAAATACGACGAAAAAAAATGGAGGACATTTGTAGACTCGGATTTTCCACAGGAAGTTCGAGTAACTAGCTCATCGAATCTTTCATCTTTCCACCGTAGTTCTAATATATGATTTTCATACATTTACAGTCAGTATTGAGATAACAATAAGCTCGACATTTCTTTGTACGGGCTCTGAATAATATTTTTTTTCACGTAGCAGAGACGGAAATTTCTCTAGAACGCTCACATAGAATTTGTTTCAAATTATATCGTAAATACTCTTTGTCTTTGGCCACCGTAGCGTAACAAGAAATAACACACAAACTGCGGTAATAAACATGACAATAAAACGCATTGTTGGAAAGCAAAAATTAAAATAAAACTATATCATTTTTGACGTCAAGTTAAATGATTAGTTTTATTTTTGTTTTCTAACAATACGTTTTATAGTCATGTTTATCACCACAGTTTGTGTGTTATTTTTGCTTTAAATTACTCAGTTTACCAGCAATGAAAATATTAGAATCAAAAGTTGCAGCATAATAATAAAAAAAAATAAAAATGACGGCATACCGTTGCTAGGGCAACTCCCGAGATGTACAGCGTCTTTTTCTAGAGAACACGATGACTACTCGATCCTCTTTTTTTCAAGGGGTGCGCTTCGGTGTCACGACTAAACTGGTTCAGTTAAATCTTGCCAAACTACCTCGCGGAAATTGTTTCGCCGACCTCTTTACTCTTATTTCTGCCAATACATCCACTCTAAGGCACCCTTCAAAACGAGAAATGCGCTTAGAGTGTTCGCATCAAGGGAACTATTGTTATCATAAAATACTTTGTGTAGACAAGTCGTTTTGTGACTTGATCGATAACAACTTCAGTTGTAATATATTCTCATATACAAGGTCAGATAACGTTTCAAAGCCTACAGAAAAGGGCCGAGAAAACGTCCATTGGCAATATATACCCCGTATCTCGTCGCCACTGAATTTTGAACCCTTTGATTTGGGAAGAAAAGTCGGTAAACTTCTGAAAATATGGAATACCCGTGGCGAGCCTCATCAAAAAATATGAAAGACAGTTAGAGGGCATCAAACATTAAACGCAAGAAATTAAAGTTAACAAACGTAGCCATACTTTAGCCAGTGTCACACTTTGCGTGCTTTTATATAAGATTTACCGGTAGGTACAGACATCATTACATCACTGCGTGCTCCTCGTATCCTTCGTACTTTGACGTCCTGTAGTTTCTTTTGACACGAGTTAACAGGTAAACAAAGTTTGCATTCGTGTACAGAACCTAGATTGTTTAAGATCCCACTTTAAAATTGAAATTTCTTGTTCTGTTTTCTTTGCTCGCTTTCACGAAAAAAAAAAACGATTGAATACTCACCTCGAATCAACTGTAATCGAGTCAACAGGACCGCTGAAAGAAGAGACAGTATCAATGGCCTTGCTTCTGCCATTTTCGAAGTTCCCATTCAGTGAAGCAATCTTGAAAGCGTAGCTTTAAATTATTCATCTATTTTACTAATCTATTCCAACCACCATATTAACAGGAGTAACAGCATCTGCTTCGTCTGTCAAAATAACAATGAAATTTATTCCAAATAACTACCAAATTTGAAATAAATGACAAATATATATTTTTTGTTTTATTGGCTGTAATGCAGATCCTCCTCCGATTTCGTTTGATAAATAAGAAGGGATGTTTAGCAGTTATAAAAGAGTGATCTCTACAGTACCTTACGTTTGAGAAAACAGAGAAAACATAAAAAGAAAAAGGACGAACTCAGAAATGGCGAGATTACCATTCAGATCAATAATGCAGCTTTTTAAGAATAGCTTTAATGACAGAATAAACCAGAATTTGCCAGATGAAAGAAATGTATTAGTACATTAATTATTATTTTCGGTTTTCTAGAAAATAGTGGGTTAGTTATTTTTTGTTTATTTGCTCTCAAAGAAAAAGAACCGCCAGATTATTTAAGAGGAACACCATAAGATCGAAAGGGGCGAATAAGATGAAATGGCACGACTATAATGTCACTCTTTTACAGCCGTTTTTTAAACAGTGTATTTTGCAAATGGATTGACTCGTAGGCGAGCTTAATGAGAAGTCAATTATATCATAGTCTTAGAACTGAAGATATGCACCTGTATCGCAGAAATAGCATTTTTGATGAGAATGTTAATAAGAGAATACACGGAGAACACTTTCAAATCCTATATAAACGGACGCGAAAGTAAATTCATAATATTTTCATTGAAAACTAGATATTGTTCCGAAAGGCTTAATTTTTTTAGGAAGCGTTAAAACAGGCCAAGGGGGCATTGCAATTCATATTTATTGCTCCTTAGCGACAAATTCGGTAAATTAGTTACCTTAGATCGCTAAAAGAGAATTATCATGACAGTGTGCCCAAAGTCCAAAGGTCAACTGACCGAAAAATTAAAGTATAAAAATGAGATAAGTCAATCGTGCTCTTTTTCACTACAGTTGGCAAGAAATTTCATCAAAATATATTTCTTCAAGTGTGACATCAATGGTTTAGAAGCCGTCATGTTAATAAATGAAAGCGTAAAATCTTAAATTTCATATTTGTGACTGAGCTGCAGATCCAAGATTTCATGATAGAGGGCTTGGAAGGGAATCGAAATAATGAGCCGACCCCGCATTTACTGGGCTACGAAATAGACTTGGCCACTTCGGAAGTTCGTAGTAGCTGCCCGTGGATAACAAGTATGAATAATTTAATAAAGGTGAAAAAATTAAAATACCATAGGTGTACTTATGAACTCAGGATAAAATATGTGACTTACGCGAAAGACCTTCTTTAAGGCCCCGTTTATATGGAGAAAACTTGTCCCGGGTAGAAGGGTCACTGGCCTACCCGACGGCTACCCTGGGCGAGCCAACTTTTCCGACATTTCCTTACAAAACCTGGCGAACCGTTCACACGAGAAACAAAACGTTGGCTCGGCTAGAAGGGTGACCCACCTAGCCGGGTCACCCTCTTTCGATGGTAGGGTCACCCTCCTAGCCGAGCCAACTTTTAGCCATATATTAACGCTTTGGCTCGCCCAGCCGGGTCAACTCGGTCAAGGCGAGACAATCAGACCATGCGCGAGCGCTATTGACTCGGGCAAGCGGGTCAATTTTTTTCTCATATAAACGCTCGCTAAAGTTGACTCGGCTGGGAGGGTGACCCTCTTACCCACGACAACTTTTCTCCATATAAACGGGCCCTAAGTAAGAACTGAAAGACAAGGCCAATTATCTTTTGAACAATTACGAAATGCCACACACAATGCGCAAGTGCGAACAAGCGGGCCAGATTCCAGAGAAACTGGGGTGCATGCGTCGGTAAGGAGTGTTAAAAAGAATTTTACTGAATTAATATTGTCAGTTGAGGTTATCGGTAAACACATAAGCCATAGTAAATAAATTAAAAAGTTGACGTTTCGAGTGCCAGCCCTTTATTTCTTCTTCCTATGTCGGACAGCTAACGCTTAAAGGACCTGCGTCACGGTCTTTGGATTTTGAAAAGTTTAGCCTCAATTTTTCAAAAAGGTCATTTGTAATTCATTTCAATCGCCAGTTGCATTTATTCTTGTCTCTTGGGTGCTTATCTTTCCTGACAAATTTTATTTCACTGTTTCCCATTATTTAAATGCCTAATATAATGACCCAAAATATCGTGACCGAGCTCCTCTAAAGCATCGACCTTTGAATCTCATTTTGGAGGCTAATTTAACCACAAGTATCCCCAGCTCTAGCTGATCTACGATTGGTATTTACTTTTGTAACGCAAAAGGCGCGCGGGTCACGTAATTTGAACATCAACATGACCTTTGCGTAATGGCGAAATTATAACGATTTGTATGGGGAAAAAGTTTGGAATTTGAAGGAGAAACTGGGAATGACTTTTCAATAAAATTGCCTCACCTAAACTCCTCTATAGTTTCTTTTGTGTCCTGTCTGGGTTCTAGGTCGATTAGAAGCGATTTTGTGGAGTTTCTGTTCCAATATTACCCTGGCTCCAGAGGCCCGTTGAAAGAAGAAAAAATAAATATCCCTTCCCTCCTTCAAACGAAAAAAATAACCTCTCGCACCCAGGTTACTCTAACATCGAAGTAGTAATTTGTTTTTACGCTCGTATTTTCTTTTTCATATATTAATCAGCAAAATAGGCATAAGCTCATCTATCATATAGGCAAGTTATCGATTCTCTTGAGCCAACAGCGCATCTTCTGCCCTCATAAGGATCCCAATATTAGTTGAAAGTGTCAAGTAAACCAAAGACGGACAACTTCTAAATGACAATTGAAAGAAAAATTGTAATGCCTTTAGCGGGATTTGAACCCACGTCCTTCGGAAAGTAGTCGGGTGTGATCACCACTACACTACCAGGACAACCATGTTGGTAACACAGCTGATTCAATTATATGGAACATTTACGTTATCTCGGGCAACAATTTTGTCTTTCAATCAGATGATGCTGCATCAACAAGTGATTCACAGGCGGACAAAGCATACCATAGTTAAATTCTCTTGAGCCAATAGCTCCTGGTAGTGTAGGGGACGTGGGACCCATTCACTGTTGATAATGTAGTGGTGATCACACCCGACTAGTGTCCGGGGGACGTGGGTTCAAATCCCGCTCACGGCATTATAATCATCTAGACGTTTTCCGTCTTTGGTTTGCGTGAAACTTTCTGGCTACTAATATTTCACCAAACTTCTAAGGGAAAAGGATGCGCTGTTGGCTCTAGGCAATTTCACTTGTCTATGAACTGTATTTGTCTGCTAATGATCCAGCGTCATCTGAAAGCCACTTTCATAAGGTTAGGGTCACCAGATTTGACGAATTATTCCACAAGGGGCAACCTAAGAGTGGATGCATCTGCCAACTAAACGCTACTTTCCAGTGACAACTCATCGAACGTAAATTTCTCATTGAATCTCAAGGACAAAGCAGGAGAATGTAGAAAATCTCCCTCCAGGAAACTGCTGCAGCCGCTGAGTAAGTCTAAGTCAGAAGCAAAGTATTTTGTTTCTCTTTCTTGGTATTCATCGGTATCTTCAGCGTCCTCTTGATCAGTGTCATAAAAATACCTCGTTAAATGCATCACAACCTCCGAGAGCATCTCGTCTGCTCGTTCGAGAGACCTTTTTGGGAACTGAATTTCATGCAAACTATCTATAGATGCTAGCATCGGAGCGTAACTTTCAGCCTCATTTTCGTTCCTTTTTGAAGTGCTTCCCTGGTACGTTTGTCTGCTTTGTCGACAACGAATACTTTCTCTGAAGAATATGTGAAAACTGTACAGATAATATAGTGTAGACTTTGCACACGACCACGCATAAAATAAAATGCCGGCATAGTCCATTTCATCCACATCTTTAGCAGATTCTTCTCTTGACACCGAGTAAGACTCGTCTAGTATGGCAACAAACACATTAAGCAGAAGCGCTAGGGCGGTTGTCAAGTACACAAAGAGGAAGATAGGACCAAGGGAACTTTCCGAAGCAACCTTAAGTTGATAATACGACGACTTTCCACCGATGAGCACTTTAAGTAATGAGCGGATAGCGTTCAGTAGTGATGAATATTCGATTACTGAGGATCCAAACGCCATGTATCCAAATGAAGCAAATGCTAACATGATTACACAGAACACTGCTGAAAACGAATAAAGAGGCCTACAGGAATCTTGGAGAGTCTTCCGCATTTGATGGATGTGAGGATTGAATCGAATAAGCTGCAAAAACTTAACTGTAATAATAAACGCTATGCAAGCGAGTAGGCAGTCCTCAATCTCTGACAAAATGACAATCTGATCTGCACTCCAGTTGTCGAACGGATTCGCACGGACATTTCCCACGTATTTTCGAGTGTATTTATCTTTGTAAAGCATGATTGCAACTGAGGCAATGGCAACTGATATCAAAGTTATTTCCACCCAGCTCCACAACCGCGTGAAGTAAGCGCGCGCTCCGCGAAGTGCCTTCGCGATCTCTATGATTGCTAATGTGAGAATGACGAAAGTCAGTGCTACCTGGCAGACTTGATAAAATGCTCGGTAACTACTAGACCCCTGTGGTTGATACAACGTAATCGTTTTTACTTTGATGCTTGTAATGACACCTCCCGTTAGGTATCTTTCGTAAAGGTAATTCACAACGCTGAACAGCGAGGTTGAAGGTTCGAAAACAGTGCATTCGACAAGAACTGCGGCAGTTTTATCATCGATCCAATGACCTACTTCCAAACCTTCTATTACGTCTAGCGCTGATGTTGAGTTGTAACCAAGATTTGCTACATAACCTCCTCCATCGTAAGTGGCTATTTGTCCTCGGATTGGCCCCGTTTTCAAGTCATGCGCTGTTAGGTGTTGCCATGGTTTTGGGCACAGTGAATCCACGTTAAATATGCTACTGACGTTGCGGACGGTCACCCAACCCGGTTTGTTGTAAGGAGTGTTTTCTTGGTGTTCATTACTATAGAAAGGAAGGCACCGTTTGATATCAAGCATCATTTCTTGATGTGTTACTTCACAAGGCATTTCTGCAAAGAAAAGGGCGAAAAGGTAAAGATAGACTACTGAGCGTGCCTCAATTTTATTATCCCTGTGTGTTACTCGCGGCAGCCTCTTTTGCCATGGACTAGATCCTAATTTTGTTTTCAAATGGATTTTGATGTTGTAGATTTAACACTACTGGACTATCGTTTCTTTTATGGGAAAAATAGACTTCAGGCGACTGAATGGTCTACAGTAAAGAGCTGATAGTCCCTTTAAGATGGTACAGAACACCCGGTAAAATGGTAGTAAAACTGCTCTCGTGCAATATTCAATTTTTAAGGTATTGATCAAGTTACTTTGTTTGCTTACCTGGACGAATTCGCACTTGTCTTAGCCTTGGCATTCCAATCAAGAAATTTTCTCTGTTACTGATAAATCCTTCATCATAATGAAAAGGAAGCCCATTGTACCAACTGGTATTGTAGAGTCCAGGAACAAACGTATCTCTCATCCAGCTCCAAAAGGACATTGCACCAGTCACCTGTAAGTGCAATACGATTTTTACGGAAAGGTAAATAGCTTTGAAGGTTCAAACCGGACCTATTGTTGGCTTTAATGAATCATTGCACAATAATTCTAGTGAAAATGTTTGCGTCGAGGTTGGTTTCATAGGCATCCTCTGAGACCCAGGGGCAGATAGTCAGGATGGGACGAACAATTCACGGATAAATTTGGGCTTAGCAAAAGTTTAGAAAACGGCCCGGAGAGCCCCTGGGAACATTTCTTTAACGGAATAGTCTTAGAAGCCACTGAAATCCAGTTTCCTGATTGGGCGGAAATGTTTTTTGGCAAGGTATTTTTCCTGGCCAATCGGCGAGAAACATAGGCTACTTTTGAGGAGGAAAGTAATGCGAAAGATCAACAGATAATACATGGTCAATTTAATTGGGCTAGAAGCAGCCTTCAAGCCCAATGAACTCAACCACTTAACCTAATCTTCCCTGATTGCCATAAGTGGAGAGATGACCACGACCACAGGATCTTATGTAAATTCGTACCCAAACAAAAGCAAACATTTCAAATTATTTTCAGAAAGACTTTCCCTATGGCCTTTACAAGTTTTCTCTCGAAATTGAGCTGAGACGATTGCAAGGTTCGATTTCGCGAGCAAAAGATCAGTAAACCGCTGTGTGCTAAGTACTCACCGGAACGGCAAACTTGTTTGTCTAGCGCAACAGAAATTCTATCGCCCCGAAAAGTTTCTGGAGCGGCCCACTGCCCGTAAGTAAAAGCCCATACCAAACAAAAACGATTGTAACCCGATACCCACGATACCTTCAACCGGTCGTCATCTTGATTTTCCTAGTTCGTTACAAGTGATATTTGGTTGAATACAAGTTCAATTTGTCGATTTCTGGGTTTTGCGGCCCCTTTCCACCAACACTTTCCTTGTAGGAGACTCTGTCGAATAAGCGAGACAAGTATAATGCTAATAAAATTACCTTTATGGCTGACAGCATATTGAACGTTTAGCCCTCGGTATAAGAAGTCACCAAAGGAGTGCGATATATTGCCGATTGGCCAGAAAAAATACCTTGCGAAAAAAATTCTGTCCAATCAGGAAACTGGATTCCAATGACTTCTGGAACTAGTCCCATGTGAAAGAAATGTTCCCAGGGACTCTTCCAGCCGTCTTGTAAACTCTCGCTAATCCCGATAATTTGCTCTTGAATTGTTTGTCTCATCCCGACTATCTGCCCCTGGGTCTCCGAGGATGTTTCATTGGCAAATCAAAACTACGTAAAACGCTTTGTCTACTGATTAGTGTGGACTGGTCCTGACTGCCTACAATAATGGCCATAGTATAACACCACGCTGCCGCGTTTTCTCTCTTCTTTCTTTTCGTATTTGGAAAGTGTTTCGGTAAGTTATGTAGAAACCATATGGGAACAGCTACATCTCGACCTTTAATGCACGTAAATGTCTGGGTTGCACTGAATGCTGCTAAATAAGCCTAAATACCAGGGAAAAGCGTCTTTCCTACTCAAAAGTAGTCCGTACTGACAGGAAAACTAATACATGATAGGGGACTGTAGAACGTCCCGTGCCAGCTTACCTTGGAAAAGTCTCCAAAGACATCTCTGACTGATACTGTGAGTCTGTACCTGATGGAATCTCGATTACCGTAGCAAACTACCGTGAAAAGAGCAACAAAAACGATGAAAAACATTATCTCCACCAAAACACGGCATGCCTTTATTTCTCTCTTGCGCCGATGACGGGCATTTTCCAGCTCTTGTGTTTGTAGAATTCTCACCTCTTCTTCGCCATTTTCCGACCCCTGCGTGGTGGCTTGTTCTGGAACGTGTAATTGTGATCCATTAATTTTGTCAATGTCTAGTGGCTTTCGTATGATGATGGAAAGCAAGCAAACGATAAATGCTACCTTGATGGGTTGAATAAGCAATACATCTTCAAAGACGGAAAAGGTTATTGATACGAGCCACTGATTAGAGATCTCAGCTCCCCAGGATAAGCTATAGAATACCGTAAACAGAGCACTAGTCAACATGGCAGTGAGACATAGACCCCAAGCAATGTAGGTAAAGAAATACGGAAGACATCCAGTCGATAATAACTTGCGTCCAGTTTGTTTGATGTTCTTGAAGATGGTTACAATGAGAACATTCACAGGTACCGCAACAAGTCCACTCTGAATTCCTATCTTGATCTCTGTCCAACTCATTGTAAGAGGCCCGACATGAAATATATCTGTAGCTTTTGCACCAAAACGATAAAACATGGCCCCCGTCACCATGGCGCAAAATATGATCGACAAACAGCATGAAAGCCTCTGACACCGCGTAAAATTGTCTTGTGGAGGCTTGGTGAAGAGCGAAACCCAAAGGTGTGAATCACCGAAAGCTTTTTGTGTCCGCGAGTGAAGCACGTTCTTAAACTCTAACCTATCGTCAACGGACGCGGCTCTCAACTCAATTTCTATCTCACCGTCACCTTTCTCCACAGCAAGCCATCGATTTGCCATAAAGTGCCACTTTTCCCTTGTCTGCACATCCTCCACGACGATTTGAAGAAGAAACCATGACGGACTATCTCCAGAGTTGTCATGCCACACACGTAGCTTAAACAAGGATCCTAATGATTTCTCAAGTGCCACTTTAAATGTGTTCACACTACCTCGGGCAAAGAGTACCTTCCATAGATTGCCTTGTGTAAAAAGTATTGGTTTTGAGACATCTTCTTCGCCAAAGAAAATCATTCCTACATTAGCAGTTGTGCCCGAGTTCCTCCAAGCGCCTGTTTGTATAGTGATGGAGTGCGTATAACCTTCGTTCCGCTTATTCGAGAGGTCAAACCCAACAATGATCTACAATAAGAGAATGCAAAAATACTTTTGAGTCTACTGTTCTGTAATGAACAATAAAAAGGCTTTCTTTTATAGCAAAACCGTTACTTATCGATTTGCCCAGATTATTTCATGATGATGGCAAGGCAAATCTCTCGGACATGTATGCACACTCATTTCTCCACCGCGGTACAATGGGGGTTGGGGGGGGGGGGGGGTTTCACCAAGCTCACAGCAAGTACGTTTCAAAGATAAACAAACAACTACTGAAATGGACAGGTGCCAAGAGAAAAAAAACCTAGAGGTGTGACATCCACTCTGCCAACCCGTTGTACGCATGAGGGTAAAGCTTCTTTACTCGATCTCTCGGGGATTTTCGCTTCACAGAATTCTATTCCTTTATAATTTCTATTGACAATATCAAATTTAAGCCTTCAGTTTAGATAATGATTAAACCAGAGAAGAAACCGAAACGGAATAAAAAGGGTTTCTGAGTAACATTTAAAGAAAGAAAGAGGGAGAAAAAAAAAACGATACAAAAACGAACAACGTTTCAACTTTCTTATGACACCATTGCCGAACTACTCAGAACAACAACTGGAAGAATGGAAGAAAACATCCCTAGTTACTTATATGTATAGTTTTTAATTTTTGATTGTTAAGCGATATAGAGCGTTTTGTATATACCGCTATAGAAATAAAGTTATTATTATTATTATTATTATTATTATTGTTATTATTATTATTATTATTATTATTATTATGATGACGATGTTATACTTATACTTGTTGCTAGTTTTCCCTTTTAGCGTGAAAAGGAAAAGCGAATGACTATGTCAGGGCAATTTAAGTAGCTCTCATTTGAAACATCACTCTTTATACTCCACACACAGATTGGATTAATAAAACAGTTACTATAGTCATAATGACTGATATACCTTAAGCTCGTCATTCTTATCAGCTCTTCTGGCAAACATCAGTCCCACAAGATAAACTCCAAAAAGACTGCAGACGGTGGTCAGAACAATATAGTTTCCAGTTTCTCCAAGCCTAGAAAATTCTGTCCAGACCTTTTCAAAGTCGATTGGGTTTGGAGCGACAAAGAAGTCTCCACCAAATGAAGTCAGGTGATTACAATAACAGTGAACTATTCCAGGGACAGAGTCGGGACCAAGCTAAAAGAAATCATTACGAAATACTTGAGCATCGAGACATTTTCGCTTGGCTCTCAAGACATAGGGACAGCATATTTCTCATGACGTTCCCCACCTTTGTGATGAAACAAACCTATATGGACGAAACCCTTACATCGATATAATGGCACGTTAATTGGTTGTACGCTATTTATGCGTAACTCACGCCTATCGACGCCTTTGTGGAGCAACATACCACTCTTGCTATGTGGCGCAATTACGGGGAAAATGTTGATGGTGCGGTTACTTTCTCTGTTGAACATCAGCACCTGTAGATTATACGATTGCAGACAGTTTCTTGGTCGAAATTGTTCTGAGAACTCGCGACTGTTTTAGTATCAATAAAATTCTCATAAAACCACTGTCCCAATCATTTGGTCAGGATTTTACAGTTTTATGAATAAGAACAAAGTAAATCAAATGCACAACTCCACTTCTAATGCCGCTAAATAATAAACGTCAAGATAAAGGACTAAAAATGTGAGATGCCGAATTTATGCAATAAGAAAAATATGTGTTTGTTAGTAGTATTGTGCGGTAGAATAGACCGTATTTCTGTCATAAAGTTAGACCAATCAGAAGCCAGAATGAGCTATCGATCAAATCCGGAAGTAAATACAGTCTATTCTAACGCATAATGCTACTTACGCCGTCCCCATACCTTGCACCCTCTACTTGACCATCTGTTTTCCTCCTCTGACCAATATAGGCATGCTCCCATGGTAATCGAAAGCGTGTAGTTTATGTCCGTACGAGCATCATACTGCGGACGTATAATCCTTGGAGCTGGGGGAGGAGTAGTTGGGGGATCTTTGACCTCAACGCAAGATCTCTTTCGTCGCTTCTTATTTTCTGCACAAGATCTTCGTAACCTAGTACCTGAAACGTCTTGAATGTCAACTAATCTGATACCAACGAAGTAAAGACCGGAGTCATTACTGACAAGTTTTACTGTATGGAGGTCAGAAGAGCAGCTGTGTTTCCCTTTAGATTTACCATTACGACAAGAAGAGAATTGTATCGACGTGTAGTTAGTGGCATTCGGCTTAAATCCTCGTCCGAAATAAACGGCCAGGCGTCTGCGTTCCATTGTGGAGATTTTCAGAGACACAAGGTATTCTCTTGATGGAATAGTAACAATGTGGTACTGAGTGACTCCTGGCTTTAAAAACAAGTGTCGAGGTTTCTTGAGCGTTGATTGCTCCATTTTCTGTTTTTTTGGTATCTGTATACTTATGGGATGTTTGAGGTTGGGTACCTCGATCACCTTACCCCGGCTGGTTCTCAACGTGATGTCGATTACCCTAGAATGAATGTTTGATACGGTGGCGTCCCATGTGTACGGGTTGTCTTTAAATGCTATCATCTGAAATTCAGACGAAGCAGAAAATGAAGTGAAGTAAGTGCCTTTAATTTTGCATCACGAGGAGTGAGCAAAAATATTCTAATTGAGTTGCTTGAAGGAGTTGACTTATCATCACCAATTTATCCAATTTTCGTAGATTCTTCGTCTTGATACGGGACCTCTTTATTTGTGCAATATCCAAAAATAGATTATTTCAGTGGTCTTAGAGGCTTGTTCTAACGTATTCCTTGCGTTCATTTTACATTTATGCGGACACTAAAATGGAAAAACAACAACTTCACTTACCTGTAATGAGAGACTCTCGTTAGAATTTGGAAGGATTGCCTTTATGGATTCAGGTATGAAGACACTGGTGCCTCCCTCACTGACGTTTTGTCCTCCAAAATGTTCTGCTTTTTCATTGTAGATTACGATGTCCATATAGTTAGACTGAACTACTGTCTTCTGTTTTTGACGTAGGGAAGGTAAGGACTTGGCGACTACTCTGGCTAGTTCTATCATCGTTATGCTAATATTCTTAGACTGTGACGAAAAAGAAGAGTATGAACATTAGCATATGGTGGATGAGGTTGCCGTTGCCCAATGTGCATGTATGCAAACTACCAAGAGCCGACCGGTTAGCTCAGTTGGTAGAGCACTGGACTACCGTGCGGGAGGTCGCTGGGTGCAGCCCGGATCATCTGTTACGCATAGAAATCGAGAGCGAATAATCTAATTGTTTTAGTATAAATCTAGTAGTCGTTCAAAACTTAACAAGTAAATTATCTAAATCTTCCTGCAGAAACTTCGAAAACGCGAAGAAGCATCCACCATTTTGTTGACAACCGCTACTCACAATCTATCACAGAATAGATAGCGAGTAGCGTAGCCAATCAGAGAACGACATTCGTGATAAAATGCTAGTAGATTTATTCTAAAAACGGTTAGACTTTCTAGTCTTCTCGGATAAGGACGATAAACCATAGGTCCCGTCTCACAATACTTTCAACTTAATGTGATTCTCAGGGACCGCGCAGGGGAAGGGCCGGGGGGCCAGCCCCCCCCCCCCCCCCCCCCCCCCAAACCTTTTGCTGAAAAAATAATAAATTAAGTAAATGACATCCAAAAAAGTATACTTTTAAGGGATAATAGTGCTTGGCTAAAGGTGGCGGACCTTGCTGGAAAACATCCAAACATATTATTACTTTCTTTCGATTCTGTATGATCGAATAAATTTTAAAATCACTATCTTACAATTCATACACTTAGTTGTAACTTAACTTAACTTAACTTTATTTATTTATATAGCGCTCATATCCATATATCGCTGTCCATGGCGCTTTACAGTTTACAATTTACAGTAATTTACAATAAAACGATCTAAAAACATTAAACTCTAGTCTTCTGTTGGTGATCAAAATGGGGTTGACAGACCAACGCGACTCCTGCTGTGTGCTCATTGTGTTGTTCACGGCCTTTATAGTTTTGCTTTAACAAGCATATCTTTAAGCGACTTTCCTTTTCTATAAGGTAATCAAGGGAGGTTCTTTGACTATCTCTCTGAGTAATGTTTGTTCTTGTATTAGATGCCATTTGTCCATTAGTATGTTTTTCAAACATGGTAAAGATAGTTGAAATTGCGTCACGAAGGGTAGAAGCTTCTTGTGCGTTGTCTGTTTCTGTGTTGGAGCTGTTTTTCTGTCCGCATAGTTAACTTCTGAGAGTATCTTTTCCACCAATTTCTTAGGGTAACTTCTAGACATAAGGCGTAAGTATTCTATGTATTCTGTGAAAGTCAGACTCTGAACGAGTTACTAAAGGAAGGCTCAAAGAAAAGACTCAAGAAAGGTTTATTATTATCTTACAGTACTGAACACTCACAAAGACAGAACAGACAAACTTTGCCTTCTGCCGGACGTGGAAAATGAATTTTTTGGTCGTAACGACAATCCAAAAAGGAATTTTGGTACATTCATACAATCCGACTTCGTGACAGTAAGCGAATAAGTGAGCCAAAGTTATGATTACTCTACCTTCGTTTATAGATTACGTTAAGTGCATGTCATTACAAGTTTATTTTGTCACTAACCCTTTTCTCTAAATGCTTGAATCAAGTTGAAAAGTGTAGAAAAGGATATGACTTGACTTTTTTGAGTTAAGGCAGTTAATAAAATATGTTTAAAACTGCTGGAAAAAGGTTATGAATTTAACGGAATTATATGCTTTTTAATTATTTTTAGAGTTAGTCCCCTCCCCTCACTTTAAAATGTGGGAGCGGGCCCCCACTTTAAAAACTTTTCCTCGGGCCCTGATTCTGTTGGACGTAAAAGAACCACTCAGGGAAGTAACAAAACTCTGGCTGTGACCACCCCTAATTCGATGTTCACATTACGGGGACACTCAATCGTTAATTCATTAACTGCAAACTGCGCAAGCAGTCTGGTAAAGTTCCCCGGCCAGTGTTGTAAATTGTGTATAGCATTTTGTATAAAGAGGAAGAATGACTCTGAATGATCGCCAGTTAAATGAACATTAAAACTCCATACACCAACAGGTGTCTCGTACATTCATACTAATCTTACTTGAGAAGTATGTAAATATAGTTCCCACTTACGAACGTTTGTCTTTCCTCATCTTTGGTCTCCATTTGCGCATCGCGTGAAGACATTTGCAGAAGACTCCCAATGCTGTTGAGAAGGACAGAGCTAACATTTTGTGCAAGCTTTACATCGTGTTTACTGTTGGAGGAGAACTGGGAAGCCATGAAACCCGTAGCTTCCTCTAGAAGAGTCATAGCACTTTCCTGTTACAACGAAAATGAAAAAGAAAAACCATATTTCGTTTGGATACTATTAATTGAAGACACCTTAGGCTTGTCGTTGTCGTCTTTCTCATCCCACTCTAAATGTTGTTTCTCGCAATTCTGCCAGCAAATCACTTTGTGAACCAACATTGAGAGAGGAAGGAGACGCGATGTGCCTGGGACTGTAGTTAGCCAGAGAGATGGATGGAATGACAAATAGATAGATTGATTAAAAAATAGATGGGATGTTTTTAGTTTGTAGAGAGATAGATATATGGATAGACGGATGGATGGAATGACAAAAAGATAGATTGATTTTTTTACTCTATATTTAAATGCGTTAAATCAATCAATCAATCAATCAGTCAATCAACTTTGTTTAACGAGAGTGATACCTAATAACAGTCTATGACTGACAAACTGGTGGCCCTCGAAATTCCGGATCGAATTTGGAAATGTTGGTTTTTGAGGAGAGGGGAAAACCGCGCCGGCACCCGAAGAAAAACCTCTCGGAGCAGAGTAGAGTCAACCCACATATGACGCCGAGTCAGGGAATCGAACCCAGGCCACATTGGTGGAAGGCGAGTGCTCTTACCATTACGCCAACCCTTTTACAAATAAGGAGACAAATATCAGCTTACTTGTGACTTCAGTGGCAATATCTTCCCATTTTCTGTTGCCAAGATAACAACAGCAGCAACTTTTGTCACATGCACGACGCTTTTCACTTTGAGGCCTTTCATGTCGCTCAAAATGGCTCCCTATGATAAAAAAGTGGTGTGCAAAATATAACCAATTTGGAGTACTTCCTTGTAACTTTATTTGCATAGCTATCAAAATATGTCAGACAAATCTTGTTTAGACAACAAACACTAGGTTCACTTGGGGAAAATTGCATCATGCAAACAGATATTGGAAGGAAAACGTCATAACTGCTTCCCCAAAAACGTTCTTGCATTTCAATCCAATATAAATTGGTTGAATCTTAGCAGTGACATTTCCGTATCATCCGCATTGGTTTACCCTGGTCAACCATGGTGTTCACTTCTTATTTTCTACCCGGCTTTTTCCCTTGGACACGACCTTTCATAATCAATTAATGAATAACCTTGGAGAAATAAATAAAATACCTACTGCCTTTCTGGAAAACATTTCACCACCGATGCTCTTTACTGTTGACATCATAATGAAGGCCAGTTCAGTCGCATTGTCAGAATCTTCACCTTTTACGAAATCTCGAATGAAAGTGCGTTGCCGGTCTACAAGTTCGTCACTTAAGTAAGATGGTGGACGAACCTAGAACCAAACAAACTACCCTTTCAACTAAACAATACGCCACTGAATGCAATAAAAATCTCTGAAGAAGACACCTTTCCAGGAACGTATACGGTTAGTCTTTTCAGAAGCGAAAAGTTGCGCTATGGACAGTACTAGTATCCCTGCAAAAATAAACTTAACTTGTAGCAAAACCGTACAATACCTCCGAGGTATTTCCAACCGGTCCCACTTCCTTTAAAAAGGGCGAAACATGTCTCATTAGCCTCGTCGAGGTCTTCTGTACAAAAGCCGCATGCTAGCTAATACTGCAATACAAAAGTGGTTAACCTCGAAACTCGCCCAACGTGTGTCATGCTGGTAGCCGGTTTTGGGGCACTTTCCCTTTTGACTGTCGCGTATGGTGTCCTTAATGGATATTAAAATTCCCGTGGAGCACACACAGAAACCTGGTGGATGGGTCGCCCTAGTCTCGGCGACGTCCTAAGCAGTGAACATCAAAGTTATGATTAAAACGAAGTTCTATGCAAATGATTTCTATCAGAAAATTACAACTATATCCATAAAATGCCATGCAAAAACCTTCCGTTTGTTCCAGCCATAAGAAGTACCCAACAACTGTTTATAAATTTTAATCTTAGCTTATTATAAGCAACGTTTTTTTATTTTCTTCAAAGAGAGAATACTCAATTCTCGCTGGTCATCGTTAGTTATCTCTACCAGTTAGGCGATATAGATACTCACGCTAGGACTAGAAATAATTTCCTTCCACCTTTCCCTCAGTTGTTATCAAGTTTCATTCGAGGATACGGTAATTTTTGTATTCTCCTTACCTTAACAAACAAATTTGTAGATGTAAAGTCCTTAAATGAGTCCCCAACCAGCGCCTCCAATACCAGTTTGTAATCCTTAGCGGGATCTCCGATAGGAAGTTTCGTGCTCACGTTATGCAAATTTCCGCTTTGAATTAAAACCATTCCATACTCATCTCTATATCTGAACTCGTAATTGAGAGGGTGATCCTCGTCATGCCATCCCCAACAGGTGATAAAAAAATCAGTCGAAATAGAGTCACCTTCCACTGGTCTTACATCGCAATTTGCTTGGGAAGTCAAACGATCAGGAGGCGAGTTGACAACAAAGGAATAGCCAGCGTTAGCCACAATCATGTCTTCAACTTTAGCATCAACTTTAACTACGTAGCTTGAATTTCTAGCCTTGTCGTCGTGTAATTTGAAAATTTCGGAAATTATCACTCGTTTGCTATCCCTTTGAGAAGAAGTTTTAATGTCGACGTCGAATACTTTATTAAGAGAAAAGTGACTGGCAGTTTTGTTCAGTAGATATAAATTCCACATATAATGTGATATGCTGACACATTCTCTCCTTCACAATACGCCTCCAGCCGTAATTCATCATGAGGACTGACCTTTTTGCCACAGTTTGACAGGCACCTGGAAAGTATAGCAAGTTTAAACTTTAACTGGTCAGAAAATAGATGACTCTCCAGGAGATTTGCAAGCATTAAATCCAGGTTATGTTAACGACTTGCCTTAAGGTTCAAAGCTCTCACTCCCGGCTGCTAAGGTAGTTCTGAAAATACATGACGTACGTAGTTCCTTGTATCCTATCATTTTTTTAATTTATGGGAGAGAGTTATTGACCTCTCGCATCCTGAAATAGATAGACAGTTTTCGTATATACAACATAAGTGAATAACGCTTTTCGCGTGCTCTGATTGGTTAACTCGGGGATGATTAGCAAAGTACTATTCACCTCCGAGCAGCTGGCGAGCGAGATTTTAAAATTTTCGACCGCATGTTGGGATATTGTCACACAAAAAGTAACGTCTTGGTCCGCTAGTTATTCATCTCAGTGTCGGTTGTTAAATATCTTTGCAAGTGGTAGGGAAATTGTATCGATAAAAATTCCACGTGCTGGAATGTGACGTTTTGCATCATGGCAAGTGTTGTCGTTTCCAAATAATCATTACAATTATGGCATTTTTAACTTCAATCCTACACATTACCATGGTTGGCTTTCTTTTTCACGCAAACGTTATGGTAAATCAATAGGTTATTACGTCCACAACTCTCAATTAAAACTGAGCATGCTTAATACTTACCTAACAGAAATATGCGGAGAGGAATAATTCTTAAAAAGCCATAGTCAAAGGACATCGAAGCAGTATCACCTCTCACTTCAACAACGCATTGAACATAGACATAGCCAAGTCCAATAATTCTTAATGTCAGCTGAAGTTTCTTTTTTCCTCTTGAAGGACCAACTTCTTGGAATGGAGCAAAATAGCCTGTTTCGTCGTCTATTTTTGACAGCCTGCACGCGTAAAATACCTCTTCTGTAGGTGGACACGAGTGTTGAACTCCAATTACTTTGCTATAAAAACGTTTCGAAATCCAAATTTGCTCTGCGTTTTCCATAGCCCTGCTTAGGTGTAATTCAACTTTTGGCGGTGCACATCCACATCGTTCTGGGAAAGCAAAAAAAGTTTAAGGACAGAAAAGAAAAGTGATTCCGAAGTCATGCTTCGGAACCTCTAACGAATGTGTTTTCCTTTGTAACGAGCAGCTAATGGGGAATTGGGCCGCTGGATGACTCGTATTATCACATGGATTGATTAAAACAAGTTTTCATTTTCAACGTTGTTAACGTTACAGCATCGGAGTCGAACAATGACGGCCGAATCATTGGCACTTAATTATAAATTGAAATTCTCTTCACCTCCTCTGTAAAATGAAAAACGAAACTGAGATAATTTGGAGCTGGGAATCTGGTCAAGAATTGGAGGGCATAACTCAAATTGGTTACATTGCCAGCGGTATGCCACCCTTCTTTTGGGAGATGCAGAGGAGCAGTGCCAAGGCCGAGCATGCGTGATCATGCTCTCGAGAGCGTAACATATTTTTTATATGTCCGCCATCTTCAGTTTGGTCCGTAGTATTGATTTCGGCCAGTATTTCTAATGATACGCATTTAAGGCTCAGCTATATTTCTGATTTGTTTGTTCCGTGCCACATGGATGGGGTTGATACTGTTCCTTTACATGTTCGTGCCAAGCAACGTTAAAAAGGTAAATCTGTTGTTACGTACTTGGATATTGAGATTTCATGTAGTTCGACTCGAATATTGTACCATTCTTTTCTATGGCGGACTTCAACATTGTCAACAAATGTTGCTCGCTGGATCTCAGACAGTGAATCTCCACTAAGGCCGCTACCAGTGTTGAATAGGATGGAGACCTCTGTGGACTAGAAATGGTCATATTTATGAAAGGTAAGGTATAGGAGTTCACTATTGATAAAATATTCCTTGAGCTACACAGAGGAACTCGCATCTTTAGACATCGATAGGATGTGTCGACCAGGTATAAGGATGGATGACATTGACCCAGCACCCAGCACCCAGCACCAGGGATGAATTGTATAATGTATAAGATCAAGGTCTTTAACTTGGGAAGCAGGGTGGCGCAGTGGTGAGAGCACTCCCCTTCCCCAATGTGGCCCGGGTTCGATTCCCGGACTTGACGTCATATGTGGGTTGAGTTTGTCGGGTTATCCGTTTTCCCCTCTCCTCAAAAACCAAGACTTCTAAATTCCAATTCGATCCGCAATTCTCGGACGTTTAATACATGAGCCCCCGGATCGGGAGATTGGGCAACCACTTCCCACGCTATCGAGCTTAAATAAATTGATTTGATTTGAACTGCATACTGTACGCGAAAAATAACAACAAAAAATGAAATGATAGAGCAGTTTTCATTACGTGTAGAAAGTCATTCGCCTTTGTTTTGCTGTTGTTTTACTCAATTCTCAGTGGCTTGCTAACCAAAAGTGTATGCATAAAATCGTAAATGTTAAGCACGATCGTCCGGGTGAGTGTAGTCCTGAGAAGGACTGTTTGTGATGACATTGACTGACGTTTCGACAACCTAAGCGGAAATCATCATCAGAGTGATTTGTGTAACGTCAGTAGAGGGAATGAATACTCTGGTCGTAGATCTGATTGGTCAACGAAGTCGTGATGGTATTGGTTGACCGTGTTGTTATTGGCTGTGAAGACTGTAAACAGCAAGTGATTGATGCGTTTCTATCCGTCTTCTGCTAGTCAAACGTTCGTGGCTGTAATTGGTTTGTCTACTTTTTGTCTGTTGTTGATATCGTACAAACAGTTAGTTATAACTTTCATAGTTATTTAATTAGTTATTTATCTATTTATTTATTAGCTTCGCCATCATTAGAATATAATGCAGTGTTTACAACATATCGTAGAGTGTTTACAGAAGATAGTTATACATAGATTACATTATGAAATCACAAGGCTTGTCCGAGGGAGGCCTCCTCGCAAGATCCAAAAGACAAGTGAGATCAGGACTTTGAACTTCTTAACTAAAGCGCTTTTCCACCGATTGCGACGGTTATAGGTATTTGTTTCGAATTTTAATTGATTGGCTACGTTGTTTGCCTGTGTTGATACTTGCCAGAGGAGTTAATCACTTTGCTTTTAGTTTTGCGGCGCTCAGTTGAGAGCAGCTGTAATAACTTCGTCAAGATTTTACTAATCATGACTGCTCTTGCTAGGATTAACATCGTCCTCTTTTGAGTCAACTGGCCAACATTATTATTACCATTCAGTACAGAACTATGTTAAATTATATCCATTGCCACGTATTTACCTCAGTTCCCGCACGCGTGCGTATAGAAATCCCCACGTTGTTTTGAGCAAGTCGTTAATCTGGAGGAAAAAGCACAACCGCCACGTTCGTTAGATAATAGGACTAAAAATCCTGCATTTGAGTTCTAAGCAATTCTTTACAAAGTCAATAGTATTTTTATGTGTAAAAGTTAATATCCACCATCTCGTTAATATCAACGACTCGTAATGACATATTTATTCATTGGCGGGACCCTGAAACTGAGAACAGAGTACATGAACTTACCGCATGGATAGTGTCTGTCACGGTGTCCTGATACTCGAGACTTGACGCATTTGTGTACGTCTTAGTGAAGCGTCTCTCGCTCAGCATCAACCAGACAATAAAGTAATGGCCTATAAATCAGAAATTTTCTTTATCTGTTTTGCAATGAGCATGAAAATACAAGGTTCAAAAGTACAAATAACAGGAGACCTCCAAAGAACTAGAAAATGTGCGCCTCAGCCTTGGTAATGGAGTACAAAATTGGACCAGCTCCTTGAGTTGTTAAGAGCCGTTGTCTGTAACTTTCGAGTATGCGGCGACAGAAGCGAAAATTCGAATTTCTTTTTATTTCCTTCAAAAGACCCTTTCAGTGAACTATTTTCAAAAATGATATTCAAAAGTTCCAGCGATTTGTTATTTTCGCGAAAATCAGGAAAGTTCGAAATCAGCCTGAACACGCTTGAAAGACCCAAGAATGTTATGCAAATTAGCCCATTTTCAAAACGCTCGTACAAGACGAGCAAACCTTGTCTTCCATTGATGTTTTCGCAATTGATTTTACTTCCCTTGGAGTTCTTTTAAGCTATATTTCATCTTCAACTAAGCTTTCTTTGATTTCTAATACACTCGCGTAAAGAATACAATGTTTGCTTCTCTGTTTGTACGCTGAATTTTGCCATATTTCAGAAGGCCATAACATCGGGGTTATACGAAATTACAGGACATAAGATAGTTCTCAGCAACGGAAAATTCTTCTTGTTTATAATACTAAAAGGGTTAGTTTGGCCCTCTAATAGCGAGCACGCTACGCGAAGATATGTGGCATGTACTTTCAAGGTTTCACCATTTTCTTCATTGTACTCCTTTTGTAAGTCACGCATTACATTTAGAGAAAAATCAACACCTTTGGTCTCTAATAGTGCTTTTAATTGTTCATTTAAACAGATGAATTTTATTTAGGCACCTTTCTACCCTGTTACGTTTGCGAAAGACTCTAAACGTGAAGTTTTTTTTCGGTATAACTTCCTTTGAGTGTTGAGTAAACAAGCCGCGGACATGACATGGAAAAGCGATGGAAGATACGTTCTGTGGACGATCAAGTGTTTTCAGTCCTATTCCTGAAATTGTCCTGTCGGCTATTTTAGTATTTTCCAATCTCGGCTACAGCCGGTCCTGTGGGGCAAATAGAATATACCGTAAATGATGTGTTGTTTTACATTCGCGAGCTTCAACTTATGAAAGCACGCAAATATTAGACGGTTGGCACCTGCTGACCTATCATGTTACGATCAGTAATCTTGCAACTCAACCGGCTGCGTGTGACGTTTTAACTTTGCTTTCATAAATCTCTAATAACATAACTGTAGTTATAAATTGTTTGGCAGTCCTCTTACCAAAAACAACACATTGGACAACCGATGACGGTTTGGCTGAAATTTTTTTCTTGAAAGACCATTTGCATGCACTGACAGCCGCGATCAATCCTATCATTCAATTTATCACCATACTGAGAAATCATTCCTTCGAAGGGATTTACAGAAATATGTTCTTCCCTGTCTGAAATTCGTGTTATCGTTGACGAAGGTTATATCTGGACACCAGACCAGCTGGAAAACATTATATCGCTAGGTTTTAATTGCCTGTGTGTTTCAACCGATGATATTGCGTAGATATCTGATACACCAATCCTGACAGATGAAATCTGCATCGTAACAGAAGAACACAACAAATAATAAAATGAGCGTTTTAACGAATGAAGGTTTTCTTTTTCATAAAGAAAAGCAAACAAACAAGGAAACAAGCAAACAAAACATAGTGAAATAAGGAATAAAGGAAAAACCATGCATGGCCATGTTGCGCGTTTCTCGAAACTCCTGAAAACGTTTCCACATGCAATTGGTTCACCGCCTGAAATTCGATTTCTAATATTTTAAATAATCTTTTAAGAAAGAACGCTATAAAACTGAGAAATGCAGTGGGCCAGTTTGTTCAAAACCAATACGAAGCGATATAAAACCGATTTTAAAAATACTTTTTAGGCCCGAAATGGTTTCCGGAGTTTTGAGAAATGTACGCCATTCCCTGGTATCTTGGTACGATTAGCAGCGCTCTTTCCATTTTTATCTTCTCCCAAGCTTCTTTTAGGTGTTTTCCGATATATACCGACCTCTTTCCCAGGGTCTCTCGCCTTCCTCTCTCGCCCTCTATCTCGCTCTAGGGGAAGGGAAGAGGAGAGACCCTGGGAACGAGGTTGAGAATATACTTTCGGCCACGGTTTTTTTTTGTTTGTTTGTTTTGTTTTGTTTTCTTTTCTTCAGCAGTAAGAAAATAACACTCTAAGTGATCTAGACCAGAAGAAATTGTCCCACTAGATTTGTTG
>JAEMWC010000445.1:692500-693823 GCA_016490735.1 Pachyseris speciosa | reverse complement strand
CACGCCTTGAATCTAAAAAGCAAAAAAAAATTTGCACAGCTTCTCTAACCTTCTATGAAATACATAGTTATATAAACCCATGGCACCTATTCATGGGCACATAGGGCTTTCTGTGAAGTGGATGATACAAAAAGAACATTTTCACTGAACACATTCATGAACAATCAAGCAGTGAAATATAAATATTACAGATAATTCTGGGGTTGAATAACCTATAAAATCTAGAATCCAAAAATGGTCCAGTTTGTGTGACAATTAAAAACTTTTAACTCTTCAAAAGAATTTGTATTATCTTTGAATCAATCATGACAGACTTATTAACACAAAGTTGCTTTTTACCCTTGACGGCAGCCTTTTCATTCTTGTTAAAACTCAGTCGAGATATTGTCACTCCACTCTTGCAATCAGTTTTCTTCCAATCCTGGCACTCAATGATTTGACAAAGGGTTTTCCACTGCTACAAAATGACCAGAAAAAAAAATATTAACAACATTACTAATACAGTCAACTACATCTGGAGGAGTGACCAGCACTTTTTAAATCTGAACAGAGCTTTGAAATTTACATGTCAGTTTTGAGCAATTTGCCAACAAGATTTCAGAATTCTAGAAGTAATTTTCCTACTTTATTGATGTTATAAGCTATGGCTGATTTTTATTCACATTACAGAATGAGGTATTTCAAAACTATCATTACTGATGTGTTGTGTAAGTTTTGTTTTTAGTTAATGCATGTTTTTCAGAAACAATTTTCAGAGAAATCTTCAAGATTCATTCAAATGATGGACATTACAAAGAGGAATTCAAATGTTCTTTTCTTGGAAGTTTCTGCTCACATGTGACATAGCTAAATTGCCTGTAATTTGAGTTGTCTCTTACAAACTCTTACTTATTTGAAAAGTTTTCAGTATTTATGAATCAGTAGCCTCGCAGCTCCCATAAGCTCTTAATTTCAGTGGCGGGGATAGTGTCACAGCCCTATTGTTTTAGGGCTAGGGTCCATTGTTTGTTCTTTTGTCTCACCTGAAGGGTGGTCTCCAATGAGGTGAGACCTTGTAAGAGCTGCAAGGTGACCCATATGAATTTTATTGCATAGAAAATTAATAGATTAATTTTGTAGTCCCTGCATACATTTTGATTGGTCACTTAAAAGTACCAAGTCATACTGCAAGTTTTCCCCAAATCTGGATTTCAAGGAGATCTGGTCTAACCAAATTAACTTTTTGACTAATATGTTCAAGAATGGACATAAATTAATATCAATAAGTGTAAATGCATTCAGTGCATGGTGGTTTTTTTATTTACACGAAATTACAATTTATAT
>JAEMWC010000445.1:630000-690000 GCA_016490735.1 Pachyseris speciosa | reverse complement strand
CATGTGAGTCTTGATGTCTGAGATATCTAGAGTTGAGTGTTATTCATTAAATGGTGTGCACTTTCAAAGAATAATATGTTTGCCTCATTAGTCTTATTGCTTTGAGAAAGTTCTGAGTTGCACCCTCCAAAGAACCAAAACCACAAACTTCCAAGATTACCTATCAGCTGCTCTACTAAAGGGCAATGGGTGACTTGTGTTATCTCATAGCACACAACTGGATTCCCTTACTACAGCATGCATGTACCTTTCTAACAAAGATTTAACAAAGATTTTTGTAAATTTTAAAAAGTAAAGAAAAAAGGGTACATTTATCACAAGGGAAGTTATTCAGGAATAGTACTTAAAGTGTGCAGCAGGAATCATTAACCCATGAAACACAACTGAGTTCTTATTGGTCAACTCGTACAATACTCAAGGAGCACGCAAATATGTGCAAAACATTGTTCCAAGTTAGATATACTATTAGATGACACAGCTACTTTTATGAAATGTGGAAGACAAAGGAAAAGGTAGCACCAAATCAAATGAAGGGTGTTCTGCAAAAGGGGCGTATATCACTTTTTTGCCTTCAAATCGCAATCTCTCTAAATTCACTCTACTTTGGCATACAGACTGGTTATGGTGTCAGAAATGAAGTTCTGCACTTATTTTGTGATTTAAAGGCCTGGATTCAGCAAATTATTATATGACTTTTGCCTACAACTGGACCAACTCAAACAAAGAAATCAATCATGCATCAGATCCTTTTGTTTCGGTTTCTTGAGTTTTGGGGAAAAGTCATCATGTGCTATTCCTTTGGATCCCTAGCTTTCTAATCACTAAATAAGTATAGAACTTCATTTCTGACACCAAAGCAGAGTGCGTTTAGAGATATTTTGGATTTTAAGGCAAAAAAGCTATATACTGTACGCCCCTTTTGTAGAACACCATTCTGACAAATGGCTTGGCATAAAGCCAAATATCTACACCAAGAGAACTGGCCTAACAGTATCTCAAAAATCTGAAAATAAGTTGAAGCTGTACACAATGATAGCTAATTTTCCAGTTCCTTTTCAGCACTTTTCCCCAAGTATTGTGCAGTGAAACAAAATATACATATACACCTACCACAACTGATGTAGTATGTCCGCTTGGCAAAGTTGTCAAATACTGGACCAAGAGCAAAACAGTTTGGTTTCTTTTTCCTCTCTCCTTCTTCAAGTTCACGAGCAGCATCTGAGGAAAAGTGGACAATGCTCGCATTAAGTTATTAAGAGCTTTTCAGCAGTAACCTTCATTTGCCATCACAACTTAAGAAATATACAAATTATATGCAAAGTTACATAATAATGCCAAAGTGTCTCAAAAACAACTTCAGATAGAAATGTTGTGATCCACATCTTAGATCTATGGGACTAAATCAGACAATAATGATTAACTCAGCTATCAACTTCAAGACATTGCAGGAAACAAAAGCAAACCTCACATTAATAAGAAAATAAAGCTCATATTATTACTATTATTTATGTAACATAATGTAAATAAATACTACTAAGAATCATTTTTTTTTCTACATTACGACGTGACTCAGACATATAGATAGGCAGTCACTGAATACTTATGAACCAAATTCTTACATGATGAATCCAGCTCAACTATTCCAGCTGGCTGATCTGAGGGAATGTCATCCATTTTCCTGAAAATATAAAAGAATGAGTGGAGCATGAGTGCATGTGGGGCACTCAAGGAAAAACATTAACAAGAAGCATATACTCACAAAAACTGAAAAAAAAAACCACCCACTACAAACTCTTTACGGCTCTTTGAATTTATTGAGTACCCATAAAGTCTAGCCCGCACTGAAGATGAAATCAACTGCATTTACTAGTCGTTGATTCCATCTGGGGAACACGTAAACAAACTCACTTTCTTAATTAACGCCTCTATGAACTTACTGAGTCCTGTATTGACTAGCCTGTAATTTGTAGGAAAAATTAACTGCTGGCATTTATTTCTATCTATGGTAGAGGCTTCATCATTATAATGAAATCACCACTAAACTGTATACCTCATAAATGGATACCCTTTTCTGGCTTAAAAGTTCACTGATATTTTTCAATAACATTATTTGGAGATTTGACTTGGTTTTTATATTCTTTGTGATGATCACGTGACCTGGAAATGGAAAATCACTTTACCATAAAAGCTCTATTAAGCCCCGCATTTCTGTTAACCCCCCTCTCTAATAAGTCTTGTAATTAGTCCCTCCTATCCCCTCTTGCAAAATAAACTTTGTGCAACCCAGTTGTGCATAACACTGTTTGCTGATCTGTATTAAATACTGAAGTTTCACTGCAGTTGTTTGAGCTTTGCACAAAAACCATTTTAAGATGAAAACAGCATGTTTAAAATTTGAAATAAGCCCTCCCCTCTCTATTAAGCCCCCCTCTCTAATAAGCCCCCTGTTAATGATGCCTGAACTTAAATAAGCCCCCCAGGGGCTTAAGCCGCGGCTACACGAGTGATTTTTTGCTCACACAGGTGATGCGATTTTTTCAAATTGTGTCACGTCACCAGCACACCCAGGGTGGCTACACAAGTGGCAAATTGAAGGCTGTGTGCTACACGGCCAACAATCTGTGCGATTTTGTCACGAAAGTTTCAACTCTGGTGACTTTTTTCTTGCGATTTTTTCAGCTGTTGCATCACCTGTGCGAGGGTGGCTACACTTGCGATTTTCATCGCGCGCTGGCGACACCACAAAATTTGAAAAAATCGCATCACTGGCGCCAGCAAAAACTCACTTGTGTAGCCACAGCTTTAATAGAGCTTTTATGGTAATATACACATGATGATAAGGTCCTATTTGACCTTCATAAACACCCAGGAATTTTATTCTTGAGAACCCTTAAACTGGAGTACTGTGTTTCCACTTGAGTTGGGAAAGAAGGGGGCATAGGGATGGGTGGGATACATAATGTGGGTATTCCCTGAAATTTTAGTCCAAGTATGCAATATAATGCTAGTGCGCTGAAAGGCAAAAATGTTTCTTTGATAAGATAATTCTTTCCACTTATAGCAAACATACTTTACCATTTTCACTTTGAAATTTTGCTATCAATGTGTCACACAATCTATTTAACAATTCCAGGATTACGAGGTCAAGATTTCTATCATGTGATAGCTGATGAGGGTGCAGCCCAAATCAGCTATCATGCATAGAAGTCGAGAATAATGTAATTGTTTTACTATAAATCTAGTAGTTGTTCAAAACTAAACAAGTAAATTACCTGAATCCTCGGCCTCGCAGACACTTCAAAACACGAAGAGGCAGCTGCCATTTTGTTGACAACCACTACTCACTATCTGTTACAGATTAGTATAATCTACTAACGTTCTATCACCAATTCTGTTCTCTGATTGGCTATGCTACTAGCTATCTATTCTGCGATAGATAGTGAGTAGCAGTTGTCATCAAAATGGTGGCCATTTCTTCACGTTTTTGAAGCGTCTGCGATTAAGATTTAGATCATTTACTTGTTTCATCAACTGCCCCCTCATCAGCTATCAAGCCATAGAAATCTCGAACTCATAATCTATATTGTTAAATAGATAGCGGGCAGTGTAGCCAATCAGAGAGCAGCATTCATGATAGAACACTAGTAGATTTATACTAAGTAAAGTTAGCAAAACTAGCTGCCAGTCATATGGCTCCAAGACCATACTGTGAAAGGCATGGGTCTATTCTTGATTTTACATCACAAACTACTTTGCAATGCAAAAACTCTTTGAAAACTTGAATGCAAAGCAGTTTGTGACGTATAATCGAGAATAGACCCATACCTCTCTCAGCATGGTTGTGGGTCCATATGACTGCTAGTTTTGCTAACTTAACATAGCTTGTACAACACATGAAAAGCACAATGAAAATGGTAAACTAATTTTGTTTGCTATAAGTGGAAATAATTTTTGCCTTTAGCTGCACTTTAACCAAAACATGTGATTTTACTGTTGAGCTTTTCATAACATTACCTCAAACACATTGAGAGAACAAAGCCTGCATTCAAAATCAATTTATGGTCCAAATCTATACCCTACTCAAAGTCAACATGTTTGCTTGGGTCTGTATACTTATGAAGCTCACAAAAAGGTATCTGCACCTTGTATTGTGTTCAGGGGAGGGGGGTACTCCCCAATATGACCCATACTGGCACATCAAACTGGATAGGGTATGAGTTTTGGCCCCTCTGCCCTGAAAGGGTATATTATTTTGAACACGTCTGTCCTAATCAGGGTCTGGACCTGTCCTAGACAGTTAATGGCTGCAAGACTGTCATCAAGTATTTAGCAATCCAAAATCAGGGACATTTATCTGTATTTATTTAGCAGGTCAGAGGTCAGAGCCACCTTAAGATTTCAAAAATTTAAGGTGGCTCTGTTTAAGCACTACTGGCACTACTGTTTAAGTAGTGTTCATAGCTGTGACGATCATTCACATCTTCACAAATTTTCTTGACTTTGCAAAAGCTACATGATAGAAATGCATGAAACCCCAAATAAATCCAAGTTCCAGATGGGATTAGAGCCCATGACTCTCTGCAATCTAGACAGACACTCTAACCACTGAGCTACTGGAGACTCTATGGTGAGCAAGGGTGAAATGTGGGCTTTGACTGGAACCACATCACGTGGTCACACAGCCAAATAATGACTAGCACACTCATACAGGGACCGCACAGCAAGTTTTTGAGTGGGGGGGGGGGGGCTAAAGAAGAATGCGTGGACAACATTTGGGGGGGAGGGGGCATAAAGTGACGGAGAATGCTTTTATAACGATAAAACTGTTAATTTTTGCCACATCTTCAGTGATGTTGTTATCGGGTCTCAAAATTCACCATTACTAAATTGAAATATCATAGACTGTTATACTACTGATATCAACCTATCATTACTATAAATAAGCCAGAAATCCAATGATTTTGCTTGAGCTGCCTTGAACTCAACGCTGTATAATTAGCAATAATTATTATTGGACGAGGCTGATATGTTTGAAGAATTATGCAGATCGAGGAGGGTGTTATCTGCCGAAGCCAAAGGCTTGAGGAAGATAACACCCTACGAGATCTGCAAATCTTCATATCATACAAAAGCCGAGTTCAATAATTGTTTAATTATTCATTCAAAATATTTCCTCGAGTCTGAAATTTAATAAAACGGTAACTGAAAATAATTAAGTGAATGATATTAAAGTTACTGTACATCATATACTTGAAAAGTGCCAAAATTATGCTTTCTGTTTGTGTTGCGGTCGGTAAATTTGTTTGTGATGTCAATGGTGGAAAGGCTGTCAGTTCTCTTTTTGTGTATGTTTAACACTATCAGGTTACTAAATCGTTCCTGGTTCATCCTTAGCCTCCCATGCAGTCGTTTTTAGGTGACTCGTATTTCACCTCCTCCCCACTAACGCCTGCTTACCCGAAACCAACATTCCTTTCCCATTGTTTGACTCGCGGGCATCCTAGCCAATCACGATCGAGCAACTACAAGTAAAATTAATCCTTATGCGCGCTTCTTTCTCTCGCGAATTTGTAAATGTATCAAAACGCTAGAGCCGATTTGTTTTTTAGTAATACGATGTGTTACAAGAGACTAAAGCAAATAAGAATTTAGACGCGACCAAGTTAGAAATCTGAAGCATTTATGAGTCGATCAAACATAGAGGAAACCGACGTGAGATTATCAGACAACAACAAAGCTTGATCTCTCATGGTCTTGCCACGCAGCGATCCCAAAACGTCCTGGGGAAGCGGTCAGAAGTTATCAAACACCGATGGCGTAGACTGCGCCAACTAGTAGTTTTTCCTTCAGTTCACTATATGCAGACGGCAAAATTATGCAGCTTATTACCTAGTAGCTCACTCGATCCACTGCGCGCTACACTGTATGGTCTACCGATGGCAAAGTTTCCTTCCTCCAAATCACTCAGACTAACCCGAAGACACACCAATACTTCTTAAATAACTGACTTGGCCCTTCATCAAATTCACGAGAAGTGACACAACAGCTACAACATGACCAGCGGCGAGGAAATCGAAGATTGAAGGCGATGCTTGCATGATACTGAAATAAGCGTCTTTCCGTAGCTAGTCGGCATATTGATGGAAATATTATCGCTATTTCCTCTCACAAATTCTTTTATAAAGTCAGTTGATATGCATTTAAACAGGAATGTTTGAACGTAGAGCACACTGTGATCAAAGCTTGCTCAAGCTCTGTCTCTGCTACGTTGAACTATCCCGCGAAAAGCGTCCTGAGGTCAAGGTCAACCTTCCAGAATTTAGTAGGTAAAATGTGATTGGCTAAGCGGCTGGAAAGGAATGTTGGCTTCAGGTAAGCAGGCGTTAGTGGGGAGGAGGTGAAATACGAGTCCCCTAAAAACGACTGCGTGGGAGGCTAGGTTCATCCTTGAACGGAGCCATGTTTTCAGCCTCCGGGCAGTCGAAAAGAATCTTTCACCAGCTGCACTGGTTGCCGGATTTACAAGAATAAGCTCGCATAACATGATAACTCCTTTTATCATTTCCCGTTCTAAGTTGGGTAGCTCTTTAATTTTTACTATGATATTGTCAAAACACAAATAATCACTGTCCTTCAGCAGCCGACTCTTAAAATTTCCATCTGGGCAGTTAAAATTGAAATATTAACATCATCATTGTACAGTTTTTCCATAAACTTTAGCTCTTTGGATTTGTCCTGCGAACTGAGGGTCTTAATTAAGAGAGACTCCATCTTCGCATATGTATCAAAGCTTGGCTGGTCAAAATGCAAATAGCATTCATCATCAAGTCAATAGCTTCAAACTATATTCGCATTTAATAGTCTTGTGCGGTCACAGGATATGTTGGCTCTCCAGTGCCAATTTCAATTCTTCTCGGCGCAGAAGGTTTTTCTTGGTAACATCGGTCCTGTCATAGAGGGATAGCTTTTACTTTTCAGTAAAACTACATCATAAAATGATCTGAAGCTCGTATTTCATAATTGTAACGACTAATACTTAATTCTGTCTATTTATCTGTGCATTTCTCTTTGCCAGTAACTCTGGTCACTTTCGAATAAATGATTTTTTGCTAGTTTTGGCTCCGTTATTTTTGTTAAAATATTTTTTAATTTATTTTTATTTTTGCAAAAAAGTGGGGGGGGGGGGGGGGTAAAGCCCCTAACCCCTCCCTCTGCATGGGCCCCTGTCATAACTGCATCACGCAGTCACATTAAGGCATATCAAAGATGCAACCATCCAAGACCTCCAAAGTGAGTGAAATAAATACAACCTGATAGAAATGCATGAAACCCCAAATGGAAACTCGAAAAAAAATCCGAGTTCCAGATGGGATTGCTGGATCTTATAATGTTTATTATTTACTGAAAATAAAAATGGGGGTCACTGAGCTTATTTTGAGTTTTTTATTTTATTTTTGGCTTTTCTTTTTTTCCCCAAAGTCTTCCACTTTCTGTGACCAAATTCACTTCCACTATACATCCAAATAATGGAAGGCTTTGAATGATTATTTCTCATCAATACAAAGGACAAACAAAAGTTCATTATCTCTGTGTCCCAAACTGACAACTTCATCAAACTTGTATATTGTGATCAACCTTCATTAACCCTGCTGAACGTCTGGCTTCTTTATTAGACCGTTTTTGGATATTTAATTCCCGAGACTTTTTCGACGCAATCAGCAAAAATCCAGTTTTTTTATTTACCTACCCGATCTTACTTAGAAACTTTCTACGTAAATTGGGTGCATTTATAATGCGATTGTTATCAAACAGTGTATCAAATCATTAAAACAACACCGACGGCGTGTCTCAACTTCCCCGTGAACAGTCCAAAGTCTGCAGGTACCCGATAGCGTTCACGTCCTTATCACGTTATCATGAATATTAATTAATCCTAAGACAATAAACAAGGCTTTGAAATGCGTTAAATATTGATGTTTGTTCATACTAATACCATGGCTAAAAAGGTTGCTCACACCTGTAATAAGACCAAACTGTTCCTTTCGGGTTTCTTACAAGTCGACACCATCGCTTTCTCCAATTTGTTTGACCTAGTACGGCTTGTCCGCTTTCCTTAACTGCCCAACCTTCTTTTATGACAAATTCCTCTTCCATAGAGACAGATCAAACACTAAATTAGCACATGTAAAATGGACCTCGAGACGGAGAGTAAACGACTGATTAGAGACAAAGAACATTTCAGTTTCGCGGCCATTTTGAATATTACCCATAACTCCTTTCACGCTCACATCACGAAAACACCAATTAGGCAGGGAAACTTACGGTGCTGACGGTGCAAAACGAAAAAGTCAAATCCTCAAATATCGCATTCGTCATATGAGAACAAATATTTCAGGTTCATTAAAAACTACCTGGGAAACAAAAAAATGCAAAATATCATACAATGTGTACCTTTTGACATTGTCCCTAGTAGGGGTAGGTGGGGAAAGCTGACCCCTCAGACTCGAAACACATGCATTCAGCAGGATGTAAACCATGTAAACCGCTGTAGAGACCTCCTGTGTTGCGAACTTAAAGCGATAAATAAGGAAGTAATTGGCCCGGAAGCGAAAAGTGTATGTACCATTCTTGGCAACACGCCCCGAAAACTTACAGAAAGCGTGCATGATGAGTTTTCGCTTAGAAGGTTACGTAAGAGAACAGTCAAGGTACCCCCACCCCTTTGATTGTGCCGGTATCTTGTTGTTTGTTGATTGTTTTTAATTAACCTTTCGAGTGACGGGGCCACGGACGTTCCCAAACGGAACCTTGAGAATGAAATGAAAACTAAAAATTGTGCTATCTTGCTTTGATCTGTTCATTTCCTTGCATGTATTCCCTATCTGCTTTGACTTGTAGTTGTTGCTTTGTCTCAAATTACCGTGCTTTATAGTCTTCATCACCAGAAAATTGGCAAAGCGTTCTTCGCCTGTTTTGAAGACAATACGGCTATTGTCTTGGAGACCAGACCCAGTCTATGCAACCGCGCAATCAATACAAGGGGTATCACGCACTCGGCTCGAGGGAAGCCCAGTGGGGTTCCAAAGTTCCAAAGGCCTCGACGCAAGTGTGATTCGGATAGCATTTCGCGTATTGGAAAGCTTTTGTCAAGCAAATTCGTTGCTATTTCAGGTAAATGGAAACGGATGCCGCTGTTTAATTGTGTAAGGCGATGTGTGAAATTGTTCTCTTTGGAAATTTACGCGACTAATACACGTCCATTTGTTATTTTCGACACAGCTCAGAAAACATGGCGACTTGAAGAATTCTGCTACTGGTCAGGAGTTTCTAACCAAAGGAACATGTCAGGGATAAGTTCTTAAGTTGTCAAAAAGAGACAGTAAAATGAAAGTTAGCGGCAGTGCCAACTCGTCAGGAAAAGACAGAAAACGGAAAATCTGTGTTGAACAGAGCGACGAGCAGGATAGGTAAGCTAATTCCCGTTTTTTCCGGACTATAAATAACGTTAAGGTGTCAGTTCAGTAATTGAAGTTCGCACTGCATTACCAAGCACGCAATTATAGAATTCATTATTCTACAAGCATTTGTGGTCGTGTTATTTCAATCCGAAGTTAGCAGGTCCTTACTTGTACCCTTAAAACTTTTCAATCGAGCGAATTGCACGATCGAACTCCCCCATTTTATTTCCTCTCGGTGTAGATAGTTGGTTTGGATATTACTCTCCTTCTTGAGACTTCAATTTCTGCCATCTGTGACCCGTAAATAGCACAAAATGTGATAATCCGAACATGGTTGTAACAGCTAGCAACCATTAATAAAAGTAGTGGTGTGGGATGTGCGTATTTTGTTAAGTTAGCGTTAGATGGTTCAGTTTTTGGTTGTCAAATAGTTAACACGCTCCGGTGGTTGCTTTGTGATAGGAGCGGTAATCGAAATGCACGATCTATTTTTTTAAGCGCTCGCGTGCATTAAAAGAATGGATTGTGTATGTGAAATTCGCTATGTATAATTTATAGGCTTGATAAAATTATTGTGCTTCATGTTGAGAGTTAGAGAGGTAGAACAGCGAAAAACAGGCGAGAGGAACCAACAATTCGATGGAAAGACGCCAGCTTGCTTGTCTGACTGTTGGTTTATTTAAGGAATATTATCTTTTGCACGCAAGATTGTTCTCGGCCGTGGCGGAAAGTGGGAAACAAATTACAACGATGACAACGCTTTTTTCTATGCTTTTCGCATTTTCAGTCATCTTTTCTTCTTTTGCATTATTAACTGGTATTGTAACCCCTCATGTACACGTTTTCCGTCCAGAAATAAACTTTTCTCGTGTGTGTAGACATACGAGTGAATGAATTTTAACCTGACAAGTTTGAATAATAAGCTTAATTTTGTTTTACAAAAAAGGCATATCCTTTTACGTGTATGTACAATTGAATTGATTCATTTAAAACTTTGTCTCAAGTCTTGCTATGAGTTAGATGATTCTTTGTAACGATTTTGGGTTGTTTCTTCGAATCTCAAAATTGTCCTTGGAGCAATGATTTCATAGTGACTTTGTGGCTTGGGCGTTTGTTCTTTTCTGGCTTGTTGCAGAACTTGAACTGTTAGTCAGATCTTCCGCAGGGAGTGCATTCTTTTTTTGGGATAAGTTGCCATTCTATTTTGATTAATAATATTATTTTTGTCCTAAAACCTGTTTGGACTGAGAATTCATTGCGTCATTGTATAGGCCATTAAGAAAGAAGGTGTCAGATTTAAATTTTTCCAGCTTAACCAGGGAGGTGCAAAGAGTCTTAGTAGAGATTAACTTTGCAAGAGCAACAACCCCATTTACAGCTGATAGCTCTTTTATTTTGCCATAAAAATCAAAGCCTGGTTTTAGTAGGTTCATAACTGGTGTCACTTTAAAAATAAAGTGGGCTGTTGACACATGAATTGTTGATGAGTGATCAATCCTTTGTAACCCAGTGTGAAAATGTACATGTATGATTCTGAAGCATGCAATTAGCTCAAAACTTGTGTGTCTGAAATGTGAGAAGCCCACTCAGTTGTGGAAATCTACAGAACAATTCACTGATAATCTTTTAACTATGTAGACATATTAAGTTGCAAATTAGATTAGAGAATGCAAAAAAAAATTCTTTCAACTAAAAATATAGAGAGTTTACAAGAATATATTTTTAGATGTGCGACAAGCACAGTTTAATGAATTTCCCTTTGGATTACGCCCCATACCTCCCTACCCCCAAGAAGGAAGGTTTGTTCAGTTCTCTGAAAGCAACACCTCCCTGACACTTGAAAAGCTTCTAAATGTTAGCTATACAGGAGGACTTAATGTAGCCCCTCCCATTTGGTATTTAGACTTGTGATAAAATAGTTTTGTCTGATAAATGAATAAAATGTATTGATGGTGGAAACTACGAAAGGGATTATAAATCACCCTAATGGGTCAAGAATTAGATTGTAAAAAAAAAGTGCTGTGTTGACTGACAACTAAAAATACAAATACTAGTTCATTACTCTAACAACATGGATCATTGTGGGTGTTTCAAAGTAAATATCAACTGCTGTATATAGGATTCATTAAGGTAAAAGCTTTGAATGTGATGGCATATCAAGCAAACAAAAGTCACTTCATTGTAAGTCTTATCTCTCTTTCTCCTGATGTTTAGCAGCAAGAATGAAAGCTACTTTGTACTAAGCTCAACATTCATGTTTTACAGACCTTAGACCTTAAGTTAGGATTGACCATCCAAAAATGTCACCACATGTGATCTGCCTTTGAGCCCTTTCTAGCCCATAGTAGCTTGGATTATTAAGAGGGGGTTGTAAATTGGCGTATATATAAAATTAAAGGGGCAATGTCATGCTATTGGCAACTTTATAAAAAGCTAAAAGGTGTCTTTGCATCAATAATGAATTCCACAAATAATAGTCTAGTTTTGTTATTAAAGACTATTTGAAGGTACTGGAACTGTTTCCTGTCGCCTTTTGTTATGGATGGCATAATAAGGATGGAAATGGATTGGAACTTGCAAAATTGGCCAATTTTTTTCAAGTTTTGATGCTACATCTTCAAAATCATCAAGAAATTTACTATGGTTAGCCCTCCCAGATAAAATTCATTTGATATCTTCGTTGTAGTTTTACAGAAGCATCTTCTTTATGAGTAATGGCTCAAAGTAATAATTTTAGCACAGAATTGACCTAAAACAGCAAAATCCTCATGACATAGCCACTTTAAACTCATCACCAATAAATGAGTGTGGGGAAGGTGCCTGAAAATCTGTGGGAGCCACAAGCTAGCGTGGTGGGTAACCATGACAACCCTATGAGCAGCAACCACCCAGCACTCTCACACTGAATTACTCAGTGGAAGAGAGAATTCACTACTTACCACAACTCCACCAGAGGGAGGGAGGGGCTGCCAGCCAAAGAAGGCAAAACAACAGAGTATTACAGGCGACGCGAGCAAAATGGCTTGACCCACTGCAGCCCTGAAAAACCCCGGGGCCACCCTGCATTAAAGAGAAAGGAGACCACTGGCCAGCTAGTCTTGAGTTGAAGCTAATAATGCACATATATGCAGGGACTTTTCAATTCTTGAGGCATTGTCAATAATTGATATTTTGCAGGGTTTTGTGCAACTTTTCATAGAAAAGACTTGGATGCATAACATTAAAAAATTCATTAAAGTAATTCAGTGTGTTCATATTTGTAGTAGTTATTTTTATACAACCAAACATGCTTCGCATGGCAAAAGTTGCAAGAAATGAAGGGTGTTCTGTAAAAGGGGCGTATATCGTTTTTTTCCTTAAAATCCAAAATATCTCTAAACTCACTCTGCTTTGGCATAAAGACTAGAAATGGTGTGAGAAATGAAGTTCTGTACTTATTTTGCGATTAGAAAGCTAGGATCTGAAGCATTAGCTTATGACTTTTCCCCAAAACTCAAGAAACAGAAACAAAAGGATCTGATGCATGATTGATTTCTTTTGTTTTGAGTTGGTCCAGTTGTAGGTAAAGTCATCCACTAATTTGCAGAAGTCAGGCCTTTTAATCACAAAATAAGTGCAGAATTTAGAGAGATTTGGATTTTAAGGGGAAAAAAGCAATATACACCCTTTTTGCGGAATACCCTTCAAATATTCATGAGAGGTTTCATTACATGGAAAATTTTTCTCTTTTGTGGCCTTCTTGTCATGCAAGTGAAGTTGTATTTAATTTTGGCTTGTCGAATGCTGTTTCAATAGCTATTTGTTTTACTGTCTTCAGGGTTAGAAGAAATGTTCTCAGAAAAATAATGTATTTTTGATTATAACTTACTTTGCAATTTAACAGGCCAGGATAGTGTGATACGTCTTCTGAACAAGTAAACAGTAATTGCCCAATCTTTGTTTGTGCTTTTTGTTAACCATAAAAATTAAGGAAATTTGGTCCAAAATAAAAATTAAAAAAAAATTATTGATGTTTTTTTCCTGGCAAGGTGTTAAATCTGTTATACAACTCTCCTTTTCAAAGAATACTAATTTCACTAAAAGTTACTAATTAAAAATTGTTCTGTTTTCACAGTGCAACATACTTTACATTGCTTGCACAGCATGGTGCAATTAACTGTACAGTAGGTTCCTAGCTGTAGTTAAACATTCCATCTTTTTTATTTTATTTGAGTTGGTTTGATAACCTAACTTGTCTGCACTTTGATAATAATTTACAAAACATTCTTAACGAGTTGATCTCAGCTTGGTAACTAAATTTGATGCCCCTAATTATGCTTTTCTTCAGTTTATTGACAGATACAGCTGTACACTGTAGACCTGACTTTTGTTAAGTTTTTTGGTTAGCTTTGTACCCATGGTTCTCGACGTCCTTGGAAATTCCCTGGAAACCTGACAGGCTCTCAAAAACTCCTTGAAAACTATTTTCTTCTCCAAAAGTTGCTTATGAAAACTTTAGACCTCACACAAAGTAATTTGGTTTTGGCATCAAAAGATTGACAAGGTTAGAAGTTGAACTGCTACATGCAGGAAAATGTGCTCACATGACAATTTAGTATTTCTTATTCAAGTTCCATAGTCATACAGAAATGTACCTTTAGGCCAGGGAAGTTGAAAATGTGAATTTTGTGTTGTGAGTTTTATTCAGTGTGCCCAGGTATCTGTACTTTCAGTGGGGGTTAAAATGACATGGTTACATGCAGTTGCCACCCTCCAGACAAACAAAGCCCGGTGGGCAAGACAACAAGGAGATGTAGATGCCCTTTGGACTTTTTTCGATGACAAGATGCATTTGAGAGGTCAAAGAAGTCGGTATATTAATAATCACAAGTGGGAACTTAACCCCAGTACAAAGGCTGGTTGGCCCCATTGAAAAAGGACAGGAGAAAGGCTCTTTAAAAATTGCGACCTGTGTAATTGCTTCACAGAACGAGAATCTCACTTGAAAGATTAACATTATGTTAGGAAATTTGCTACTCAAACAAATGAACTTATAAGACCCACAAAGGTCGTACAGCTTTACTTCAAATAATTGGCTTACTTGTATGAAACAGTAATTAATTTGTTTTAGTTCCTCCTCAATAAAGATTAAGAATGATCAGCTGTTTAGATTTTTTACTCAGCAAGATATGTACCTGCTGTACCTTGAAATTAATAATACTATTATTACTATCAATTTTATGTGTTCAAGGATACCAGTCTGTTTGTTCAAGTATCTCAAAATGTGTAAAATTAAAACATGCCTGACCAAGGAAAACAAGTCGTTCAATATTCTGGAAAGATCTTGAAAAAGTTCCTGGAGTGAATAAGCAGTCCATGGGACTGTGTAAATTTTGATGTGTGTTATTATTGATGTGGATTTTCAGAAGTAACATAACGTTGTGCAATGACAAAAACGTGTTTTAAAAGATCTCACACAACTGTCGTCAATTGTCAAGCACAAAGTATGAAATTGAATAACTATTTTTTAATAATTAAATGACTAATTAGATAATTATTGCAGGTACCTGGCACTACAATCCTCGATGTATCTCTTGGGAAGGTTAGCGCAATTCACCTCATTCTTGTTTTTCTTCCTTTCCCCCTTTTCAATGTTGGGTTTTAACAGAGAATTCTGGTGCTTTTTATTTGTAAAACATCCATCATTGAACTGGGGGAAGGAGGGAATGACAGGGAAATCTACATGCAAATATTTCGGTAAAATTGATTGGCAATAAACCTTCTCAACAAAAAGTGTCAGAAAAATTGTAGTTCAAATTGCCACAAAAAAAATCAAGTTAATTTAAGTGACAATGAAATCATTAAAAAGCTACAGGTAGCTGCTTTTAGTGTTCAAAATAGCAGCCCTTTTAGAATCCAACACTATTAATTTTATTGACTATGTAAATGCTATGTCAGAAACCTATTTAAATTGTATTTAAGGCATATTTTATAACTATTTCAGAAATCATACAAGGTCATATATTTAAGGACTATGTTAGTGCTATGATTTTGCTTTTTAAAATGAATTTAGATCCTATTTGTTTTACTATTCAAATGGAACCATTAAATAGTCTATTTAAAAACTATTTTTTTAGCAAATAACCAAGCAGTTTTTAAAAGCAAAGGAAATAGACTTCAAATAGCATTAAAATAGGTTTTAAGTAGTCATGGATTGTGAAATGAAATAGAACTAAAATAGTATTTAAATAGCTGTAAAATAGATTTAACATATGATATAACATGGGCATCAGTGAAGTTTGAATAGGTTCAAAATATAATGTACATAGCATTAACATAGAGAGAAGTAAGAAACTTGACACTACCTCCAGCTAAAATAGGAATTAAATAGCTTTAAAATAGATATAACATGCATTATAAATAGGCTTTAAAACATGGGCATTGGTAGAGTTCACATAGATTTTAAATATCATTTACATAGCATTGACATAGGAAGAGATAATTGGAGATTCAAGCCAAAAAAAGTCCAGCTGAGTATCGAACCACAGTCAACAACAGTAGACCAAGAACTATATCAACGAAATTCAAAATACTTTATTTTATGTAATTCATTCCAAAGAAATATTTTATAAATCTTGTTCAGAAAAAACTATGAAGAAAAAAGTTCTACAAAAAAAAGTACAATGGCAGCCTAAAACCTGTTTAAAAAAAAGGTTATCATTTTCCTTCACCATCTTTTGTCCCTGAAAAAAAATTCAGTCAATATTTATTAGAACCTTGCATGGAAGTACCAAGAATTATCAGATACTGGTTGGTCGCAAAGGTTTATAAATAAAAATTATTTGTTTTCAAGAAGATGGGGGTGTCGACTTTGTCAAAAAAAAGCTGCAAGATAAAAAGGGCCAGGTAACAACAACCATCACAACTAAAAAATTCAGTAAACATGTTTTATGGGTCTTAAAAGAGAATAGTGTAGGGACATGTACTGATACCCTGTTTTTAGTAGCCTTTTGGTGAATGAGGGTGTTGCAGTTCAACCTCAAGGCCTGCTTAATGCTTAATGCATGTATCGTTAATGTATGGGGCTGTGTGGAAATCATTCCCTATTATCTGTCTCAAAACCAGGCAAGAAAATAAGGTATGCCATATTTCAGGCAGCCAGAAAACAACAGCTATCCAACTCACTTAAGTTCTCTGATATGAATATGGTGAAAACATTAAGAAAATAGCTTTCTACGTGTCACTCTAATAACTTGTCATATAGTGCAGTGGGCAACCTCGATCTGCTGAATAGTTTTACTGTTTGAGAATGATGCGAAATGTTTTGGATACATGTATGTGGTTATCGAAAAGAGTTCCCACGTAGACCTAAGTTTATATAAATCTTAATTAATCTTAGAAATCAGCACACCCTGCGAGGAGTAGCGAGCAATCTATGCCACACGATAAATGCCAGGCTAACTAATCTTCTAAAAGTTCACATGTGTTTAAACAGCCATTCCAGTGGAAACTTGCAAATCGCTGGAACAACTAAGCTTAGTAAGAACCTTATAAAGCTTTAAACGTACCTTGATCGATGCAGAACTTCAGATGAACTTGAACGTCGAACTGACTCATGGGAGAAACCCAACAGCACAGCAAAGTCTAGTGAAATTTCTGTAAGAAGAAACACCACAAAGGCTCACTAAGTTGTTCAATCGCAAGAAAGGGACGCTGTGAAATATCACACATCGAAAATCGCGATTTTGATTTAGAAAGGCAAAGGTTTCCATTGGATCTTGAAACATCACACCTCCTTTGAAGTTTCACCGACGAACAGACAACATACTTTCCATTCAATTGAAAGGTGACAGACTGCACTTACAACTGGGTAACCTGGCAACATTGTAACCATGCAAGAATACACATGGTGGCCACAAATTTCGATCGTTCTGAATGCTAACAGATCATGAAAAATGTCAAGCTCAAAGTGGAGAAACGTTGGTTGTATGACTCCAAAGCTGAAATAACAAAAACTACTAAATGGCGACGAAGTAGGGAATTCATTAAACCTACTGTTGATGATGATATTCGACTAAGAGAAGTGCAGCAAGACCTTTCATCAGAGACGATTGGCAAGGCCATTGACTTGAGAAACAATAATGCAAGCCCACTTTAGTTAGAATTTAAGTTGACAAGGTGCTGAAGATAAAGAATTTGAGAATACTTTCCATGATACCAATCTCAACATTTTTTAATAAGTTATCCGTCTTACACTATGCTCAGTTGTTTGAACTTTAATCCTGCCCAGATGTGAAATCCATGACATAGAGATTACATAGACTATTCAAATTCTGTTTCATTTCTCACCAAAGGTACTCAGGGAACCAAATAGCTTTTAAATAGCACATTTCTTGTAGCATTCAAACAACAGAAAATTAAGACCTGTTTTAATGCTATTTTGTTGGCTCATAGTGATGAATAACACCTGGAAAATATGTTTTAAATAGCATCTATTTACAAGCTATGTAATGTTTGCCTCCAAATATCTCATCAATACAATATTTTAAAGCTATTTGAGACTGGTACATAGTGAATAAATAGCATCTATTTAAAATGTATGTTGACTGTTGGGACAAATTTTTTTTCTGAATAGTGAAAAAATAGTCACTTTAGGACCATGTCAGTTAGCTAAATAGTATTAAAGTAGTTATTTAGAAACTATGTTATTCTGACATAGCTTTCGCATAGTTGAGAGATATGCTTTAAATGCCATGGGCTATTTTATATATTTGGCAACATAGGAATAAAATAGATGGTTCCAAGCAAAACATAGCAACAAAATAGTTTAACATAGTTAAAAAATAGTATAAACATAGGTTTAAAATATGATTGGTTCTACAAGGGAGGACTCTGCTTTGTGCCATTGTACTGATGTAGAATGCAAATTTGTTTTTAATAGGAATGATTCTAATCCTGTTGTGCATCAGTAGTCCAACATGAAAGTGATGTTGAACTGCCTTCTTTTGAATAGGCGCACTAAATTAGAATTTCATTTACAATTTTCTTTTGTGTTATCAACTTTTTTTATCAGCTGTTAGACATTTGACCTTATCAAACTACTCAAGCATTGACATTCAATAGAATTCAGTGATGAAGATAATCAATACAGTCTATATTAATTAATAGTCTGTAATAAATTGCTGATTGGTATCAGTTGTTGTTGACAGTAATTGCCAATAATTATTATTGGTAAGGTGCAATATCCATTGGACTTACTGAAAAACATTCTGATAAATAATTACATGTTATAATTATGTTTGGCAACAGTAGATTTAAATCAAGTCAATCATTACAAATACCCTGATATCTACAACCACTTCACAGTGATTTGATTTCTATGGATTTTGAATTTGGCATTCAGCAAAATACCCCTCTCATGCAAATTTTAGGTCTAGTCTGTGTTTCTAACTTTAAGTGACTTGTTTTAGATATATATGTCGAAAATAATATTGATCTTCTTGGTGTTACGGAAACATGGCTTCAATCAGATGCTGACAATGAATTAATTATTCGTGATTTATGTCCTTCGGGTTATTCATTTCATCATGTTCCTAGGCCTGGTTCTACTCGTGGAGGTGGAGTTGGCTTGTTATTTCGATCATCTTTTAACTTAAAGTTGCAGCCGCTCAAGAAGTTTATGTCTTTTGAATATATGGATTTGTTATTGTCAAGTACAGTCAATTTAAAAATCAGAGTTATCATTGTTTATCGCCCACCTCCTTCGACCTTGAATGGTTTAACACCCTCATTGTTCCTAGATGAGTTTTCTACGTTCCTGGAACAATACACCACTGATCCTGGTGGATTATTATTAGTTGGTGATTTTAACATACATGTTGACACCTGTGCTTCCCAACACTCAACTGAATTTCTCCAATTGTTGGATGCTTTCAATCTTACTCAATATACACATGGCTCAACGCATAAAGAAGGACACACCTTGGATCTTGTGATTACACGATCTGATGATAACATTGTCTCGAATTTAACAATTGGTTCTCCTTTTGTCATCTCTGATCATGCTGCTGTTCACTTCCAGCTATCGCTCAATAAGCCGCCGCTCGACAAAAAGATTATTTCATTCAGAAAGCTTCGATCTATTGACTTTGATGATTTTTGTGTTGATGTTATGAATTCAAGCCTTCCTGATCTTTTTGCCTCGTCATCTTCATCCTTGGATTATTTGATTGATCAATATAATAAAGTCCTCGCTTCCATACTTGAGGCTCATGCTCCACTGCAAACCAAGACAGTTACTCTGCGTCCGGCTGCACCTTGGTATTCTGAGGAGATAAATAATTTAAAGAGATCCCGTAGAAAACTTGAACGACGCTGGCGAATGACCAAACTTCCTTCTGATCGTAAGTTGTTTGTTGAGGGATGTAATGCTGTCAACAACTTAATTCGTGACTCCAAGAAGAATTATTTCACATCATTAATTAATGAGAATCAGTCAAATTATCAAAAGCTTTTTAAGATAATTGATAAACTACTACAAAGGAAAACAGATATTCAATATCCCCCCTGCAAATCGCCCACTGATCTTGCTAACAAGTTTATTGAGTACTTCACTACAAAGATAGATAGAATACGGAGTCATATAATGACTGCTGCTCACTCTCATCGGGATACAGTTCCTGTTGTTGACAATGCCTGTCCATATTCTTTTGATAATTTCAAAACGGTAACAGCGGACGAAGTTCATACGTGTATCGTTAAGCTGGCTGCTAAGTCATGTGCTCTGGATCCTCTTCCTGGTTATGTTACAAGAAATGCACTTGGTGTTCTGTTGCATTTCATTTCCAAAATAATAAACATCTCACTGGAATCTGGTCAGATGCCTTCGCAACTCAAGGTTGCCATGTTACGCCCACTCCTTAAGAAACCTTCTTTGGATCATACACAGTTCTCCAATTATCGCCCGGTGTCTAATCTTTCATTTATCAGCAAAGCAATTGAAAAATTGGTAGCTAATCAACTTATCTCTTACATTAATGAATATGGGTTAAATGAGACATTTCAGTCAGCGTACAAGCAATATCACAGTACCGAAACTGCACTCATCCGTGTGCACAATGATATCCTTTCTGCCATTGATAATCGTCGAACTGTAATTTTACTCCTGTTAGACCTTTCTGCTGCCTTCGATACAGTCGATCATGCCATTCTCCTTTCTCGTTTGCGTGTACGATTTGGGATAGCTGGAAAGCCTCTATTATGGTTGCAATCTTATTTATCGAATCGCATGCAATATGTCTCCGTCGAGGGTGGTACCTCTACGAAACATGACCTTGAATGTGGAGTGCCACAAGGTTCTGTCTTGGGACCCATTTTGTATTTGCTTTATACTTCGCCGCTTTCAGACATCGTAAAGAAATTTAACTTGAGCTATCACTTTTATGCTGACGACTCACAGCTATACTTGTCTTTTCAACCAACTGTACTGGGTGATAGGGATCTAGCGGTGTCTAACATCGAGAGCTGTGTGAATGAAATTAATCATTGGATGATGGTTAATCGCCTTAAATTAAATAAAGACAAGACTGAATTATTGGTGATCTCCGCTAAACATCTTCCAAGACCACTCCTTCACGAAATTTCAGTTGCTGGTGAAACTATTAACTCCGTGCAAAAGGCGAGAAATATCGGCACTATCTTCGATAGCCATTTTTGCTTTAATGATCATGTTACTAACATTTGCAAATCTTCGTTTTATCATCTGCGAAATATCAGCTATATCAGGGAGTTTCTTTCAGCGACTACTACTGAATTGCTGGTTCATATGTTTGTAACTTCGAAGTTGGATTACTGTAATTCTCTTTTGTATGGCCTACCAGCCTACACTATAAAAAAGTTACAACACGTCCAGAATGCCGCGGCGCGCCTTGTCACACTTACAACAAAGCATGATCACATTACGCCTGTTCTTTTTAATCTTCACTGGCTTCCCGTTGAACAACGTATTATTTTTAAGATTTTACTTATAACCTACAAGGCACTTAATAACTTGGCACCGTCGTACATTTGTGATTTGATTACATCTTACACTCCATCGCGTCAACTACGCTCATCATCGAAGCACCTTCTGGTTTCTCCATCCTATAACTTGAAAACATATGGCGCAAGATCTTTCTCTGTAGCAGCACCATCATTATGGAATGCTTTGCCATGTGAAATTAGAAATGCTTTGTCTGTGTCTGTTTTTAAAAGTAGATTGAAAACGTTTCTTTTTAGGAAAGCTTTTTATAATTAATTTTAGCTGTTTTAAGTGTTAATTTTAAAGTTTTGTAAGGCGCCTTTGAACAGTAGGATACTGGCGCGGTATAAATCTTTTATTATTATTATTATTATTATTATTATTATTATTATTATATATACAATTTGTTTGAATCATTTTAGAGCCAGAATGTCAAAACTTATTTTTCAATATCACTCGGACGTAGTTGATATATAGCAGCTAGTGAATCAGTTGTTTATGTATTAGGCCAACCAATAAAGCTCCAACTTAAAATGTGATCATTTTTCATCAGGTGCTGATGACCATCAGTGTTGATATTTGATTTCCAGTGATTTTTATTGATTACATGTACAAATGAATAATATGTGCTATGGACAGGCAATTGTGCATTTATGATCAGGTTTGTTCTGTGCAGTAATAGTAACTGTAAAAGCAGTGTTCATTATGAATTTTCAAATTATTTTTAAATAGGACAAAAGTTCCTCAGAGTGCATCTCGACGCCACAGGGAAAAGATAAATGCAACCTTGGAGGAGTTGGGAGGACTTCTTCCACTGCCAGAAGATGCAAGGTCAAAGTTGGATAAGCTTACAGTACTAAAATTATCTGTAAGCTTTTTTCAAACACAAAATTATCTCCAATCTGGTAAGTCTTCTAATTCTAATTCTACTTGAATGTATTATCTGCAAATGGCATAGCCCATCACTATAGATGTGCAAAAGTACAGGTGTATTGTTAGAATATAAAACCAGATGCAAGTATCCAGGGTTCATCATCACTCAGACATAGTTCATGACATCCTTTTTAAAAGCCTCCTCTGTGTCTTCTGCAAACAGTTGTTGTTCTTAATGTTAATTCACGCTAAAACTCTTTGGAACGTGTACTGCTTAGATTCTGTGTTTTGAAAAGTGGGTTCTTGTGATGTTGAAGAGGTGTCCACCCCTGACCAATTTGTTTTGTTTAGACATGGCTATAAACCTCATCAAAGGCACTTTTCATGTTCAGAGAATATGGGTGCCAGTTCCAGGGTCCAGGTTCTGCTGTACATATGTAGCATGAATCCATTTCTTGTTTGAATTCACTGTGGCTTTGGCATGTTAAAAGGTGGCGCATGTTTGGCCAGTTGTAAGTACATGGTACATAAAAACAGCAACATGCAAAGCCATTAGTACCATGAGCGCAGGCGCTAAAACAGACTTAATTATAAAGAAAAGAACACCTAAGAAGAGTCACTGTGGTATTATTTATATTTATTTTACTAAATAAGTAGAAACCCTTTTAAAAGATATGAAGGCTTTTCAAACTTGCACTGTAAAATAATGATTTACAGCATTTTTCCCTTTACTTAACATGTACAAAGAGAGAGACAAAAGCCATTAAACAGCAAGGGAGGCCATTACTGCTTGCTTTGTTTTGTTATTTTCCCAAACTTTTCAACAACTGTCTGCTATGATTGCAAAACAGTCTGCCTGTAAAACAGATCAGACATTATGTTAATGCAATTTTGAAAAACAAGCTCGGGACAGACAAAAAGAAGATTTGAAGCCTTGCTACTCTTTAGAGAACTTTCTCTTTGTTTGATTCTTGCGTGTGTCTATCATTTGCTGTAATTTGTAGATCATCATGTGCAATAGTTCTCTTTACCTGTTATATCTTTTTGTAAGTAGTTACATTTTAATTTTCGCATTTGTCTATTGTATGTTAGTTTTTCAGTGACTAAATAAAGGTTTACATTACTATTAAAAAAAATGTTAATGCAATTTACAATGCAATCCAGCCAGAAAAGGGTCAAAACAAAATGTCATACAATCGAACATTATTTTTTGGTTTAGTTAGTAAACGACAGTCAAGTCACTGCTGTCTGCAAGTGATTTTTGCATCGACTATGTTGCTTTCAATTTACTCAGTTTAAAATCTCATTTATTTTCTCTTCAGGAAAGAGGAAGAGAAGAGTTGATGATGCTGCAGTTGCTGAGGTAACCAAGAAACTTGCAGAATGTCACCTCAATGTCAGTGACATTTCTTTAGAGGTGAGGATGTTACCTGCAAAATGTGAAATTATGCCATGTAAGGGAAAAGCAGATCCACACCACTGTAGATTGCTCAGACCTCTCTTGAGCACTTGTTTCCATCAAATTAATAAGAGCAAGGGGTGATAAAAGAGTTAAAGTAGAGTGTTTGGGATAGTTTCACTGTGCTGCAATTAAGTAAAATTCTTGTTAGTCATGAGATTCTCCATCAATTTTAAAAGTTGCTTGAAGTTGTTGCTTTTGGGCTAATACAGAAGCAAACATATGCAAACATAATAAAATTATTGATGGGCCAGGTCAAAAAGTATTCGATAAGTACAAATTTAGCCTTAAAATCCAAATTGCTCCAAATAACATGTAGGTTTGTTTTGATCTACAGAGTGGTTCTCTTTGGAAACAAACATCATTATGTTCATTTTTGATTTGAAAGGTCAAATTCAAAGACTCAGTCCTTGAGCAAATAGAAGTAGCCAAGGGCCTTAGAGCAGTTTTCAATTGAGTGTTGTAAAACCAAAATCAAAGCAATATTATTACTCCAGCCAATCACAACAGACTAAAACCGTGTAATGAACCAATCAGAATTTGAAGTAATTACACATAACCGGCGCAAAGCGCAGGGAAAATACATGCATGCATGTCGCGATTGGGTTTGGTTTTGCTTCTCGTTGGTTGAGAAAGTGGCGCAAGTTTTGCTGGCCAATCACAGAGCGAAGCAATGCAAAACCAAAGCAAATGCAATTTACTTTTGACACTCAGTTGAAAACCGTTCTATACTTAACATCTTTTGTTTCAGTTCAAACAAAGGACAAAAGAAAAGCATTTTGTGCTTTTGCTTTGCTTTCCAGGAGAAGTCTGTTGGCCAACTCTTTGAATTGATCAAACTTGCAACTGAAAGAAAAAAAAAAGATATTATGCATGCAAACTAAAGCCAATTTGGAGCAATGTAGCAATTTTCTCAACTTCCACTTAGTCGACATGAAAAGGAAAATCAGTTTTGCAAACTTGGATTTTCAACCAAGCTTTTCAGTCTGCTGTATAAAAAGCTGTTTACTGTGTAAATAACAGGCAGCTATACTCTTAAATACCAGTATCCCCAAATAATACCAAGGCTGTGCTTTCAGTAGAATTTTTGGGAGCCCAGAAAAGTAAACCTTTAATTGACATTTAGGGTGCCCAGCTTAGTAATTTTGGGCAAAAACTAAGATTTCCTTCTCGCCCAAAGGCAAAGTAAGTTGTCAGGGGCTGCTGGGCGCTGCTAGAGCACAGCCCTGAATACTTTTGTTACACATTCTCATTTTAAAAGTTGTCACTCAATGTATTTTCCTTTTTCAAAGTGCTGTGATTTTCAGAAATGTTGTTGTGATGATTTTATAGTCCGTCAATGAAAGTGTTTCAACTTAAGGATAATGTAAGCCACTATATTCAGAGCAATTATTGGGAGAACAGTCACAGTTCTAATGAAAAAAAAAATGTCAGTATTACGTTTGGAATAGTGAATGATTTTATAATTAATGCTTGTCAATTAGTTAATATTCATCTCACGTCTATGTTAGTTGGCATCACTACCAAAATATTTAGTCATTTGAACCACCTGAGTATCAACATGAAGGTTCAAATTCTTTTCTGTAACAAGAGAAAAAAAGGCATTTAAATGAGTCTACTTTTACTCAGATACTTAAATGTGGGAAGTATGTGAACTTTCTGCTGTCCCAAGAAAATCACAAAAAGGCATTGGGATGATAATTGTTATCCACAGGGGCGTATTCATGATGAGCCTCTGAACCGCATCAAGTCAAGGTGTTATGTGTAATTGTTCTGGTAATTAAATATAATGTTCATTTGCATTTGAAAAGAAAACAGGGAAAGTACAGATATATATAGATCAAGGGTCATGTAATAGGGGCATTCACGTTTTCTTTTGTTTGAGGTTATTGCATCTATTACCCATTATAATTATCTCTTATTACTGTGTGCTATCACAGCTTTTTCTGTTGTTTTGAGCTTCCTGATAGAGGCACAACGTAAACTGGAATTTATGCAAAACAGTTTCTGCTTTTGAAGGAATGGCTATGATCGTGACTTCTTTTGCCTCATGTCAAACCAAAGCCATTAGGAAAACCACAGGGTGACAGCATCCTTCCTGACTTAATACATACTTGCCACAAGAATTTTAAATACATAGATAGTTTCGGGATAAAACTGCTATTTCAAAATAAAACTGACAGTTTAAAATTGTTTTTATCAAGGGTAAGTTCAAATGTTGGCTGTTCAGTCACTCCTAGTCATGTGAACAGTGCATGCTACATGATATCAGCTGACAATATTTGTTTTGCCTCATGCATGATCGCTATTGTTTGCATACATGTACACTGTCCTCTAAAAACATTGTTGATTCATCTGGTATTAGAATGTCTCATTGTTTTAATTGGTATTTTTTTAAGTTTGCATAAAACGGCTGGTGTTTTGAAGTAATAAGAAATTAATTGACATTGTTTTGAAGGGTGGACATTGTTAAGTAGTCTTCACATGAAAGGATAGAATGCGTGTATATCTTCAAAGAATACCTGCTCATCTTAAAATAGTCATGGTTGAGGAATCATTGAGTGTCCTCTGAGTGTGGGCTGTTGGTTTTGGCCCCATTTTTGGCCATCATTCAATGCCCACTTTCTGAAGCTGATCTAAAATAAAACTAAACAAAACTGTTCCTGTGAAAAGCCCCAAAACTGAATTTTTGGCCACTTTCTGTGGCCTTTGTCAAATCTGTTCACAGACTATAATAGGTTGCATTGGAAAGCACAACAAAATAAAAATAAAAGAGAAGACAAGTCAAACTGTACAATATCAAAGAGAATATAGGTGCGGTTATTTAACTAAAAGTTGATCAGTGCAGCTTGGTAGATTTTACAAGTCAACTTAAACTTGCCCATAGATGTATACAACTGCTTGACAGATAAATTGTTTATTAACACAACCTTTTTCTTGGCTTTGAATTATTCAATGTTGTTAGCAGTGTTTCCATTTTGAATTAAGGGAGGATTTTTTAGTTGTGCAGCCATTTTAGTGAATAGCACCACGAGTTTCTGCAGACTAAGATAATTTTAACAATATTGTTTTTTTTCTACAGGCCTTAGATTCGTTCTTCTTGGTGCTGTCTGATAGTGGAGATGTTTTCTTTGTCTCAGAAAATGTTTATCAGTATCTTGGCTATACCCAGGTATTTCCCGAAAACAGTTTGATAGTAATTTTCTAAATAGTGTAACAGTTGAGATAACCCACTTTTTAATACTCTCTTGTTCTCTTGACAGACGTTTTTGATGCACCAGAATTTCCTCAATTTTGTCCATCATGAAGATGTTGTGGGATTTGAAAAATCTCTTAGACGGGCTGCAAGAGCGGTAAGGGCAGATTAAAGTTTATGACCTGTGGCACATAGAAATTTGTAACAGTCATTGCAAATCATCATTTTCTGTGCAAAGTGGGCGTAGGGCCTCCAAAGAGGTTTTCGTGACCCACAGAGGCTCTTAAGAACAGTTCATGAGCCCATCACCAGCCTCCACCCAACTCTAAGACGTGTGTGAGGGCAGACCACAGCACCGTGAACTACATTCCCTACATGTATTGATCAGTGTGTGGGTTTTGTTAAGTCCCCTTCCAGTTTTACTTGTGGAGGTGGAGGAGACAATGCCAATGGCTTAACATCACTGCCCAATGATGTGATCATCTGTACTGAAGCAGATTGTGAGCTCACAGTCAGCTTGATCTTACCAATTATTTTTAGACCCTGGTTTGTGGTCCGTTAGACTAGGATTTGAACCTGCAATCTTTCAACTGGCAGTCCAGTGCTTTACTAACTGAGTCAACCTGGTGGTGGCATCTGCAATAAATAGCAGAGTTTAAGATTAATGAAGAATTGACTGCTGATTGCTTCACCAAGCTCAGTGTCTATAGAGAGGCCATCACATTTGACTGACACCCTTTCATTATTGCATCCAATAAATAGCAAGTTTTATATTAATTAATAACAAATGAAGAATTAATTATAGCGACTGCCAATTGCTTCATCAATGTCAATGTACATGAAGGGTTAAGTTAAAGTTAGATTTCTTCTTTCAGTTTAATAGCCAATGGTTTGAATTCTGGTAGCAGAACTTAATGTTTATCACCATGTGTTACATGAGGCACATACAGAGTTTAGCAAGTTCCATTCCTTCCTGTTTTCAGATATCTGTGCAACCTCAGTCAAGGTTCCTACCCAAGTTATCATCTCTGTGTTTCAACTAATTGGCATTCATCTGTCTTTTGGTCTGCATACTCCCCTCTTCCTTGTTGGTATCCTAGTTTAAAAAAAATCCATCCAGACTCTTTAATCTTTAAGAGTTCCTTCCCAGTCAATGCAGTTCCCTGCTTTCTTTTTATGCAAGTCATTTCAGTAAAGAATTGGTATGGCTTAGTATTGTTTGTTAGTAGTTTCTGACTCCACTAGTATTATTACATGATGTCAGTCTCAGAGGGACATCAAAAAAATGGACTGAAATGAAATAAAAACATCTTTAATAATTATTATTGTTGATTTTCAATTTTTGGCATGATCATTTGATTATAATCAAGATAAAATTAGCAAAAATGTTAATGTTATCATGATAAAAGTGAAACTGGTAATAACCATTATTGTACTGGAACAGGTTTCAGATTGTTTCCGGACTCTCAGATTGTTTCCGGACTCAAATGTCATTGTTTATTAAACAAATTTCCTGTTTCTTCTGTTTAATAAACAGGTCTGACCGTCAAATTTGTTAATTAAACAAAAAGAAAGGTCTTTTCTGTTTATTACACAAAATAGATGTCCGTTTTTGTTTAATAAACAAGAGACTTTTGCTTATTAAACGAAAATGACAGGCTTTTTCCGTTTAATAAACGAAAGTTACACAACATTTAACGCCAGCTAATTTTTATTCACGAGTCGCCATTACGTAGAAAAATAGAAAGCGTCAACACAAAGCTACCGATAAATAACTGTACAAAAAAATTATTTTGTTGAACTCTTTTCTGCTCAGTCCATCCACTGGGCAAGAAAAAGGGACAGCTTTACATTTTCGAAGAGATAATTTTGCAAAAGTTCGCTCTCACCCGCGTCGTACTGTCGAGACCGACACTCTTCGCTCGGTGTTTATTCATGGTGAATTGCGAGGATGAACCCGCTCATGGCTTGAAATACAAGACAAAGGGAAAAAGAAAAAAGAGGTACAGGCATTCAGTAAATATTGGAGATTTTAAAACATCTAGCTTATTCCTGGAAACTATGACAGCGCTCGAGTTAAGACGATTAAAACTGCTGAAAAATGTGAGGTCTGTGCAACCAAATGATGATTTTCAGTCGCTCGCCGAGTCATTCCGAAGCATACGTTGAGCAAAAGCTGTGAATTACACAAAAAACGATGCCACCTTCTGTTATTTCGCTTATTAAACGAAAGTGACAGGCTTTTCTGTTCTGTCTGTAAACGAAAGTTACACAGAACTTAACGCTGGCAAATTATTTTCCACGAATCGCGATCGTAACTGCTGATAAAAAAAATATCAACAGCCGCTAAAACAAGGCCGCAGATGAATAATTCGACAATTTTTTGTAGAACTCGTGCGTGCACAGCCTTTCTACTGGGCAAGAAAAAGGCACGCCTTCACATTTAAAAGAAGAGCTGAGATAATTTTGCAAAACTTCGTTCTCATCCAAGTCCGGTGTATTGCGAGACTGGCGGTGAAAATCATGGAGCTCTTCGCTCGGCGTTCATTCATGTTGAGTTGCGAGAATGAACCCGCTCATTGCTCAAAACACAACGCAAAGGAAAAAAAATAAAAAAGGTGTAGGCATTCAGTAAATATTGGAGATTTTAAAACATGTAGCTATTCATGGCAACTATGACAGCGCTCATCAGTTAGGACGATTAAAACTGTTGAAAAATGTGCGGTCTGTGCAACCAAATGATGATTTTCAGTCGCTCGCCGAGTCATTCCGAGTCATACGTTGAGCAAAAGCTGTGAATTACACAAAAAACGATGCCACTTTCTGTTTAATAAACAGGAAATTTTCGCTTATTAAATGAAAGTGACAGGCTTTTCTGTTCTGTCAGTAAATGAAAGTTACACAGAACTTAACGCCGGCAAATTAAGCTTATTTTCCACGAATCGCGATCGTAACTGCTGATAAAAAAAATATCAACAGCCGCTAAAACAAGGCCACAGATGAATAATTCGACAATTTTTTGTAGAATTCGTGCATGCACAGCCTTTCTACTGGGCAAGAAAAAGGCACGCCTTCACATTAAAGAAGAGATAATTTAGCAAAACTTCGTTCTCATCCGACTCCGGCGTAGCGTGACCGGCTGTGAATGAGCTCTTTGCTCAGTGGTCATTCATGTTGAGTTGCGAGGATGAACCTGCTCATCGCTCAAAACACAACGCAAAAGAAGGTGTGGGGATTCTGTACATACCAGAGATTTTAAAGTTAAAGCCTGAAGCTTATTCGTGTGAACGTGAACTATGATCGCGCTCGAGTTACGATCCGTGCAAGCACAAGTGATATCGGTCACTGCTCAGGAGTCATTCCGAAGCATACGTAAACCGAAAGATGTGATTTGCACAAAGCAAAGAAGAAGTGATTCACGTTTTGTTTAATAATAAACTGGTAAGGTTCGCTTATTAAACGAAATTGACAGTCGTTTGTGTTTACTGAATGAAATTTACACAGAAATTAACGCCGACTAACTCTCGTACACGATTCGCGATTGTTACACTAATAAACTACTAAGAGCCGGGAAAACAGATGGATAATTCTACAAAAATTCTCGTTGGTTCAATCATTTGGAGATGTAAGGCATGGTTTTCCTTTTTCAAGAGTTCGCTCATGACCATGTGGGCAACGTGATATGAACGCGTTCCTCGTTTGATGAACCCACTGATCTCTTAATTTAAATTACATCGCAAAAAGTGTAGCTGATTCGCTGACACGTCTTAAACTTAAGTAATCGGAATCACGACCCTTTGATTCAGTGTCTTTAAGCACTGACGATCATTTATTCACAAAATGCGCTCACCTCTGTAAAGTCCATGAATTTTCTTCACGTCTCGTCTGTGTTGGTGCGTAAGGAAATTTTCAAATTCCTTGAGTTCTGCCGGCCATCACAACGTGCTTACACCAGCCTCGCTAATCTGATTTGAAGTCATTTGTCAACAATCTTTGCATTTTCTGTGCGCGCTGAGACAAGGATCCACGTGGAAAGCGCAGTTGCTCGTCGTCGACACGACACTTGATCCTTTCCATGAAATGGAATTTGTTTCCTTTCGATTCTTCTAAGCGAAAAGTAGAAAAAATTTCGTCAAAGAGCTCTTTAAACCACTGATCTGGATTGTCCCAGGCTACAAAAACCACAACTCGTTGGTATGTACAAAGAAATTATAACATGTGCAGAGTTTGCCAAGTTTGCCGAACCTGTCACGTTTGATTGACAAGTTTTATATCACGTGATCAGACAGTGGCAGTGGTACTCATCGCGAGCATGGTTCGAGTCCCAAGAGTGAACACTACAATTTCGGGATGTCTCCAAAACCACAAATATCATCCGGGTTCGATTCCCGGACTCGGCGTCATATGTGGGTTGAGTTTGTTGTTGGTTCTCTACTCTGTTCCGAGAGGTTTTTCTCCGGGTACTCCGGTTTTCCCCTCTCCTCAAAAACCAACATTTCCAAATTCCAATTTGATCCGGAATTTCGAGGGCCACAGGTTTGTCAGTCATAGACTGTTAAGTGCTACCCTCGTTAAAAACAAAGTTATTTATTTATTTATCCTCCTCTAGGTGGTGGGTACGGTACTGGATTTCGAATTGACTGGATCAGGGATTAACCAATTCACCTAGCAATCCTTATCACACTTGCGCTAATACGATAAATAAAGAAATATGTGAGGACCCCACTTGTTTATACCTTAGTGCTCTCTTTTCCAGTCCTCACATAAACTACCCTCTTTCTGTTGACAGGTCAGCCAGGTCTTAGATGTACACAGTCAGCAGAGGTCTTTACGTATTGAATCAATGTCGCCTTCATAGGAAGTGATAGAGACGTCTTGCTGTTTTCAGACGTCCAGGCAGACAACCACCGTCTCTTAGGCAGACAGGATGTGTTTGTGGCATACAATGCATGAACTAACGTTGTGATGTGAATCACCTGAGTGAATGCTGGCGTGCGAAACAGATTGAAAATTTGCTCTGGTAAAAAACTAGACACTTTGGCAAACACAGCATACACAGATAACCTCTTTCGCTAATCACAGTTGAGCTCAGTCTCGACCTTAGATATTCAGTGGTTTGCTTATATTGCCACAAATATTGCGCAAGAGGTTGATCATGACAACAACTCTTTCGTGCACGGTTTGTTTACACACCGTAGGAACATTAGGGATCTTAACTTGTTTAATGCTAGTCTGTTTGTGTTTTCACTTGATTAACTCGTGATAAAATCAAACTACAATTTAAAAACCTGTCCTGGCGAGAAACGAGATACTTTGGCAGACTCTGGAGTTCGCGCATTCTTTACGCATTTTTCCCCTCTGAAGCCCCCTCCCCACTACCCCGGGGAAGAAAGTCTAAGTGCACGTGATTCGCGATCACCCCACAATAAAAGTCAGGGGAAGAGCGCACTCAGATTCAAAAAAGGGAAAAACCAATCGATCATTTGTGTTTAATATACAAAGGTCAAGGACAAGGCCAATTGGCGCGTACTGCTTTGGATTCACAACAAGAAAAAAAATCTCAACCATGAAATGTGTCCACTTTCGTCTAATAAACAAAAGTCTAGGATGAGGCTAATTTACGCGCACTGATTTGAACTCCTAAAAAAAAAAAGGAAGTCTTCCATTTGCATTTAATATACAAAAGTCAAGGACAAGGCCAATTGGCACGCACTGGTTTGGATTCGCGACAACAAAGATGGGTCTCTTCTCAATTCTCTGTTATTAACCTCTCACTTTGTCTTATTAACTGAAACTGGGCTTGATAATTTATAAAGATCATAAAAAGCCGGCGACTCACCGGAGACCACAGACGATAAATCTCTACAACCGGACGAACTGGAAAAATTCCAGGAATTCCAGGAATTCTCCTTCCCACTACCTGGACCCCTGGGAAGAAAGATTGGTGGAAGCGTGCTTAGCAATAGAGCTAGTTCTCCGCTAAAACAATCTTAAATAATCTGAAAGATATAATTCACATAAAACATAACATGGTTAAATATTGGCAGGAGGCAAAGAGTTGGCCTCAAAATGGCAACGTGGTGCCCTGACCACTGGGTCAAGCGGAAGCTGAACAAGCGTTGGATGGCGATAGGATACATTTAACCTTGGCCAGCTTGCGCGTTATGTGACGTACTGGACATGGAAACGTATGCCCCAACAGCTTCCTCTTGTTAACAGACTTGTTAAATTGTTAACAGACTATCGCCATTAGGCAATTGAGGGGAAAAGTGGTGCCCCAAGAAGTGAGCATGCAACCAATTAACAAAACCATTTTCCCCGTGTTTGCATAGCTGGATAGAAACTCTACCCTCTCGAGTCTTTGTATAAGGCTATGCTAACACCCGAGAACGTTTACTGTTGCCTTTACAAAATATCTTTAGTCCTCTGGCATCACAACTGCCTCATACAACCACGCCTCTCAGCCACTCAGAGCGCGCATAGTATCTTCTGGTCTTACAAATTAGTATGGGACACATTTTAACCGGAACTCTAGTCAATCATACTCTCAAAATGAGGGACTCTTTAATTTTAGTTTATCACAACGTTAGTTCGTCCATTGTATGCCACAAACACACCCTGTCTGCCTAAGAGACGGTGGTTGTCTGCCTGGACGTCTGAAAACAGCAAGACGTCTCTATCACTTCCTATGAAGGCAACATCGATTCAATACGTAAAGACCTCTGCTGACTGTGTACATCTAAGACCTGGCTGACCTGTCAACAGAAAGAGGGTAGTTTATGTGAGGACTGGAAAAGAGAGCACTAAGGTATAAACAAGTGGGGTCCTCACATATTTCTTTATTTATCGTATTAGCGCAAGTGTGATAAGGATTGCTAGGTGAATTGGTTAATCCCTGATCCAGTCAATTCGAAATCCAGTACCGTACCCACCACCTAGAGGAGGATAAATAAATAAATAACTTTGTTTTTAACGAGGGTAGCACTTAACAGTCTATGACTGACAAACCTGTGGCCCTCGAAATTCCGGATCAAATTGGAATTTGGAAATGTTGGTTTTTGAGGAGAGGGGAAAACCGGAGTACCCGGAGAAAAACCTCTCGGAACAGAGTAGAGAACCAACAACAAACTCAACCCACATATGACGCCGAGTCCGGGAATCGAACCCGGATGATATTTGTGGTTTTGGAGACATCCCGAAATTGTAGTGTTCACTCTTGGGACTCGAACCATGCTTGCGATGAGTACCACTGCCACTGTCTGATCACGTGATATAAAACTTGTCAATCAAACGTGACAGGTTCGGCAAACTTGGCAAACTCTGCACATGTTATAATTTCTTTGTACATACCAACGAGTTGTGGTTTTTGTAGCCTGGGACAATCCAGATCAGTGGTTTAAAGAGCTCTTTGACGAAATTTTTTCTACTTTTCGCTTAGAAGAATCGAAAGGAAACAAATTCCATTTCATGGAAAGGATCAAGTTTCGTGTCGACGACGAGCAACTGCGAACTGTTTTCCACGTGGATCCTTGTCTCAGCGCGCACAGAAAATGCAAAGATTGTTGACAAATGACTTCGAATCAGATTAGCGAGGCTGGTGTAAGCACGTTGTGATGGCCGGCAGAACTCAAGGAATTTGAAAATTTCCATTACGCACCAACACAGACGAGACGTGAAGAAAATTCATGGACTTTACAGAGGTGAGCGCATTTTGTGAATAAATGATCGTCAGTGCTTAAAGACACTGAATCAAAGGGTCGGGATTCCGATTACTTAAGTTTAAGATGTGTCAGCGAATCAGCTACACTTTTTGCGATGTAATTTAAATTAAGAGATCAGTGGGTTCATCAAACGAGGAACGCGTTCATATCACGTTGCCCACATGGTCATGAGCGAACTCTTGAAAAAGGAAAACCATGCCTTACATCTCCAAATGATTGAACCAACGAGAATTTTTGTAGAATTATCCATCTGTTTTCCCGGCTCTTAGTAGTTTATTAGTGTAACAATCGCGAATCGTGTACGAGAGTTAGTCGGCGTTAATTTCTGTGTAAATTTCATTCAGTAAACACAAACGACTGTCAATTTCGTTTAATAAGCGAACCTTACCAGTTTATTATTAATAAACAAAACGTGAATCACTTCTTCTTTGCTTTGTGCAAATCACATCTTTCGGTTTACGTATGCTTCGGAATGACTCCTGAGCAGTGACCGATATCACTTGTGCTTGCACGGATCGTAACTCGAGCGCGATCATAGTTCACGTTCACACGAATAAGCTTCAGGCTTTAACTTTAAAATCTCTGGTATGTACAGAATCCCCACACCTTCTTTTGCGTTGTGTTTTGAGCGATGAGCAGGTTCATCCTCGCAACTCAACATGAATGACCACCGAGCAAAGAGCTCATTCACAGCCGGTCACGCTACGCCGGAGTCGGATGAGAACGAAGTTTTGCTAAATTATCTCTTCTTTAATGTGAAGGCGTGCCTTTTTCTTGCCCAGTAGAAAGGCTGTGCATGCACGAATTCTACAAAAAATTGTCGAATTATTCATCTGTGGCCTTGTTTTAGCGGCTGTTGATATTTTTTTTATCAGCAGTTACGATCGCGATTCGTGGAAAATAAGCTTAATTTGCCGGCGTTAAGTTCTGTGTAACTTTCGTTTACTGACAGAACAGAAAAGCCTGTCACTTTCGTTTAATAAGCGAAAATTTGCTGTTTATTAAACAGAAAGTGGCATCGTTTTTTTGTGTAATTCACAGCTTTTGCTCAACGTATGACTCGGAATGACTCGGCGAGCGACTGAAAATCATCATTTGGTTGCACAGACCGCACATTTTTCAACAGTTTTAATCGTCCTAACTGACGAGCGCTGTCATAGTTGCCATGAATAGCTACATGTTTTAAAATCTCCAATATTTACTGAATGCCTACACCTTTTTTATTTTTTTTCCTTTGCGTTGTGTTTTGAGCGATGAGCGGGTTCATTCTCGCAACTCAACATGAATGAACGCCGAGCGAAGAGCTCCATGATTTTCACCGCCAGTCTCGCAATACACCGGACTTCGGTGAGAACGAAGTTTTGCAAAATTATCTCAGCTCTTCTTTTAAATGTGAAGGCGTGCCTTTTTCTTGCCCAGTAGAAAGGCTGTGCACGCACGAGTTCTACAAAAAATTGTCGAATTATTCATCTGTGGCCTTGTTTTAGCGGCTGTTGATATTTTTTTTATCAGCAGTTACGATCGCGATTCGTGGAAAATAATTTGCCGGCGTTAAGTTCTGTGTAACTTTCGTTTACAGACAGAACAGAAAAGCCTGTCACTTTCGTTTAATAAGCGAAATAACAGAAGGTGGCATCGTTTTTTGTGTAATTCACAGCTTTTGCTCAACGTATGCTTCGGAATGACTCGGCGAGCGACTGAAAATCATCATTTGGTTGCACAGACCTCACATTTTTCAAAACAGTTTTAATCGTCTTAACTTGAGCGCTGTCATAGTTTCCAGGAATAAGCTAGATGTTTAAAATTCCAATATTTACTGAATGCCTGTACCTCTTTTTTCTTTTTCCCTTTGTCTTGTATTTCAAGCCATGAGCGGGTTCATCCTCGCAATTCACCATGAATAAACACCGAGCGAAGAGTGTCGGTCTCGACAGTACGACGCGGGTGAGAGCGAACTTTTGCAAAATTATCTCTTCGAAAATGTAAAGCTGTCCCTTTTTCTTGCCCAGTGGATGGACTGAGCAGAAAAGAGTTCAACAAAATAATTTTTTGTAGAGTTATTTATCGGTAGCTTTGTGTTGACGCTTTCTATTTTTCTACGTAATGGCGACTCATGAATAAAAATTAGTTGGCGTTAAATGTTGTGTAACTTTCGTTTATTAAACGGAAAAAGCCTGTCACTTTCGTTTAATAAACAAATTTGACGGTCAGACCTGTTTATTAAACAGAAGAAACAGGAAATTTGTTTAATAAACAATGACATTGGAGTCCGGAAACAATCTGAGAGTCCGGAAACAATCTGAAACCTGTTACTGGGTAAATTGCAATTTTTACCACAATTGGTAGTAATCTCACAATGTGATTGGCTAATATGTCGTTGTCAATAAGAGTGTAGACAATGCTGCTCACGTCAACATTAACTATTTTCCTCACACTCTAAAATAAACATTTCTTTGACGTTGATGGTGGTAAAAAACAAATGGAATGTGGTTTAGCATTGTCTGTACTCTTATTGACAACGATATTCATCACAGTGGTCAAAATTTGTTGTGGACTTGCTTGGCTGCACCTCATGAGTCCACAACATTTTGACCACTGTGATGACGAATACCGTTGCTGGTAAGGGTACAGACAACACTAAACCACATTTGATTTGTTAAATTGTAACTGTTGTATGAAATAAAGCAAATGAAGGAACTCCTTGCTAAAAAGGCAGAACCAACGATTTCAAATTTTCTTTTTTTTTCCAGAGGATTATAGAGTTAGAAGATGGACAAAGTACTACTTGTGAAGAATATGAAGGTATCACCTACATACATTAACAATTTTGTTAATTTATGAACAAAAATTAGTTGAAGCAATGTTCCTATTAACTGCCTTAAAATTAATACAACCTCAGTGCTTCAATCTATGATATTAAGCTAGTTGATCTGCAAAATGACAACCTTATTTAATGAAGGTTTACAACCTGTCCATGACCTTTCTTTTGTTAGCCTGACCTACACCCTACACATTCCCGTGTTGTTCATGACTAGTGCTCACAACTTGAGATGCTACAACAATTACATTTTGCTACTGTCAAATCAACAACTGTCATGGTGGTAACGAGCTCATTCTTGGTACATGTAAGACTTGTCTTTGGAAAATTTAGAATGCCTGCTGAGTCTTAAAAAAAAGGTTTATATGATTACTACTCTGGTTGTAAGGGCATGATGCCATTTCTGGTTTCTTTGTTTCAAATTTCCTGGGAATGTGTAAGCTTGTTGATTTTCAGACCAGGCTATGAGAGGGCAAGGTTCAGCGAGATCTTTCAGTGAGTTTGTTTAGCCTCACATAACAAATTAATACTTAAATATAGGGACAAGGGTGCATTGTCGATCATGTTAACTAAAATCCTCTTCAACAGAAATGTTTACTCAAAATTGAAGTATGATCAAGTTGTGAACTAAGTTCTTAATATAAATCTACCGGTACTAGCAATCTATCACGAATGCCATTCTCTTATTGGCTATGCTACTTGCTATCTATTCTGTTATAGATAGTTTTCAGAGTGTCTGCAAAGAGGATTTAGATAATTTACGTCTTTAGTTTTGAATGACTTTTAGCAGATTTATACTAAAACAATTGAAGGGTGTTCCGCAAAGGGGCGTATATCGCTTTTTCGCCTTAAAATCCAAATCTCTCTAAACTCACTCTACTTTGGCATACAGACTGGTTATGATGTCAGAAATGAAGTTCTGTACTTATTACCCGGGCTGCGCGCGTCTCACGCGGCGCCCGGGTCTAGAACTACCGACGGTTCTCGAATTCTTTTTCGTCGTCGAGTATCATCCACAAATGGCACTTCCGGCGTTTCTGCGCAATTTTTTTAACAACAGTGATGCGTGTTTTGTCACGTATGGGAAAAATGTCGATTCACCTTGTGGCTTTTGAAGTCTGAACAAACAATATGTTAAGAGAAGAGTGTCTATGCGAATGTTTGGAAGTTCAACGGCGAGAAGAAAGTTTTTAACATGAGTTAACTTAACGGCAGATGGACTGCTGTGTTTCCCCGTGTCTGCTTCAGTAGACATCGAGTAGTCTCTAGTTTTGGCGACGGATTGTGGGGGCACGTGCGCGCGCGAAGTTGCGAGGAGACGCGACGCGAGGGGAGCGCCAAAAATTAGAGACTACAGACAAAGGGAGTTTGACCTTTCACGGCCGAGTGATTCGGAAGTATAAATCTCATATCAACAGCAGGAATGATACTTGTTGTCACGTATCGGAAAACGTCGATTCACCTTGTGTCTTTGAAGTCTGAACAACTAATATGTTAAGAGAAGTGTCTATACGAATGTTTGCAAGTTCAACAGCGAGAAGAAAGCTTTTAACATGACCAAAATTTAACTCCAGATGGACTGCCGTGTTCCCCGTATCCGCTCCATTGAGATGTACATTTTGTTGAATAACTCAAGTACGGGATATCATACACCCCTGAGACTTTGACAGGTAGTTAATTTACTATTTTAATTTCTGGACTTTAATTTTTGAATGATAAGCGATTAGTTTTTATAAATGTACTAGCGTCCCTTGAAACTGTCCAGAAACGTTCCTTTCTTGTGTTTCAAATGACCCTGGATTGACGTATTTGTAAACTGTTTCACTCTGCTAATTAATTTTCTACTCACATTTCACCGGGACTCCATTCACATTTATGCGAAAAAATACTACATTGTTCGATAAGCGTTTCCTTTCTCAAACAATTATCCATCAAAGCGAAAACAAGTGTGCTTAGTTTTTTTTTGGAATCAATACACTATTTTTATCACCCCTGCATAATGATAAACCTCTGTGGCCTAAAGGTCATTGTTCCTGCCTGCGACGCAGCTAAACCGGGTTCGATGTCTGTTAGTGGTATATATCACGGGCTTTATTTTTTCTGTTTCTCTTTTTCTTGTTCCTTTAGAAATATTTTTTACAAGTGTTACAATTATTGTTCTCAATGGTTGAGCTGTATTTTAGAGGAATATATGTTGATAGGGGTCTAAAGAAATAGACTCCAACACAAGCTAAACACAATGCGTCCGATGTAAGAAAGACAGACTTCCCTCTATTCTTTTGTTTAGCACTAAGTTAGGGATACAATACTGTTTTTTGCAAGCCCGGGTTTAGGCTAATTGTAGCCTCTTGTTTTGCGATTAAAAAGTTGGGATCTGAAGGATTAGCTCATGACTTTTCCCCAAACTCAAGAAACAGAAACAAAAGGATCTGATGCATGATTGATTTCTTTTGTTTGAGTTGGCCCAGTTTTGGGGAAAAGTCATAAGCTAGCACTAACTCTAACCCTCAACGCTAACCCTAGCCCTAATTTTAACCCTAACTCTAAACTTAACAATAACCCTAAATCTTTTGAGTGCTGTTTTCAAGTCAGACAAAATCTATGCGCGCTGGCTTAAGGTTAACCAAGGCTGCTGTGTGCTGTTTTTAAGTGTACCCAGAATGTTGCGCACTGTTTTCTAGCTAAGGAAGCTTCTTGAGCACTATCAGTAAACAAAACACTGGTAATAAACGCTGCATTTTAAAAAAGTCGACCATTTCAAAGTCGGATGGGCATCTTGTGGGCTGTTTATGAGTCAAAAAGGCACATTGCACATAAAGAATACCCTTGGGCATTGCTTCATGCATGTTAATAAGGAGACTTATGAAGGGCTGAGAGCATAAACTGCCTATGTGTAATTTTAGGTCATTTTTTGATTTTCCTTGGAAATGAAACAAATTTTTGCATGTGACTTACAAGCAATTCAATTCAAAAACATTGTCTGGTATTTTTATTCATTGATTTTTGTTTCATTTCCGAGCAAAATTGAAAACAACCTAAAATTACACATAGGCAGTTTATGCTCTAAGCCCTTCAATTATTAGGTTATTCGCTGTTGATTTCTATGCATGATATCTGCAGGCTGTGCCCTATCAGCTATCATGCAATAGAAGTCTTGAGCTCGTAATCTAATTTGTAACTAACTGTCCTGAGTATAGGCTACCAGTAGCCTCTTGTTTTTATTATCCTCCACCCCTGGTGCATTGTACATTGACTTACATTTAGCTTGCATAAAACACTGTCAGATTCACAGGTCGCATTATTTTTCATGCTTAATTTATGTTGCATCTAGCTGAGAGAAGATTGAAACTATTTGCTCTCTGCTCAGGTCAAACAAAGTTGCACTTAAACCAGTCAACCTCTGGGCCGCCATAAATTCATAATTTTGTGAACTATGTGAAATAATATTTTTTTTCTTTTCTAGAACGACCAATTCCTCAAGTGTGCTTCTGTAGTATAAGATGCCATGCTGGTAGACAGTCAAGTCATGTCAGTCCCTTCTATTACAGGGTAAGCATCGTTACTGTTTGCCCAGACTGTATTTGTCATCAACCCTAAAGGCCCATGTTAACACTCCCAACATTGTTGGGTTCAACATGTTGGGTATGTTTGAACTTAGAGGTGGGTAGGTGCCAGTAGTTACAACAACACCCAGCACAGTGTTAAAAAACACCGAACATGTTGGACATTGTCGGCCAACATAGCACAGACCCTTTGGGAAAGTACCTTTTTTTTCAAAATGTTTATGATAATATTGGAAACTCTGGTGTATAATAAAATTATTATTGGTTACCAGCAACAACCTGTTGGAAGTAGTCCCTGCAGCAAATTAGTAAAGAGATTCTACCAGAAGATGCTACAGATAAGTTCATGGTAGAGAAATAAATTTATTGAAGTAGTGTCCATGGCATTTGGGTCTGAAACTATGAAAACCAATCACTTGCACACATCTTTGAAAGAAATAATAATGCTTTTCTTTCTTTGTTTATTCATATGCAGTCATTTAAATTTGATGGCAACATCAAACCATTGCTGAGTGGTAAAATGAAACAGTATGGATTCTTTGCTCTATGTACTCCTGTCAACCCAGCCAACCCATTTACCAGTACTCCTAAAGAGTTACTACAAATGTACATCTGTAAGTTGGGTCTTGACCTAAGCGTAAAGAAACTGGATAATAGGTAAGTGAACTTTTTGTTGACTCAAATGTAAGTCCTGGAAATCTAATCATACAGATTGTCTTGTACTTGTATTATGCTGGCCAACAAATTAATGAGTAGGTAATGATTGACAAGTTTGTAAACTGGTGACTGTTCTATTTTGTACATCTTCAGTGGTGCAGACATTTGATTTCCAATAGAACTTATCAAACACTACTGACAGCAAAATCACTTAAAGTGCACCTGACCCAAAATATTTTTTTTACTTCTGACAATACAGTCGTCTGTGAATCTCTTCAGAACTTATGGCATCTATTTGTTCCCATAATTTTTTACTTAATCTTAACATATTTTATAGGCTTCAAAATATAAGAGAAACAAAGCATCATTTCGTTGACTAAGTCAAAAGGAACATGGCTCTATTCCTGATTTGACGTCACAAAGTAATTTGCATGCATGTTTACAGAGACTTGATGGGATGCAAATCAGTTCATGATGTCAAATCAGGAATAGACCCACACCCCTTTTGACTTGGTTGTGAACCAAATAAGGCTCAGTTTTGAAGCCTATAAAAAGGGCAACACTTTGTGGAAAACAGGAAAAAAATCTCAGTGAATTTCAAACAGCTACAAAGATTTATTTTATGGAAAAAAGATATTTTGGGGTTAGGTGCACTTTAATGAAATGTGATTATGGTTATCCATAAAGGGAGAATGGATAGGTGCAATGACCTTTATGCAACTCAGAACCATGGAAACAGGCTAAAAAGTACTGACAAACGTTTTGGAAAGGAATTAATTGTAGGGTATGTGCTAAAACATGCGTTAATTTAGTAAAAATATGAAAAATGCACAATTTGACATATTGTAGGATGATTATGTTCCTTCTCATCAATAAATTAAAATTCTTTTCTTGACAAATAGATGGACTACATTTTTTTGTTTTCTTTTTGTGAACAGGGGACAAAAGACTTTGTACTTAAATGAGAAAGACATCTTAAGCCAGTCTGGATATTTTTTTGTTCATCCTGATGATGCTGAACTTATGGTGGTATGCCACCAGCAAGGTAGGTGTTTGTTATAAATTACATTCTTTTGCACTGTACTGTTGTCTTTGTACAAAAGTTAAGACATTTTTGTGAACTTTATTGCATGTTCTTCACAACTTTGTTGACTTTTGTCCAACTGGTCTGCACTCACAACTTACTCTTCTTTGATTATTAGATTTTGATTGGCTACTTACGAAAGTCATCAAAAAGGTGGTACAAATAAGAGTTGGAATTCACCCAAATCAAAAGCTTTTTCAGGGGGCCGAGTTGCAAGAGCATTGCATTGTCACATGGGGTAAATGGGCCCTTTTCAGCTGGTCAGTCATGAGGTACAAAAACACCATACTGCATGGAATACACTGGGACAAAGAAAATTACCATTTCTAGTTGTATAAGCTCTTGGTTTTTTCTTGTCCCGGTGTGTCGCTTGTGTCCCAGCATGGCGTTTTTGTACCACATGACGGACCAGCTGTAAAGGGCCCGTTCTCTTGTGTCATGAAACCTGTTACAGAACTAACACGCAGTGTCTGTTGATACTTTAATAATGATCACTATGGCAACAGTGATGGTGTTGATAGAAACAACAACAGTAGTATAAGTTTGTGTTATCTGCCAAAGCTGTTAACTTCATAATTATTGTTGTTGTTGTGTTCAACCTCACCCATTAAAGTAGTTTTCAATTGTCGGTTGCTTTGGTTTGGCATAGCATACTTGGCAATGTGGTTGGTTGGCAAAACTCACACCATTTCTCAACCAGTGAGAAACCAAAACTAACACCAATTGTGATCTACTTGCTCGCATTTTCCTGTACTTCATACCAACTACACAATTACTTTGAATTGTGATTGGTTCATTAAAGTGCTTGCTCTTGTAATTGGCTGTAGTAATGAGATTAGTTTTGTTTTACAAGACTCAATTGAAATTGCTCTAAAATTATTTGGAGTGCAAGCTACCATCTTGATGCCAATTTATCCTTTAGACAGGTATCAATAACTGGTACCTAGAAGGGGAGGGCTGTTGTTAACTTGTCTTACGCCAGTCTTGTTTTTGTGTAACAGTTACTACTGATGGAGAAAGCACTGAAGTGGTATTTCGGCTGATGAATGGGCAAGGAAATTGGCAGTGGATTAGAGGGAAGGCTAGAATGTTGTATGACAAAAACAGCAAACCCGAATATGTTGCTACTGATAATGTTCTCTTGAAGTAAGTATAACAGATAATTTTTGTTTTATTTATGAGCTTTATCCACTACTTTATCCATACCTAGTATAATTAGGCCCAAGATCCCAAAAGTTTCCTGTAGCTCAGTGTTAGAGCATCCCAACCACTGATTGGAAGGTCATAGATGCACCTCCTGTCGGGAGAACATGAGATTCTTTTTACCGTGACAGTTACAGTGCAGGGTTTGACATCTCCACTAGCCTGGTAGCCCGAGGCTAGTAAGAATCACATGTTCAGTAGTCCGTGGGCCAGTAGAATTAAGAAAAAGTAAAGTTTAAACAAGAATGACAATACTGTGGATCAACTGAAATCCTCTTTCAATCTGCACATGGTCATGCTAAGCATGGTCGCCCTTACAGTGACCAAGATCCTGGGAAGTAGCTTGGACTACTGAGATGTGCTGTTGTGGGCTAGTAGATTTCTAAAGGTCGCTAGCCCGGTGGCTAGTGATTCAGATGAACAGATGTGTAACCCTACTGTGTTGAATAAATCACATCTTTCATTCGTTTGCCAATAGCAATAGGTCACAAATCTCTTCTTACCTCGAGGATTCGAATTCGTACTTTGTGTGTGTCTTGTCCGATCGCGACAAGTAATCGTATTTTTTTAATGCATTGTAATCAGCATAAGCTTGGTAGATGGTAGCCTTTGCGCTCTTAGAAAAAAAAGATTCGAAATGACTTAGCTTATATACAAACCAAACTAAGTCTTTGCGAGTGTACCACAGCTCAGCAGCAGAGCTTCCAATCAACTGACCATGTTGATGTGTCGATTTACGGTCGTTTCGATGTAAGTTGTTTCGATACAAAGCTAAGCTGAATGCTGGTTGACGGGATTAAAGTTGTATCGAAACTACTTGTATCGAAACGACCTGACCCCGATGTGTCGATTTTATTGGTACATTAAGATATCTCTTGTTCATTTCTTAGTGATGAACAAGGCCCTTACTTTCGACAAATCGCAGCCGAAATGCAGCATGAATGGAAGGCTAAGCAAAAAAGCCTTCCCTCGCCGCAAACTGATGATGAGAAACCCAGCCAGGAGAACAGCCCGGACTCTGTGCATCTGCATTCTTCAGCAACAAGCGAAAGCATTAGCACCTCTGGACCAGGTTGGTTGAAACAGTTATTAGTACAATAATTAATTCCACTGAAATTAAGTCGATTATCTCCGTTTCTCCATGGCGGTAGGGTGGGGTGGGATGGGCCTGCCCAGATTGTCCTTGCTTCTTTTTATAAAAATATACATGCACATCTTTATTTCAATATTTGCGTAATTATTTCGAAACCTGGCATAACTTGGTCTTCGGTTAACACGCATGGTCTCGCGGACTGTTTTAAATAACCACAGATACAACCGTTAGCAATCAGTTAACTCTCAGTTTACTGCAGAAGGGAAGCAAGGGATTTTGTAACTCCCTTCTTCCCATTCCTTTTCCAGCGCCTACCACGTAAGCTAACCAAGCCGAGCTTGCCCGCTTTCATCTCGAGGTTAGGTCTCGACTAATCATCCATTTATGCTTCTACAGTGTTAATCGCGTCTTCAGATGAAAGCATGTTGCAAGATTCGAAGGACATAGAGATCATAGAATACCCCAGCCCACCCCTGTCATTAGAAGAAAGGAAAGGGTATGTGCTGCCATCGCTTGGACACATAAACACTTCAGATTCGTGCATGTTTAGCTCACCGCACCTGAACAAGTCACCAGTGGAGGAGAAACCAACTATCCTATCACATGATGGAATGACCGTCAACTTCAAAATCGAGCGTCAAAATGGCGATCATACTCACGTCAACTCGAAACGGAATCACACTGCACACGACCAAATTAATCTCATTAAACAGTTTCTTATGGGCGAAAATAGTCAACCTCCTCCGAATTCTTGTCAACTCGGAGGCACTGTCCGGGTAGACGGCGGCATTATTTGTGACAGCCCTCCTCCCTGGGCGGACTATCCTGTAGACACATCATCAGTCCTTCCAGAGTTAACCTTCCATCAAGACGACAGGTCGACTGCTCCTTGTCCACCCTGTCCACCTCAGAATGCCTCAGAGCCGTCCCTTCACGTGAATGGATTAGATCACATCCCTGACATCTTGCAAGGTCGTGGCAACGGTTTGCAGTGCGGCAGGTCACAGCGGCTGGATTCCTCTAACCACATCTACCCATTTCTGCCGGATATGAGTAACCACGTAAATGCGTCAGTGTCGAATCCCTATGTAAATAGGGTGCAAAATGAGGACATTAGTGATATTCATGTAGACTTGGCTATGAATGGCATCAGCACAACATTGCAAAATGGAGCTGATCTCCTTCCCCCTTACTTGCGGCAAGAGGGAACTGTTGTCCATTCTTTGCAACAGCGACTCAGTCACAACCATAATGGATTTTGTCATTCACAAAAGGAATACAATCATCAGACAGTCAACAAACCCCCTACCGAAAATCACCTTGGTTATGACTTTATGGCACATCCAAGTGCCACAGGAATACCAAGGCAAGACCCCGGCCTGTGGTTTGGATCATCAAACACTACTCAGCCGAATCAAAACTCACAACTTCCTCAGGTCGATGAGGTGATAAGCGTTGATGACCTCACTCCAAGCTTGTTTGCGGATACTATGATCCCGTATGGGAATCCTGAAAATTTCCACAACAATGGTCACTTCTCCGCAGCTATGCCCTCTGCCAATGTATATCCACCTAGTGAAATGCATCTGAGTCAGCCTATGGGACAGCACTTCCAAACTCCTCCAAACTTGCATCAGAAGCGAGATAGCGAGGGTGCAAGCCAGAGTTTTCAGCCAGGCAGCAACAACAGCATTCTCAAAATGATGCTGACGTTGTGAATGTCAAGTTCCAAAATGAAGATGATATCGAGTGCCCATATCGGCAGTTCTCTTTTCCCTTTGGTATGTTAGAGAATTATGTCAGTGTTAGAGTGTTGCTTTCTTGTGTCTAAGCTTAGTTGCTCACTGTTTCATCGGTGAATAGCTAGTCCTTTAGACTAACCGAGCCTTGTGTTTATAAAACACCCAGGAGTTCGTTGGTAAGTGTGTGACTCTGAAAGCTAGTTATCACGGTTCATGCTTGTTGCTCGAAGCACGAGAAAGACAGGGAAACGTGCACAGTAGGAATCAGCTTTGATTTCCACCTGTCAGTGAGTGTTGGTGTCCTGTGACCAACTTCCCAAGGAAAGAAAGTTGTTTCCGTCAGAGATGTTGAGAAAGAGAGGGGATGTGACGGTGTAAGCTAAGACGCTTTCCGTGCAGTCACACCTCTGTACGTGGACAACTTTAGAACACGTCCAACAGACCACTTAAGAGGAGTTTCTTTTGACAAAGAAGGTAACCGGTTGTAGAAGTTCATCTGGAGTTAGCTCTATCAGCCTGATCACCAGGCAATTTAAACTTGCTGAAAATCGCTTAGTCGGTGTAGTTATAGTTGGTGGGTTTTCTCCTGTTCGCAAAGTTCTAGTATTGGAGCTGGAAAACCGTGAGCAGGCCTGGAACAGAGAAGTCGGCAAACCTTCGCCTTCACATGATCACTACCACCATTTTGAGAGTAGCCTGTGAAGCAGTGGTATCCTTTGCGAGAACGCGGGAGGTGCTTTAGGGAATGGAGGAAGAGAAGGAGGTAAACGTAAGGGGAGGGGAGTGAAATTGCTGCAATTTCCCCCTTATTTCTGCGTTTCTAGTGCCTCCCCAGCCCTCGGAAAGCAAACTATTGCTACACAGGCGAGCCATAGAGATTTAAAATCGCTTCGTTTCATTACGATTATGATTAAAAACAAAAATAAAAGATGCAGATTATAAAAAAGAGGAAAAGGAAAAGTATGTGATAGTGAGAACATTAGATCGTTTTATTGCACTAAGTGTATGTAGAATTGTTAAAGTAGTCATGTAGTAACTGGGTGGACTCCTATATAAATGTGAAGGGAATATATTTCACGAAAACCGCAGCTCGTTTTGTGAGCGTGGCTTTAAATTACTTTTACTGTTTTGGCTTTGTTTTATCCGAATTCTGAGCTGGCGCCAATGTCATGGGCATATCCTTCCGTTTGACCCTTTTTTATCGCCAGCAGAAACCGAAACAAATCCCTGGTGAACCTAAGGGTACTGTGTCGGTGAAAGAAAAGCACTTTGAACTGACTATAGACCTTTCCCGCATTCCAACAAACAATGGCGCCGAGTCGAGGTCAGGGTGGACAAAAATACAGCAAATGTATGAAAATGTCCACCCCAACCTTGCTCAGAAGCTATTGTTCGTACGCACTGAAGTGGAATGCGGGGAAAGTCTATTACGTGGGGAGTTAATCATTATCATGATCATGATCTTCTCCATCTGGCATCAGCGCCACGTCCACCATCACCACCACCATGACCATCACCACCACCACCACCATCATCATCATCATCACCACCATCATCATCATCATCACAATCAAGTCATTTTGATATTTTCCCCACAATCCATTTGTACCCGGGCCTCCACTGGCTAAAGACTGCGACCTTTATTGCTTGGTAAAGTGAACGGTAACAAAACTGAATAATTATTCTTCCATTTCCATACGCAAAATATTCCCGTCACATCCATATATGGAAGACCTAATTCATCTTTAAAAAAAACTGAAAATTCGAGCTCAAAAAGATGTTTCACCTAAATCATGTTACGATTTTACTGATACGTGCCAACTTGTATTAGCTTCTTTTAATTTATCAATGTAAGCCGTTGTGTTCTAACTTCTAAACTACAGTGTTGATTCTAAAAAGTTTATTGTAACTAATAATATATCCAACATATATGATGTAAATAAACTGATTAACGTTATTTCATTTTGAGTTTCCCTTTGATTTTGGCGCTTGAGGCTCAGCCCATTCACCGATTTTTTAGTTTACATTTCTTTCACCTTTCTCTGTGTTGGGTCCATTAGTTTTAGACCCTTTTGATTCATTTAGCGACAGCGCACAATTTTTTTGCATTTACCAATTTGCGCATGGCAGGTGAATACACAATAGATCAATAGGTTCCCTTCGAGGCGAATCACACGAACCCTTCTCCCTCCCAACAGAACGAAAGACCCGACTACAGCAACGGGGATTAAGCCCCCTTCTCTTTGCAAACAGTGTTTTGGTCCTTAAACGTCCCACAGAGTTTATAAACAAGTGTCGTGAGACGGCACCGACCTACGGTTTATCGTCCTCATCCGAGAAGACTAGAAAGCGTAACCATTTGTAGGTGGTAGTGCGGTATTCTACCAACTGACCCAACGGATACCTTGTGGGGTACCAAGCTGTCCGCTTTCAGGAGGTTCAACTGACTGTACCACACTATAAAACGAACCGAAGAGCCGTTTGGCTGGTTCACTCGCCAGTCCTCTGGAAGGTTTACTACTGATACCTCATAAACAAAACGGGAAAATACTCCTTGACTGCGTGGCACTTAAAAACGTAATAGTATAAATTATAGGTAAATGTTAGGATGAACAAAAGTAAAGAAATGGTTCTCCTCAGTAGACGCGGAACACTTAAATCAATACAAAATTTCAAAAAAATAAATAAATGGAGAAAAAAAGTGTTAAAATGACATCTTGTGGAAAAACACAAACATTTCGGGCATAGCCCTTCTTCAGTGTGAAAACCGTTAAATGTTTGCGCGACTGTAAAATTGAAATAAACGTTGCTAAGAGCTAAGCGCGCGGAAAATAGGACGAGCGCGCGCCATTTATAAGAAATGAAAAACATAGTGCATAGTGCCGAGCATCTGCGAAGCGTCCAAAAGAACACTAGTGGCTTCCCGGTCGCAGAGCACTTTAACTCTCCCAGCCACCATAGCACCATACTTCTCAACGATAGCAAAGGAAACACCTGGAGATGCAGCTGATTCTCGTCATCCGCGCGGCTAAAACTCTGACTTCCGTTTCCTTTAGGCCGCGTTGCACTATAAAATAGTTGCATGGCGCATACAAAATTTGTTGCGAATATAACGAACTTGTTTTTCCACTGAAGAAGGGCCGAGCCCGAAACGTTTGAAAACATTAGTATAAGAATATTACACTTTTCGTTTACTTCAAGTGAACACCTGTGTACTGATACCTTACCAGGTGGATTAACTTTGGGTTGAAGGTTAACCCTGCCTGAAACGCTTCAGAAAACTGATCGAAGATGGTTAGACTCTTGCCATATCCACATTGTGCCGGTACAAAACTTAAGCCTTAAAAGACCACCAATTATTTGAACTGTGTTTGTGCGCGGCTTTAAAATGATGTACTGTAAAAGCTCTATTAAGCCCCCCTTCTCTATTAAACCCCCCTCTCTAATAAGCCCCCCCCCCCCCACCTTTTGGAACATGAGATTTTGTAATGAGCCCCTCCTATTCCCTCTTACGAATTTCACTCCATGCAGCCCAGTTGGTTTACGTTTAACCAATTATACACTCAAACACATAATACTGTTTGTTGCTCTTTATTAAATACCCAAGTTTCACTGCAGCTTGGTACAAAAACTATTATAAGACGAAAACGGCGTGTTTGAGATTTCAAATAAGCCCCCCCCCCCCCCTCTCTAATAAGCCCCCCGTCAATGAGGCCTGAAATTAAATAATAGAGCTTAATTAAAATTAATTTAAATTAATAGAGCTTTTACGGTATATTCTCTCTAAAATTCAGCAGCTGTAAACGTCTTCACCACCCCGGAAGGGTCCGAAAATAATCCGAACAGCAAGAATATACAATGTGAACAAGCAGTGCAAACAGTGTATCTCGGCTTGTAATACTTCAGAAGATAGATTTGCTTATGGGGCCAGAATCATGGGATATTTTGTGTTTTCAGTGTCAGGAAAAAGTCAAAGTTTTTCATCGGGTATTCCAAGGAAATTCAAAGGCGGTGAAAATGCCAGGAATTTATAACATGAAGGTGTTTTCCAGGAATTTGTTCTTAGCTTGTTACTGGTTTGATCAATAATTTTGTTACGGACATTTCAAAACTGAACTCGGAAGAAATGATATTTGTTGTTCCTAAAACTATTCAAAATTCGTTTGTGACCAATAAAAATTAAGAAGAGCGTACACTTATAGGGCATTCCAGAGAGTTAAGCTCTCTTTAGAAATGCATGTACCCTGTAGGTTGAGAGATTTTGTCCTTCAGATCCCATCCCGCAATGCTTTGGGGATCTTCCTAACTGATCCAGTCTCAGCAATGTTTCTCAAATTAAAAAAAAAACTTATTTTTCTTTTTGCTTCGACTTGACTTGAATAATTTCTCCATATATTGAACTAGCAGAGGTGGACGTCCGAGGGGATAGGCTGTTTGCTTCAGGGGCAGATATTTGGGACGGGATGAAGAATTCACGGGCAAAAATGGGTCTAGCGAATGTTTTCTTCCCATCCCGACTAACTGCCCCATGGTCTCCGAAGATGGAAAACTATGATAACCACAACCTCGTTCCCAGGGTCTCTCCTCCTTTAAGACCATCACCCCAAACGAATTACCAAACAATGCTCGCAACATTGTTTGGCGTCCCAACTGATGAAGGGGTGGAAACCCGAAGTGGCCGCCGGTTCACCCACTGGCGAGTCAGCAACGATCTCGACAGAGATAAGACACGAACCTTCATGAACAGGATTGAGGAGGTCGCCAATACCTTCTTTTATATTCGGCACTCTTATTCCTATTGGTTGAGAAACATAAACGACGGATCTCTGATATTGTATTACGAAAACCCAAAAGAGGGTTCACCCTGGATCAACCGAGGCGCTCACGCGCGAAACTGGCTGCGACGAAAAGAGGCAGAGCAGTTGTCTCAGAGCCCGGTCAGAAGACCAAACACACAGTGGGTTTTCGAAGCCCCTTCTGATGTCTTCGTAAAGATCCTAAACACCCGTCAGCCGTTGATGGGGACAGGTCCTCTGCCGGATTGGTTGCGCGCTTTGGCGCGCAGGCGTAACGGCCCAGTGGTGTGTTTGGACACTTTTCAAGATAACCTTTGTCTCTGGAGATGCCTCGCTGTTCATCAAGGAGCGAAACCCAACCGAAGTACCAAAAAGGCGCGGGAGTTGGCGAAGAGTTTCTACCAGCTTGATACCATTCCACATGATTGTCCAAAAACTTCACTTGACGAGCTTGACAAAGTCGAACAACATTTCAACCGCGGGAAGCCCTTCTCCGATTGGTTGGGGATTTGGGTTTAAGAACCTGAGAAAAGAGGGGAAGAAATAAATCCCAACCCAAAACTCACAAACGTCCTCACAATTGGCGTGTACGAGGGGCACGCGTTTGTTGTGAAGAAGATTGAGAGGTTGGGGGAAAATTACGTTTGTCCACACTGCCGAACAAGAGCCACGAAAGCAGCTAATCTGCAACGACAAATCACAACCTGTTCTCGAGGAGAAACCGTGGTGGAATGCCCCAACCCAAAAATTGAAAAACCGCAAACCGAGTTCGAGAAGGCCTTCTTCCCCAAATCAACCGCCTCCGCCCAACGGATCCGCTGGGTGGAACAACAAGCCCGCCAACAAGGAATCCACATTCACCAGCCCAAAGTGGGCACGGGGTTGAGCCGTGGATTTTGGGGCGCCCAGTGGATGGATTCCACCTTCAGACCAAAACAGTGTACCAATACCAAGGGTGTTTTTGGCACGGTTGTCGGCAATGTTTCCCCGACCGCGACACAAAAATTACTCACAATGGGAAAGCCCGCGAAGATCTGCATCAAGCAACACTTCAATGGACACAAAAACTCCGAGCAGCGGGGTTTCGTGTGGCGAAGCGCGGTCGTGTCAAGTCAGGCAAACAAAGGAGGCGCTGCCCCCCGTTTTCACAAGAACCTATCCGCACGTGATTATCTTCGACTTCGAGGCATATGGGGACAAAACCACGAGGAGGGACCCGACACCCACACTCCACATCCGAGATGTCCACAGGCCGATTTGTTTCTCAATCGGGGACACGCTTGAGCGTGAACCGACGCACATTTGTGACAGAGACCCACATGAGCTGATCCGCACGTTTGTGGAAGAGATCGAACGGCGGGGGGAAAAGAATTCGGGAGGAAGTCAGAAGGGCTTTCATTCCAGACATCTTCGGCTTGCTGCCCAAAGCGCAACGAACCAAAATCGACGGGTGGTGCAACGAAGTGCCCGTACTTGGTTTCAACTCTGGCCACTACGACTTGAATCTTGTGAAAGAACATTTGGTAAAGCACCTCGCGGAAACAACAAACAAAGTGAGAGTAGCCAAAGATGCAAAAAAATAATGTTCCTTCTCACACCAAAGTTTCGCTTTCTGGACATAATCAACTATTTGGGTCCAGGAATCATCTACGACAAGTGGGTGAAGGCTTACAGCTGCACAGCTGAGAAGTCGTGGTTTGACGACCCAGACAAGCTTGACTTTCCAGGTTTGCCAGATTATCCTGAGTGGTACTCCAAGTTGAAAGAAGAGTGGGTGCTGACGCAGGAGGAATGGGAAGGCTGTGTTCGTCTGTTCCAAGAAAAGGGGATGCGAACCTTTGCAGACTGGCTGCGCCACTACAACAACCTGGATGTTGCGCCTGGTCTCGAAGCGTTGGAAAAAATGCGGGCCTTTTACACCGAAAAAGGAATTGATATTCTGAAAGACGCTGTCAGCATTCCAGGAGTCAGTCTTCACTATCTGCTTCGAGGCGCGGTTGAGCGAGGGGCGGAGCTGTGGATCCCCGGCAAAGAGGCTTACGACATGCTGAAAGTGGCGGTGGTTGGAAGCCCAAGTCTCGTGTTCACCCGCTATCACGAAGTGGGAGAGACACAACTGCGGTTGCACAAAGTCGCTGAACCCAAACCTTGCCAAAAAAATTTGGGCTACGATGCCAACTCGTTATATTTGTCAACAATGCTGCGGGACATGCCCTGCGAGCAGGAACAGATGGTTCATTACCCAGAAGAGCAGAGGGTAGGGGAGGCCGCCATTCTGACACAAAGGTTGCAAGAGGGCACTTGGTTTGGCTTTGCAGAAGTTGACTTGAAAGTACCTGATCAGTTGTTCCCCAAGTTCGAGGAGATGTGCCCCTTCTTCATCAACAAGCAGATGCCTGCTGAGGCAGTGCCGGAGCATATGATAGAGTATCTGCGGCGCACCGAAAGAACCCATGGGGATGGCAGAAAGTTGGTGGGGGCCCTGTCTGCAGAAAAAAATGTTGGTCTACGCCCCACTCCTCCGCTGGTACGTCGACCACGGAGTGGTGATCACAGCAATTCACCGAACAATCGATTACCAACCGAAGAAGATTTTTACCTGGTGTGTGGAGCAGGTGACGGCGGCCCACCGAACAGGGGATGTGGACGAAAGCAAAGCCCTGTTGGCAGATGTTTTCAAACTGTTGGGCAACAGCGCTTATGGAAAGATGATTGAAGCCTTGGAGAAGCAAACCGACGTCATCTACACGAAGGATGAAAAGGTTGTGGACAGAGCTTTGCGCAGTGCCTTCCTCTCGGACCTTGACGAAATTGGAGAGGCGTACGAGCTGGAAAGCAGGAAGCCGCGGATCACTAACCGAAAACCGTTCCAGGTGGGTGTCGCGGTTTACCAGCTGGCAAAGCTCCGAATGCTCGAGTTTCACTACGACTTCCTGGACAAGTTCGTGGGCCGCCGCGACTTCGAGCTGATTCAGATGGAGACAGACAGTAACTACATGGCGATCTCTGGCGCAAAGTTGGAAGACGTTGTGAAGCCGGAGATGAGGGCCCAGTTTGAGGCGGAAAAGAAGCAGTGGCTCGCGTGGAACAAGTGGAGCAGCCGTACCCCAGGGTTGTTCAAGCTGGAGTGCGAGGGCCACCGAATGATCGCGCTCTGCTCGAAGTGTTATTTCGACGGGGACAAAAGCAAGTTCAACACGAAAGGATGAACCAGAGGCAAAACGCCATCAGGTGGGAGCGTTTCAAAACGGCGATGGAAGGGGAAAAGGACATAACGACGAACAGCGGCTTCCGCATGAGAGACGAGCGGATGGTGACTTACGTGTAGAAGAAGCTGGGCCTGAGCGCGTACTACGATAAGCGGTGGGTGCTGCCGGACGGGATTCACACAGAACCCATCGAATTTCACACACCCCACTAGCCAGGGTTGGTTGGGGGTAACTCGGTATTCGGGGGACAACCATCAACTCTTCCCGAACAAAGCTGCGGTTTGGTCCATCGGAAAGCCAATACATGGCAGGTTGGCCTTGTTTCCCCATGACCCTGCCCACCGTAAAAGTTTTCAAAGACCAAACAGGGTCTGTGGCTCTTCATCTGCCCCCCTCCAACTCCCCTGGTTGAAACAGATAGAGAACTACAACGTCAGCGGGAAGCGTTTTTTCGGCCGCACCAAGAGGTCTCAAATACGGAGTTGCTGCTTGTGCGAAAACAGATTGTTTTCGGATCGCATCTGCGGGCTCCAACCCTGTCAGCCGCGTGGTTTGTTGGTTGAGAGTGGCAACAACCCTCGGAAGCCTTGCAACCCACAAAACAGACCGCACCCCCTCCGGCAGCCGCATTTCGACTGTGTACTGGTGCCCGAACAGACGCTCGGCAAGTCTGCGGTTGAAGCGTTCCACAATCGCCTTGTCACGGTGCACTTCAACATGTCCACGGCGAATGTCCGTTCCATGTGCTTCCATGACTCTGGAAACAGCCACCATGGACCCCGCCCCGGGTCCACCTGCAGCAGCTTTGGCCATTTGAGAGGGCCACGCTTGTAAATTTTCTCGAAGGCCCGGGCCACCTCGTCAGAATTTTTCGAGGTCAGGGGCTCAGCTGCCTTGAAGCGGCTGGCCACGTCGACCACAGTCAGCGCGTATTTGGAAATTTTGCGCCCCACCTTGTCGTGCGGCATGAAGAGCAGGTCGGCTTGGTGCACCGCGTTGGATGTTGGCACGTCAAACTTAGGCCGAGGAACGTACCGCGGCGCGGGACGAAAGATCTGCCAAAGCGCCTGCTTTTGGAACCACTGTTTGGCCACAGTTTCCGAAACTTTTGCGGCTTGGGCCAGTTTTTTCACTGCGGCAAACCCTTTCCAATAACCTTTCGGGCTGTAGTAAATGTTTGAAAGGCGTTTTTCCTGCTTCAAGGCAGGATTTTCCAATTAACTTATAAAACAGTGGGGAAAGATGGCGAACGCAAACGGAAGGGTGTGCTGTGGGAAAAATATGGTTGAGGACCATGAGAATTTCGAACTTGTTTGTCAAAGTTGCCAAAGGGTTGAGAAGCTCAGCACCCCAACCAAAACCCGGGAGGAGGTGGGGTGGAAAGCCAACCCTTTTTCACTCACCCACCTTCGCGAAAAAATAATATTTGACGCCGTCAACACCATTTCAGATGCCGGGCGAGAAATCTACAAACTGTTGCGGTGGAAGTTTTTGGGGAGCCTCATCCGCGATTTCAGGGAGTTTATCTTTCCCAGGTCTGTGAAGTACGTTTGCTTTTTGCATGATTACTTTCAAGTGGTTCCAAAAGGAGTTTGGCCGCGCAAAAAAGAAATTCTCGCTCGCCTCTTGCCCACCTTCGAAAAATTCCACCCAGCAACACGCCACCGGGCGAAAGAAAGGTTCGATGAATGGTGGCGCAGTCTTGAAACGAGCAACATGATCACTCCGCGACGAAACGTTTGGTGTATTTCGCCTGGATTTTTTCGGGGATCTCCATGCAGTGGTCGCTGACGAAGTCGTCAATTAATTTGACCTTCTCAAGAAATTCCTCTTTCACAAACGTCTCCCCCCGCAGATGAAAGCGGATCGCGTCGGGAATTTTTTTGTACTCAACCTGGGCGAAGTTGGCTTTTTCTGCCTTTTTTCCGAAGTTTTTGAAGGTCGAGTAACCCTTTACCCCGAGGCCAAAGGCCGTCAATCCCCAATCACATGAGGGTTCAAAGTGAGGCGCCCTGCCACGGCAGAAGCGATTATTATTTTGCCCGCTCCCAGATTGGCCCACAGGCTTCTTCCTCGATAGAACTTGAAAAGTTCGTTGTACCCCCAGTGTTTTTATGGTAAAAGGCGTAAAGCTTTTTCAACATCTCAACGGTGTCCCTTTCAAGGGAGGGGTCGATATGGTTGAAATCGAACACACGAATCTTCTGAGGGGGGCTTCTGTCGAAAACACGGTTGATCCATTTTTTGACCATTGTGTATGTACCAGTTGAAATTTTTACACCCACGGGGAATTAACTCACCATAAATTGTGATTGTAACCCCAGCTGGTATTGTTATTGACCACTTAACGTCTTTTGGCTCGGCTCTGAGCTGGCATTGGGAGAAATCAATTGTCGTTTTCAACGAGGTTTGAAAACTTCCACTGTTGACATAAATTTCAAAATTCACAAAAGTTGAGAAAAACAGACCATGAGGAGACCAAAATGAAGGAAAGACATTCACAGCATCGGTATGTGAAACCTAATTTTTTGGGCCGGTTATTGGCTCACTTTTCAAGCGATATATCATTCCGGGCAACAATAAAGGGTGGGCTAATTTTATTGCGCCGTGTTGATAAGCGAAAAGAGGAACGTTATTATTATAAACGTCCTGGTTATTCAAATCCAAATTTCCGCCCAACTTCGGCTGATGAATCACATGTCCATTCATGTTTAACGCGTTTTGCATTTTCAACCCATGGACGCTCGAGCTGAACAATGGGCGGTCATTGTTGTAAACCCAGTAATCATTCAAATTCAAATTTCCTCCCAATTTTGGTTGAAGAATAAAATAACTGTTCATGTTCAAGTCATTCATCATTGTCATCTGCCCGTCTGTTCCTCCAAATAATTACCATTCCACCCAAAACAATGCTCCCTCGAAACAGATCCAGGGTGCCGCTGCGAACGTTTTTGAAATTCAAATCCAAGTCGGTCCCCAATTTTGGCCCCAAGAGAAGCTTTCAATTCATGTTCAAAGGAACTTCCATGGTCATCATTCCACCGTCGACAGTCCAAAGTGTGTCAAAAACTCCAGAGTCCACGCTGGAAACGTACCCAGAAACTCCATAAACAACGAGGTGGCCCGTGGTTGAACCCGTTGTCCTACTGTGCAGATCCAGGTAAATGAAGTTGGGGGTGGTGTCGTTCCACCGGTGGAACTGAACGATGGTTTTGGTGTTGCGGGCTGGCGCTGCTGAAGGTTCGCGTGGTTTGGCTCGTGATGGAAATGACGGTGGCGCTCGCCATCACAGACACATTTTTCATTTCCGGCGGAAAGTACTCAACCACGAACGTGTAATACCCTTTCGGCAGCGGAAAGAGATTGAAACCGATCCGCGAGCGATAATCATCGCCGCCCGCGTCTTTGGTGAGTGTGAACTCATACGCGTTTTTGTTGACCCCGTGCGGGGAGGCGGCGAAGTTGAATACCCCGTGAACAACAATGTTGTTTTCGTCCATGAGGTAGGCGAAGTGATTTTGCCCGCCGGATTGAGAAAGGTGCGAATGATCCACATAGCCCTTCGTTGCCGCGTCCGTTTCGTCGACCGGCTTTTCGAGAGCGGTGATTTTGTGATCCCTCATGCTGAGATTGCCAGTCATAGCTTGACTGCCATCCCTTTTCAGAAAGTCATCTACAGAATCGTCCACGTATTTTTTTTTGTCGCCGCGTCATTGGAGGTGGTTGGGCCGTGCAAAGAGGTGATCCGTTGCTGCCCGATGTGAAGGGCTCCATACATGGGGTTTGTTCCATCTCTTCGGAGAAAATACTCTTCCACATACTCTTTGTTCGTCGATTCACTGAGTTCGAAGGGGGGCGCAAGATTCACGATTAGGTTGTTATTCATGTCTAAGTCCCGTTGCAAAGTGTCACTTATTTTAGTTTGCAAACTCTCGTCCACATATTTTTTGTTGACGGCGTTGGAATCATGTGTGCTGGAATCAACGTCTTTCAAATCTTCAGTGGCATACCCAGCCATGTTAAAATCGCCCCACGCTGGGTTGGACCCGTCGCGTTTCAAACAAAGTGCGATTTCCGATTCAACGTAGCTCTTGTTTGTGGCCTCGAGGATGCCTTTGGGGTAACCCATGTTGGCGATGAGATTCTCCCCTCGAGTTTGGCGAAAGTGGCGGTAACATAACTGTCGCTGACTGCATCAAGCGGGCCGGCTGGCGGGCCCAGATTCTCAATCGGGTGGCCCCCCGCGTTAAGAGGGCCTGTCATAGGGGAGCTCCCGTCGCGTTTCAAAAAAGCCCCTGTCGATGCCGCCGCCGTCGCTCCGTGTTTTCCGAAAGACCCGGGTCATTTGGCAAACCACCCCATGCTATATTCCTTCGTCGAAATTTTTCGTCATCAGCTTTTGCGGTTTGTCGGTGGCGCGGTCCAGCAGGTCGTGGTCAACCCCCAGCTCGTCGGCGATTCGTTTGTTTTCCCTCGGGAGGAAACGGAAAAGGCAGAAATGGCTGCAGTTGTCCCGGATGTTTTTGGGAACCTTGTAATAAGTCTGGGTGAGATAAATGACGCTGCAGTTTCTGTGCCGGTCGTTGATAAAAAAAATTTGATGATGTCGTTTTGGTCTTTTTCGCAAACCAAGTCGTCGAACACGAGGATTTTTTGGTTGTCGGGCGGGAGTTCTTCCAGCGGAACGATTTCATCGCCGGGGGCCTCGATGACCTGGTAACCCACCTCTGGGTCAATGTTTTCGGTAAAGTCCCACAAGAGCGCTTGATATTTGTGTTGGTGGAGGTTTCTCGAGAAGAGAAAGACTTTGTCGTACTCCAACAGCTCGTAGAGCATGTGCAGCAGGATGTTCGTCTTGCCTGAATTGCTTGGCCCGCAGATCAACACCCGAAAAACGTCGACGGGTATGGCCGGATGCCCCTGCCGGAAACCGTTTGTGGCAGCAGCGTCGGGATCATAATTCGGAATTTTCATTTTTTGCCCCCTTATATACAGGCAGCAAAAGCCCACTATATCTCTGAAGAAATGGCGGCAAAAGGCACAAGCCGAAGCTGAAGTCGACAGACAAGTGCAAGAAATCTGCCGGAAATTCAAAACAAACAAAATCGCGAAGGAGTTTGGCCAGGTCGA
>JAEMWC010000445.1:595000-622500 GCA_016490735.1 Pachyseris speciosa | reverse complement strand
GGGCAATGGCTGATAAGCCCGGGGGTGAAAAATGCGAAGCACGTGTTCTTTTTCATCCAAAAGGTGGCGAACCTGAATGCCGCCACAAACGAACCTCTACGTCTTCAGCACCTTCGCTCTCAACGGCGGAGCGAAGTTGGCGACTTGCCGCCTTCAGTACGGGGCGACCTATTATCCCTAGCATAGAACTGAAGTGGTTCGAATCTTATTTGACAAATAGAGAGCAGCAATGCAGTATTAATGGACAACTCTCATCCAAGAAAACAATCACCTGTGGCGTGCCTCTGGGCTTAATCCTGGGTCCATTGTTGTTCTTATTATATATTAACGACCTGCCTGAGTGTTTAAGATCAACTACTCCATGTATGTATGCAGATGATGATCTGCTCATCCTCTTACGATGCCAACGAACTTGTCATTAAACTAAATTCTGGCCTCGCTCATGTCCGCAACTGGCTTATAGAAAATAAACTTCAAATGCACCCCTCTAAGTCCAAATTGATGTTTATTGGCTCTTCATATAATTTGAACAATAAGAATACCGAACAACCAGTTGTAGTAAATAATACACCCATAACTCGAACTGATACACATAAATGCCTAGGGGTTCAGATAGATGAAAGACTTAGTTGGGATAGTCATATCGACATGATTTGTAAGAAGGCCAGTGCGGGTATTGAAGCGATGAGACGTATCAAGCCCTTTATTCCTGTTAATACGCTTGAAAAGGTTTATAAGAGCCTAGTACAGCCTTATTTTGAATATTGTTCCCCTCTTTGGGACAACTGCGGCAAATTACTAAAAGATAACTTACAAAGATTTCAATCTCGCGCTGCTAGAGTTCTTACTGGTGCCAGTTATAATATTCGTTCCGCTGAAATAATCGAGACCCTCCCTTGGGACACACTTGATGTGAGGCGGCTCCGTGCCAAATCAACATTAATGTTGCCGACCAAGGAGAGCATGACTGGGGATGCGAAAAAGCTGGTTTTGCATTATCGATTGAACTAAGCCGCCACGGCGGATTACGTCATGTACGCTGCCGTCCTGAACGAGGAAGAGTTCGTCATACATACATACATACTTATCCTCTCCCCGTCGGGGCTTTTCAGGGATAGTTTACATCACTGGCCGGGGGACTTGACCAGACTGCTAGTGCAGTTTACAATTAATGAAGTAACTAATGAGTGCCCCCGTAATGTAGATATCTAGGACAGACACTAGGGGTGGTCACAGCCAGAGTTTTGTTACGTCCCTAGTGGTTCTTTTACGTCCCACAGAATCAGGTTAAGTGAAAGTACTGTGAGACGGGGCCTACGGTTTATCGTCCTTATCCGAGAAGACTAGAAAGTCTAACCATTTGCAGATGTCATTACAAAGGCAGCACTTTCTCCTCAGTTATTTTAAAGACCCTGAGTGTTGGTCCGGCCGGGGTTAGAACCCGCGACCTCCCGCATGGTAGTCCGGTGCTCTAACACTGAGCTAACCGGTCCAGATAGGCAACGAGTTGGTTGTTGTTTGAAACCCCCAGTGGAAAATTTATTCTCTGGTATAAGATGCCGACGGTGTATCATCCATTCAAAATCGATCTGTCCAACGCACAGCGGGACAGTCTCATGAAGGCCGCAAGAGAAAGAGCGGCTGTTACTCTGGGTGTCAAGCCGGAACAGATTGGAAAGGGCGACGACCTTTTGTTGACTGCCACGCAAATAAACCGACTGAAAAAGGCCGCCAGCGCCGGCCATGGCGCGGATGTGCCAATAAGAAAGACGCAGATGGCCAAAACTTTTCAGCGCGGCGGCAACATCCTTTCCACAGCGCTCAGTCTGGCGCTGCCTTTGCTCGTGCCCGCGGCAAAAGCTTTGGGTATGGCTGGGCTCAGCTTTGCTGCGGAAAGTTTGTTGAAAAAGATTCTCGGAAGCGGTTTCGGCCCTCAGGAAGTACAGTTGTACAAACTCGTGCAGATGTTGATCCCTGCACAGAAAAAGGCTCTGGAAAAATATCTTGTTGGAAAGGGTGTGGTCCGTGGTGGTGGCGCCACACAATATGGGGGCTTTCTTGGTATGCTGGCTTCCCTCGGCATCCCTTTGGCAATAAGCCTTGTCAAGAAAATGTTGGGAAAGGGCACCCGCTTGCAACCGTCGCGGTGGAGGCGTTCTGCTCCGCCCCGCCTTCCGGCACCACCCGCCCCATCGGGGCGTGGAATGCAAATGCGACCCCCACCCTTTTGGGGCGGTGGGAAGATTGGGAGCACCCGATGATGGGGCGGGAAAAAAAATGAAGTTCAAGGAGGTTCCGCTTTCAAACTTTGACCTTTTGAATTGGTGCAAATATCTCGGCATCCCACTCAAGGGCATCTTCTCCCGCAACGAGGTCAACCCCTGCACCATTCACCCTGCATCATTCGGGAGCCTTGGCACGCACTGAGTCTGTTGCTGGAAGGGGAAGGGTATGGAGTATTTCGACTCCTTTGGGGTGCCGCCCCAAAATGAGTGGGAACAGGAAATGCGAAAGCTGGGCCACAAAACGTTTTTTCGCAACGATAACCAAATACAGTGGATCGGAAGTGTGAGGTGTGGGTATTTCTGCCTGTTTCTCCTTAACGAACGTAAAAAGGGTACGAGTTACAAAGACATTCTGAAAATGTTTTCTCCCGATGTTCACCACAACGAGAAGGTGGTGAAAAATTATTTCCTGAATATACCGTGACCATGGAATTGTTTTGTGTGAAAGACAGGCGCAAAACCCCGAATGTGCCTGGGTCATGCAGAAAAGGTTGTCGTGACCAAAAACAACTGAAGAACGGCAAAGGCCAAGTGTGCGGTTTGTGGCATAACAAAAACCCGCTTCTTGCCGGGAAACTGACGGGGCCCTCTCAAGCAGAGGGCGCTGGTGTTTTGACTGACCTTGCGGGCACTGCGCTCGACTTTACTCTGTAGCACGGGATTCTGTATCTCACGAAAAAGGGGTTGGAGGCCGGCCGCTCTTACGCTTCTGAGGCGCTGCGCAACAAAAAGCTGCAGAAAAGGGCCATCAACTACGGCCTGCGCAAGGCCATCCCGGTTGTGGAAAAGGTTGGCAGCGAGCTGCTGGACCAGCTTTCCACAAAGGGGCGCCCCAACATCCGTTACAAAACCGACAGACCTGGTCTTGACGGTGCAGGTCTTGGGGATCTTTTCAATCTCCGTTTCGTTTCACAGGGTGTGTTGGTGCCCAAGTTTGCGACCGACTCGAAGTTTTTGAAAGCTTTTGCCATAGCGGGGTACAACCACCATGGGTTCGCGGATGTTTTCAAGAAAACCTTGCGCAACTACTACGGCTCGGGGGTGGACATCCATGAATTGATTGGGAAACTGCCGGCGCCAAAAAAAGGTGGACCCTCCCCGGCCATAACTACACCGGACCTTACAACCTCTTGAACCATCAGCTGAGCTTTGATCCTGAAACGGGGGAAATTCTGGAAGTATTTCAGAAACGGACCGGCCCTTCCGATGCGGTGGCAATTCAGCATGATGCTGATTACAGCAGCTGCGATTTTCGCGCGAAGAAGTACGGAGAGCACGAAAAAAAATCCAAGCATGTTGCTGACCGAAAAATGGTGAAGACTCTTGACGCGATACCGCGGGGAAAGAGGCAATGGGGCCGCGCTTTGGCGCGAAACGCTATCAACGTGAAAGAGAAACCTGGTCTCGGTGTTTGAGCTCATTCAACACCCTTCGGAATTTCTCTTCAACCACTTCCTCAATGGTTTTGTTGGGGGAACATAGTTCACCTGCAAGGGACACCACGAGCCAACACAGTGCGAACATTGGTGCGGTATCCACGGAGATATATTATCCAAGATCCACTTTTCTTCAATATCTTCAACTTCATACCATTGGCACAACACGTGGTGGCGGTTTTTTAACCAACAAGCCCAACAACACCCGTTCCACCTGCAAGTGTAACAATTCCCACATTTGGTGATGAGGGTATAACAGTTTTCGAGCTCGCAAAATGGGGCGCCGTCAAAATAACACAAAAGCTCTTGGTGAACTTGGTTCCACCCCTTTTCCTTCCGCCTTTCAACTCACTAAATTTTTTCGTCTTGGTTGCTTGTTCTATAAACCTTCGATTACAAGGATAGTCCTCAAAAAATTCAAAGAAAAGATAACTTTTTGAATATATTCTTTTAGTTTGCCTCTAGCTTCCGCAAATAGTGGGGTTGCCATATTGGCTATCTCAAAGGGAACAAAGTAGTTTTTGTTTTTATTTCGCAGCCATTTGGTTCACAACGGGTGATGTGTAAAACTTTCAAACAAACAACAGAAACAAAGCCCACACTCTCTGCAATCATCGTTGCCACATGGGGCGTTTTTTCAGATTGTTATTTTTGTCGGTCTTTCAAATAGTCCACAAAAGGGAATTGAGTTGAAAAGTTCTGTGTGACCCCTTTCCCAACCCAAATCTCGTTTTTCTTTTACTTTTGGGTCGTTGTCAATTTCTTTTATTTTTAAGGTCATCACACCATATCTCGGGTTCTTTTTCACTTTCAAAATTATATTTTTGTATCGGGATTTCTGGCAAAGAATTTATCCATTCATCTGTGCAGCTCCCTCCACGAACCCAAACTGTTGAAAAATCTTCTTGCATAAGGCTTTTTCGGTAGAAATAATTGTAAATATATTGCCTATACCCATTTTTCAAACATGTGACACAATACCCGTCTTTTGGACATTGTCCCTCCCTTTCGAAATCGGGATCTTTGGTGGGGTTCTCCTTGCAATCACCACTCCGCGTGATATCATCGCATTCATCTTTTAGTATGTGCACGGTCATTGGGTTACCTTATGGTCCCTTCTCTTTAAAAGGCCGCCCAGCTCGGCTTTTCCACTTAAAAAAAAAAAAAAAAGAAAAGAAAATATGAAATTACACAAAGGAGCGAAAAGTTCTTCATGCACCCATCCCCACCCTCGTTTCTCTCTTTCCTTCAGCTGTTTTTGGATGAAGTGGGAAAGAATTTTTTCTCGCAACTCAGGGGGCAGGTGATGAATATGCTCCAGCAGAGCCATTTATATCTCAGCGCAGATATTTAATGAACCGTGTCGTAAAAACCCTCTGCTGTCAGCCAATGTTTCATGTACTCCTTTTCATCAGGAGGAAGGGAATGAAGAACTTTGTATGAAAGACAAGCGCAAGTATCGATGAAATGTGTTTCCCTTGTCTTTGTTATGTATTTCCACGGGGATGCTCCGTTTTTCAACAACATGTGCACATACAACATTGGTTGGTAATCCATGGAATCCTTATTCTCCTTTTCCAACCACTCTTCGATTTCCTCCATCAACGCGCGACTGATGTTGCGCTGTTTCAACCACGCCACCATCGCTCATCCCCACACGCCCCTCTCTCTAACAGGCCGACCCGGCACCTTACCACCTGCTTTCGCTTCCCGTCTCTGCCTTAAAAACAGCCATGGATCGTAAAGGTTTTTATCCAGCCACCGAAGCAAATAACCTTGAACGATTGGCGGCAGATTTCTATAAACGCTCACAATCATCAGTGAACAACTCTCAATGAAGTCGTTGTCATATGTTGCAACAATATACAACCATGGGGATTTAGAATCCCAACAATTACTATTTTGTAAAATACAATATAAACGATCCATTTGATCGTAATTAGTTGAATTTTCATTGTTGGCCAGCCATTTAATTATTTCTTTCTGAAGCTTTCTCACTAAATTTGAAAAAATAGAATAAGTTGGGGGTCTGTCGATCAGTGGCTGAAAAATGTCCTGCCAATCAATTTCCATTGGTTGGGGGGTTTCACTGCGAGTCGCCATGAACATATCCACGCCTCCCCTTTCTTCAATAGCCCGCCCCAGCTCAGGAGGAAGTTTTTGAATAAAGCTTTTTTTCCCCATTCTTCAATAGCCATTTTCTTCTGGTCTTGCTCGCTTCCAAAGATGATTGAAGAACAGATAAAAACTCTCTCCAAGCTTCATTGTATTTTTCCTTCTCTTCATCTGTTAAATCGCAGAGTGAAAGAATATATAATGCATACGACCTTAAAGTTGATATTTGCTGAAATTTTTTCTCTATATTTTTCACGTCTGGGCAATATCTTCGCATATAAAACATGATCTCCGCCCCATCACATTCTTGGGCATGGTCAATGATATCCCAAATTTTTGTTTCAGGGTCGTAGCAGTCGCTGTGCTCAGCCCATAACTTTGCCCACAACTGTTGATTTGTTGGCTCTGGTTGCGCCATCGTCATACCCCCCCCCCCCCCCGCCCCCCTCTCTCTAATAGGCTGGCCCTGCGGCTTGGTCGCTTTTTGTTTTTTCCTTTGTTTGGGTGTTTGTTGCTCTTATCTTGCCTCTTGGTTCTTTTCTTGCGTATGGTTTTTGCCCCTTCCCCGAGAAGTATAGGGTGAGTCGATTCAATACTAGCGTAACGAGTGCACCACCCACAAGCCCTTGTTTCCCCCAAACAAAAACCCCCAATGCCCACCTTCGACCGGCAGGGAGAAGTGGGTGTTGGGGGTTTTTGTTTGGGGAAACAAGGGCTTGTGGGTGGCGCACGAGGCACGCCGGTATTGAATCGACTCACCCTATACTTCTTGAAGCCTACAGGGCTTAAAAAATCTCATTGCGGAATAATAAGTTTATTACTTCCCTTTAACTCTTTATATCACTAAAACTTTATTGGAAAATGCCCATGCATTGAAGTAAATTTTCAATGTTTTACTGTAGTATTGCTGTACAACACTGAGTTAACAGGCTTCAACTTAACGCATACAATCAACTTAAGAAAGGGCTTTGTTTGCGTACTTGCCACTGTTATGAAGTTGATCGGTGGCACTGCTATAACTTGTTTTGAAGCGCTTTTTCTATTCCGGTTACATAAAGCCCTCCGTTTATAAGCCCTCCTAAAAAGCCCTCCTAAAACCCCTTATGATGAAAATAAGAGGGTGGTCTACCTTTGAAAGCAAAGAAGCGATAACAGTTAGACTTGGCCTTGGGTTTCGGCGTAAAGAGATAGGTTAACTGACACTCTTGTTACCATGGAGACGAATTACGTGACCACTTTAACTGAATTTCCGGAATTTCTCCTTCAAGGGTTCTGCACACTAGGAAAAATAACTTTTATTCAGACTTTTAGCGGCATTTATCCCTAACTATTGGGGATAGTTTCCAAATCCAATTGGAATGGTGTACTACATGAACCGGATGTACATTTTATGGACGTTGCGTGACACTAAATTCATAAGAATTAATTAATCACGTGACCTGGACACGCCTTCCAGTTAGTTTCATGTACATTTTTTGTCACCCAACATGATCCAAACGATAGTTCTAAGAAACATTTGCTCTAAGGGAATGTGCATCTTGCCAAAAGAAAACAAAGAAAATTGGATACCTTAAAGAGTCACGTGATCATTTATGACACAGTTAATTTGATAGCAAGTTTGAGCTTTTGGCGAAGCTTCATGTTAAAGACTGTAAATACACTCCTGATTGGTTCATTGCGTCTAAAAGGCCCGTATTTACCGCACACTAAACACACTCCTCGACTCCAAAGGGCCTGCAAGCAAAAATTAGCAGAGGTGAGGTGGGTGTTAAGAAACGAGAAGGGCACACCCTAAAAAGGGAACAGCATATGTATATTAGTTTAATGGGAGGGGGTCAGTGATGTCGAACTCGTTTCCAATCTTACCAGAGATTCAACGGTAAATCTTTTCTATTAAATTAAATGTTAGGTAAAATCAAGAGAACATGTCTTGGATTTTTTGAAATCTTGTGTAAAACTTGGTAAAACTTAACGCAATGTTCATCGCTTTCTTCATCATGTCTTTTGATACTGATGGAACTACAACTTTTATGTACTGAAGATCAGATTTGTTTTGTCATCGATCGAAAATGTAAATACGATTTCAGAATTTTTTGCACTATTAACAGATGTTACTATATACGTAACAATTTATTACAAGAACAGAAAAAGGAAGAACAGCAAATTTCACAAAAGGTAAAAGGTAACTTACATATTTGTATCAAAAACAATGAAAAGTGACACGAGATAATAGTAGTAATATTATTGTCAGCAGGAGGCACTGGCAGAGAAATTACATAAAGGCACTGCTTGGAGCCAGAATTATTTACAAGTTAATTTCAGTTCTTTGAAGACATATTTACCCATTTCTAATAGTGTAACAATCTGAAAGACATGACTAACATGACAATGCCGTAATGATGATGCAGTAGGTATTGTCAACTGAAGGAAAATTTAAGAATGGTTTTGGGAGAAACACGGGGGATTTTAGCATATGAATGTTTTTATTAGTTGTCAGTCAATCAGCTTCTTGAATCTAAGTTCTAGACAGCTAGATGTTTTTTTTTCGTAAACGCCTGAACACAAATCTGTCAACCTGCCTCCACCTTCAGACACCAGTTGATTATCGAGTCAGAATGGATCACGTGAATGAATCAGAATCAAGATGTTCGCACAATGGCTTTAGAGTATAGTTTGTTCGAGATGAAAATGTAATGCAAGTAAATTGTTAAAACGATGTAATGCCCTGTAAATAGTTTGAATAGTCAGGAAAGAGAACTTTGGCGAACGCAATGCGTGGGTGTCATTCTAGGTACAAGTAGGGTCATTATTCATTCACTTATTCACTTTCTCACCCACTCATAATATATAAATAATAATTATAATAGTAATATATAATAATAATAATAATAATAATAATAATAATCTTTTATTAGGAGGCTTCCATCACAACGTTGTTTTCAGAAAGGTGCTAAAAAGATCAAATATACAAAAGGTTGAAAAGTACTATATATAAGACAAACTTACAAATTGATAAAAACTGCAATTAAAACAAGAAGCTAAAACTACAAAAATTCATACCGATAGGGTTAATTAAAAAATCTGGCAAACACGTTTCGCTTAAAAGTAGCAATATTCGGTGCATTTCCTGGTCTCTCTCTCTAATTTATTCCAGCCTTTTAGAGAGTGATGGCAAACTCTCTGCTTTCCCCAATTTCTGGCAACACGGGGTAGTCTGAGGAAACATTAGCTAATGCACGCACGCACGAACACACCCACTCACGCTCGCACGCAGGAACTCACTCATTCATTTGTTCGTTCTTACGTTTGTTCATGTGTCCATTCGCTCGTTCTTTTTTTATTTAGTCATTCAGTCATTTATTTGTTCTTTCATTTCGTTTGTTGATTTTTATATTTATATGTAAGTTGTAATTTATATATTTATACGTTCTCGCCTAGGAGCTTTGGATACAATCCGGATTTTTTTGGCCACTAAATGCTTAGCATGCCAAATTTAGCTTTCTTTTACCAGCTGGCACCTTGGCAGATATTTACCACAAACTTGGATGGGAACTGCAAATCTACGTAATGGCCAAAAATGATTAGTCAGCTGGCCGGAATATATTAGCAACTACCACCGTTGTAAAATAAAAGAGCCGGATTCGTAGAAGATCTAACCAGCTTTAAAACTGTAAATTAACAAACGGCAAAAAAAAAAAAAAAAAAATTCAAGGCTGGTTATACTGCGGGGAATGTATATTTTAAAACCCGGCAAAATTTTGGAAGGTACGGCCTTCCTTCATCAGGATACTGCATACGGAGTGTCAGGAGCCTAGCACTTGATGGGTTCCTGGTTCTTTAACACCCTGATATATAGCTGATGAAGGAAGGCCGTTCCCAAACTATTGGTTTTTAATCGACACGGTTTCATGACCTCGAAACCGCATCTAAAACGACACGGTTTCAAAGTTTTTACACGGAACCTATCCAACCGTTTACGTCATGGCGATCTCGTTCTCAGGCATTCTTCTGGAAGCATTTACCCGTCCAAAAAGTTGTCCCATCAAACACCAGTTCTTCCAGGCCGAATCCAGAATCGTCGTTTTGCTTTCTCTTCGTTACTCTGGAGCGTATCGACGAAAAAGTTAACATTTCAAGACATCTCTGTCTGTTATTACGATATGCCTCTTGGTTTATAGAGAGTAAAATATATGAAATCTGAAAAAAACGAACTTAAATTGTGATTGTGCAAAAAAGCGCTGCACTCCATGCGAAGTTCACCATATTTACCCTTCGTGAACCAGTCAATTTCGCACCAAAATAACGCAACCTCAGGTTGCGTTTCTTTGGGAGAATCCAAGGAAGGATTTTTGATCCGAGATCATGCGGATTCGTTACCACCAAAGAAACGAAAAATCCGAAAATGGATTTTTTCCATTAGCCGTGACAACCCAAACATGCATAAAAAAAAATATAAAAATACGAGCAGGAAGGATAATTTCGGTTCAATTTCACGAAAAAAACTCACCTTGATCCTTCGCCATGACCAAGCTAACAAAATGACGAGAATATGACGGATTTTTACAAGACGACCGCTTGCCAAACGTACTTCTTTTTGTATCCGTTCCCCAAAGAAACGCACGGATCATGAATCCTAAAAATCCGGATTTAGATTTGATCTAATGTATCCACTCGGAGGGTGGATTCTTTAGATTCATAATCCATTTTAGGATTTTAGTAACGAAACGAAAAATCCGTTTTTGGATTCAAGAATCCGGATTTGGATTTTCCCAAAGAAACACACCCTTAATAACCGTTTTGAAATCGATGCGGTTTCGCCGTTTAGGCCCGTTTCAAACGTCGTGCTACTGCCGTGTCGAACTGAATTACTCGAATTAAATTCGACTTTAGCACGACGTTTGAAACCAAGTCGTGCTACTGCCGTGTAGCACAGCAAGGCTTGCCGTGCTACACGGCAGTAGCACGACTTGGTTTCAAATGTCGTGCTACTGCCGTGTCGAACTCAATTCATAAATTAACATTTTGGATTTGCTTCGTGCAACGGCACCCAACGATTCTGGGTACGAGATTGGGCAACAACTTTTTATTCAGCGGAATTAAATTCGACGTCTGAAACCAAGTCGTGCTGGAGTCGTGCGACAGTCGAGCCAGCTAAGCACGGCAGTAGCACGACGTTTGAAACGGCAGTGAAACGGGCCTACACGACTAATGAAACCGTATCGTTTTGAAAACGCTCCACTTTTGAAAGCGTTTTCAAAACGACCCGGTTCTTATAACGAACTCGACCGGCGCCGTGTAAACGAAAGGCGTAACCGCATCGAAACCGATGCCGTTACAAATGAAACCGCGTCCATGTAAACAGTGCCTAAAACTAGATAGTTCTCGCCATTTAACCACACTTGCTACCCTTGTTACTCTGTTAAAAGAGAAGATTTTCCCGTAACAATTTGGCTGATATGATGTGAACACCGTCCCCGCAAAAAAAAAGGAATTCGAAAAGAAAGAAAGAAAGAAAGAAAGCAAGAAAGAGGGAAGGAAAATTGAACATTGGTTGAAGGGGTACTGTCACGACAACTCCTGTTATAAGTTTGTTCAAATTGTGAGGAAGTACTTTTCCTATTACATGAACGGGCCGAGTAACACGGAAAGGTTGATTTCAAATCATTTCTTGGAGGAAAGGAAACTAGTATTATTTTACAGTGGGTTTTCCAAGACACAATGACAAAACTCGAAAACTGTCAACCTAACTTTTTCCAAGTTGTAATTAATTCATTTCCTCCTCGTCATCGGTGGCCATAGACAACCGCAAATAGTTTCAGTGCACGTGTTAAGTGCTTTGCGGGAAAACTGCAAAATCTTTGCCACATTTTATTACTGTTCCAAGCACATCTTTGAGTTTATCCAAATTGGGAGACAGTGCCCCTTTAACACAAAGCAGGAGCACAAAGAGGTAACCTGAAATACAATGAAATGAAACACAGGCACGTGGTTGCCTGAAGGTCCCTGCTGACCGTAAACAACAGTTGTCTCCATAACAACAAAAAGTCCCATTGTTCAACTTGCGCGTGCCCAGGCTTGGAGAATTAAAAAAGGAAAAAGCTCAACGGCTGCGTGAGATGAGTATGGAATACGATTCTTCTTTGCACGTTGAAAGATTCCAGGTATGATTGACTGTACATTCTCATAAATTATTCTCAGAAGTTCTATGCTTGTTTTGCGTGTTTTTCCCTCGGGGAAGCCTCGATCGAGGGTAAAAATGGAGAGCTTCTTACCCGATCACCTTCTGATAGCAGCCTCGCCCGCGCTGTTTTTGTCAGTCATTTTAACACATTTAGTCACAATAGGGTACTCTGATTTGCTGTTTTGTACTTTTTAAAAATACCAGATTGATCATTAAGTATCATAGCTTTTCACGCCATTCACTGAAGCAAAAACTGTTTTAGTTTGGTGAAGTGAAGTTTGGGTACAATATCAATTGTCATATTGAGTAGAATTAACAGACAAACAAGTCACTTGAAGTATTCAGTGTCACCACGTTCACTTGTTTTATCTCTTTACATATATATCTGCTTACACTGAATAATTTCTTGTTATTTTCTCAAAATATGTTATCATCAACAGCATTCACGTTTCATGAACTTTACAGTTATCTATTAAACCTTAGTCGTCTGTCTCAAACCACGCTTGATCGCTCAAAACCGCTCAACGAAATCGTGATTTTTAAGCTTACCTTATTTTGCCTTCAATGTTGTTCGTTATTAATTTAAATCGCCTTTATTTTCCGATTCAAAATCCACTCTCTTAGTACTCTTAATTCCCTCTTAATTCCTTTTTGTAGTTTGTTCTTCAGATACATTGTTCAGTCACACTGGATTATAATTTTTAAATTAAAATTTACGAAAGTCTCGCGAAGAATCCTAAATTTAAGCTTATTTGGTCCAGGTGTGAGGGACCTATACAAAAAGTATCAGCTTATGGGAGAGTAAAGTAAAGTATGCATGGAATCATGTTTGATTGTTAGCTATGAGAGAAGTTTGCATTTGTGGGAGTTGTCCATTTGAGGGAGTTTCACTGCACCTATCTTGCAAGGCTGTGGGTCGTCATGCAGGAGTTGTGTTGAGTATTAAGGTGACTTTTGCTGACCCAGAATTCATTTACACTGACATGAAACATATGTGACAAGGAGTTTGCCTTAGGTTTATTTCATGTCATACAAAGTCCTCCCCTTTATTTTTATTGGTGGTAAGAATAAAAAACTAATGTCATTCAGGTCCTTTTGTGTAAATCTGATCAATCTATATTAAATATCTCTTATTAACCAAGTTTGAGGGCTGTACTGTAAGTTATGGACCAAGTTTTTTCCCACTGATTTAAGCGTGGGCCATAAATTAATGGGAAAAAATGAGAATCTGTAACTTAGGTGTGGACCAAGAAAACCATGCTAGTAAGATGCTTATTATATCTCCGAGATTAATCTGGCCAACAGGAAAGAAAACTAGTTGAAGTCAAGCGAGACATTCTGTAGAATATGGCCAGCAAAATTGACCAATCACAGCGTGCATACTAAGTGAGAGATATAACAATTTTATTTAATACCAACGGCAGTGTCTGTTATTACTTTCTTTGCAGCTGAATTATGCCCTGCCATGTAGGGGAATAAAATGAGAAGTCCTTCTGGGCTTACTGAGAAGGAGAAAATATTACAGAGGGCCAGTAAATCCTGCCAGAACTTCCTGGATCTGCGTGGTCAGTACATCATAAGTATACCAGCAGAAGTTTTCACCAAGCCTCTTGTGAACAATCTAAGAGTTTTAGAACTTAGCTGCAATGGACTTCAATCAGTGCCAGGAGAAATTTGTCTCCTGGCCTGCTTGGAAGAGCTTTACTTGGGACACAATGACCTTAAATCATTGCCTAGAGAACTACACAGTTTGACAATGTTAAGGAAACTTGACCTGGTGCACAATGGTTTCCAAGAGGTGCCTTTTTGTCTCTCCACGCTTTGCACTCTTCAGTGGCTTAATCTGTCTGGCAACTTGGTAGAGATCATACCCCCTTGGTTGGTCTGTTTGCCTCACCTGTGTAACTTGTACCTTGTTCACAACCTCATAGAAAATATTCCCAAAGAGGTTTATCTACATGGGATGGACAAACTCCGCAAGTACTTTAGACAAGAGAACATCTTCCAAGATGACAGTTCGAGCTGTGGTGTAAATATCTCTTTGCTGTCTCCTGCAAGAAAAAAATTCCCTTCTAACAAAGCTGTACTGTACTCGGGAAATCTTGACCATGATTGTTGTGAGAAAGTTCCAATTTCTTCTCCAGTAGAAGTTATTGTGGCATCTCAAAGCTCACATGAACCAATTGTATCTAACCTAAGTGTTGTTAAGTCATTCAAAGAATCCTTGAATCCTGTTGGTTCTTTTGGGGAAATTTCAAAAGATGATTACTCAAATCAACATCAGCGGACTGTTTCAGGACTAGTGGAATCACAGCTCTGTGAAATTAACCTCATAAAGGAGCAGAAACGAAAGATTCAAATGAGACAGGAGCTTAGAAAACTGAACATTGACTATCTTAGACAAATCAAGAGCCAACATCAACCTGAACAAATTCCTTTTCCGAGGCGGAAATTGGATTTTAGCCTTGAATTAGAAAATGTCGGAAGGAGAAGAAATAGATGCATGACTACAAGTGAGTATGGAACATGCTCCTCAATCACAGGGAGTTTTGGGGAGTGGTTTCCTTCAAACAGGAAGGATTCGTTAATGAGCTTTCAGTCAGTGGTAGATGATGTCAAAAACAATAACTTGCATGTGACTTCAAGACAGAGGAATCTCTCAAGTGATAGTGCCAGTTCTTGTGTGAGTGATCTCTCTGACAATGATTGTTATGTGGATGACTCTGGCTTGGAGTCACTCTCCGACAGGCGTAGACATCTAACAATTGGAGATATCTGTGTTGTCATCCCAGAGGAAAACCTCACTGGTCATTTACAATCAGAATTCACGCTTGAGGTCATGGAGGATATGTCATTCCACCCTAAACTTGGTAGTCGTCAAGTTCTCGTGAGTGAAGTGATTGAGATGGAGCCCCACGGAGCAAAGTTTTATCAGGACGATCCAGCCATTATAAGTTTACCCTATGATGTAAGAGTAAGGAGAAATGACTGTGTCACCTGCTTGTGTAGCAACACAGGTGCATGGCAGAGGAGAAGATGGGAAGCAATGAATCCAGATGACTACAATGTGTTCTCTTCACATGTGGAGATCAAAGCCTACCACTTCTCTCTCTTTGCTATCGTGGTGACCAAAGGTTACCCTGAAGTATGCAAGACTATCAGAGCTGGCATTGGTGGGTGTCTGTATGTTCCAGAAGTTCCAGGAGTAGAAGTGTTCTTCCCAGAGACCTCCCTGCTTCACGATATAGAAGCTGTGGTGAAGGTCCTGTATGCAGATGAGCCTTATGATGTGGATCACTCTGATCCTGAAGCACTTGCCCTTGCTGCACCTGTAGTCCAACTGAGACCTCATGGCTGCGTCTTCAATCCTCACTCATCTGATTTTGTGACAGTGCGTTTACCACTGCCTAACGGCAAGGAAATTCAAGACAGGTTTGGTGACAGAAGACTCACTTTCTGGTGCAGTTCTACCACAGAAAATGAAGATCTTGAGTGGCAGCAGTTTCAACCTACATTTGTCCACATTGATAATGCTGACGACAGCCTATGCTCAGTGTACTTCTCTGTAGAACATTTTTCTTTCTTCCGAGTTTTGTGGGATCTTATTGATACAGTTCTTTGGGAAGCAAAGCTAGGCGCCTCCAGCCTCATTCCAGTGTTTCAGTTTAATGTTTCATTCCAAGCATTGATGTCAGAAATTAGTGACGTTGGAGGGCGATTTGGCATTTGTATTGCGTGCTACAGATTTGGAAAACCTCTGGAAGGTATTGGCAACTTTCCTATTCTCGTCGGCAAGTGTATTGCACCAAAGATGTTGAGCACAGGAACATTACAAATCAGGTATTAGAGTGGACTGCTAAAATCTTGTGTGAAATGCATGTAGAATATTTAAAAAATTTGTGTACTAAGGTGCTGGTATTCATTGAAAACATCTAACTTTGTTTCTAGTGGCTCTTTGCAAAATTTAGTAAATTGCTTTCTTGGAAACTATTGTACTACCTGTACATGTAATAATTGTTAAAGATAGGCATTACTTTATTACTTTGTTATAACTATTGCTGCGTTTTGGAAATGGTTGTCAAACTTAAGAAAATCTGAGATCTGAAATGTCCCAAATAGACCTATTTAGCTTGTAGATTTTGTTTTCCCAATGTAGACCAAGTGATACATACATACATACATACATACATCACATTATTTACCCTCAGATTTTAGAGTAGCTTGTGCAGCTAATATCTCCGAGCATTTAACCATCAGGTGAGAGATAGACCACCACACCGGGAACTACGTCCCCTACTCTTTTCGATCAGTGTGTGGGTTCTTTTACGTCCCACAGAATCAATTATGAAGAGTTGTGAGACGGGCCCTACGGTTTATCGTCCTTATCCAAGAAGACTAGAAAGTCTAACCATTTGCAGATGTTATTACAAAGGCAGCACTATCTCTTCAATTATTTAAAGACCCTGAGTGTTGGTCCGACCGGGGTTTGAACCACCAACCTCCCGCACGCTAGTCCGGTGCTCTACCACTGAGCTAACCGGTCGGTGGTAATGTGATGCTACCCTAGAGAACTGTTTCTTTGAAATTTCACCTTATTCACGTGCATACATGTATGTATGCATAATTTATGAAAAGACAAAAGGGAAACCCCCTTAGGAAGATCACATGGTCTACATTGGGAAAACAAAATCGACATGCTAAAAAGGTCTATTATTATATAATTTTTGTGAAATTTTAGGAAACACTGGCCAGGTCATTCTACATATAGTTTTCATGAATATTAATCATTTAGGCTCAAGTTTAGGGTACATGTATTTAATTACCAACAGCTAATGAACGGCTTTAACAGAAATTCCACATGACTTTCAATTGTTGCAATATGACTGAAAGCCTCTCTTTCCTTTAGGCTGGAGTCTGGTCATTTTAAATCAGACACATCAGTAGGTGAGAGGGAACTTGTTGCCCTGGAGAACTTCACCGGCCGTCCATTTGTAAGACAGTTTGGATGTCAGTTTATCAGCAAGGCTCCTGATCATGGCAACTTTGGCAGTGTAATTGTAGAGCAACCATCACAGTATGGTGTAAACAAGCCTGTTCTTTCCTTTCTCCTCAATAAGGTATGTTTCATAAAGTTGCGAGACATTGTGACGATGATTGGTCTTTACACACTCAGGAGTTTTGGCAATGCAATGCATTGTGCCAACAGCAAGAGTACCATTACAGGATTAGTAGGCAACAATGATGAGTTTCTCTTGCCTGGAAAAAGGAGCTGTTGAGTGTGCAAATAGAAGCAAAATTTGTCAAAAGGACGTTTTGCATTTTTTCACACTACAGCCCCTCCTTTTGCAGGCAAGTGAAACTAGCCATTGTTGCCTTAATTTCTCACGAAATGTTTTGTTGATGTCTACTGAAGTACAGCAGTATAAATAGGTATGCCAAATTTAATGACGATTGATTCATTTTCAGCAAGCAGTTGAGTAAAGTTTAAGGCAAAAAATATCAAATATTGATAATATACAGCTATAGGATTATGTAGCCAATTAAAGATGGTCTTTGTGGCCAATCCTCCGAATTCAAAGTTGTCTTTTGTTTTATTAAGTCAAATCTAGCAACTATATATGTTGTGGTTCAATTTTTATCCTTGGTTTAAAATTTTTCTCCCTTTTAAACTAATCATACATTACCACAAATCATCATACCCAAAATACAATGTATGGTAATAATGCATGACAATTAGTTTAAGACGGAGAAAATTTTCAAAGTGGGTATGGTAATGTATGGTAATGTATGACAATTAGTTTAAGACAAAGGAGAAAATTTTTAAACCAAGGATAAAGTTGAACCACAACATATGTTTATTGTCTTTGTTTTCCTTTTTTATTGCAGCCCCGTGATTCTGATGCTGTTGATGGTTCTTTGGACTGGGAAGTTCAGTTAACCAAAGAACTTACAGGTGTGTATGCCTTTTTGTCATCAAATCATAATCAGCTCACAAAGAGGAAGGATTTAATTTTTCTATTTGTTGGAAAAACGTGTTTGTCTTTAAATTCAGTTGGCAACAGATGTACCCTGCAAGCAGAGTCTCCTTTGATCTTCTTCTAGGAAGATTGAAGAAGACTCTGCTCGCAGGGTACAACAGATATGGCTGCAAAATATTTTCAACTGATGTCAAACATGTTTGTATGTAATTTGATCAATGATCTTTTTTGACATGTGCAATGTTTTAAGGTGCAACAGAGAACAGACTGATGTCATTGACGGTTATCATTCTGATTAACCAACAAACCACATGCAAATTATGTAATTTATGTCGTACTTTTACTGTGCTTTATTCCAGCATTGCTGAGTATCAAAGCTGAGAAAGACATGGGTGATGATGTATGGCATGAAGTGGCAGAAAGTCTTGGTTACACTCCAAGGGAGATAAATGGCTTCAGCAGCTATGATACTCCTATAGCAGCAGTTATTGCTGACTACAAGCGCCGTGGAGGAATGCCACATCAGTTTATATCCGCTCTTTACAGAACAGGGTCACCTGGCAACAAACCTCATATGTCCAACAGAAGTGGGTCTGCAAGAGAAATGGAGGAGGAGAGATTAGGTAAGTTTATATGAAGTATTTTATGACCTTTGCTTAAGGATGTCATTTGTAAGTGGGTTCTTCATACATCCTTCACTGAAATCCAATCTTACTGTTTCTTGTTTGTTGTTTTTAAAAGAGGTCAAAAATGTAGATGCCCTTTCAGGCTGACCCTATAAAAAGGTCTGAATATTGAGCAATTATCCTGTGAAATTGTGCGGAATATCGCCTAATACTTAACAAACGAGGCCGTAGGCTGAGTTGGCTAAAATCAGGCGATATTCCACAAGATTGAACAGTATGAACTGTCAAATGAAGAATGATCCTCGCAGTTGTGAACGCAATTTATGCAATTGCGAAAAGAAGCCTGAAAAAAATTCAGGACTTCAACGGGGTTTGAACCCGTGACCTCGCGATTACCGGTGCGATGCTCTAACCAACTGAGCTATGAAGCCACTGACGTTGGGAGCAGGTCAAATGTGGGTTCATATGTTCCCGTGAAAGAAATGAGTGTGAATGATATATGAAATGAATCATATATGAACTGCGGAAATGAAATCAAATGAAGAATGATCCTCGCAGTTGTGAACGCAATTTATGCAATTGCGAAAAGAAGCCTGAAACAAAATTCAGGACTTCAACGGGGTTTGAACCCGTGACCTCGCGATTACCGGTGCGATGCTCTAACCAACTGAGCTATGAAGCCACTGACGTTGGGAGCAGGTCAAATGTGGGTTCATATGTTCCCGTGAAAGAAATGAGTGTGAATGATATATGAAATGAATCATATATGAACTGCGGAAATGAAATCAAATGAAGAATGATCCTCGCAGTTGTGAACGCAATTTATGCAATTGCGAAAAGAAGCCTGAAACAAATTCAGGACTTCAACTGGGTTTGAACCCGTGACCTCGCGATTACCGGTGCGATGCTCTAACCAACTGAGCTATGAAGCCACTGACGTTGGGAGCAGGTCAAATGTGGGTTCATATGTTCCCGTGAAAGAAATGAGTGTGAATGATATATGAAATGAATCATATATGAACTGCGGAAATGAGATCAAATGAAGAATGATCCTCGCAGTTGTGAACGCAATTTATGCAATTGCGAAAAGAAGCCTTGATTTCATTTCCGCAGTTCATATATGATTCATTTCATATATCATTCACACTCATTTCTTTCACGGGAACATATGAACCCACATTTGACCTGCTCCCAACGTCAGTGGCTTCATAGCTCAGTTGGTTAGAGCATCGCACCGGTAATCGCGAGGTCACGGGTTCAAACCCCGTTGAAGTCCTGAATTTGTTTCAGGCTTCTTTTCGCAATTGCATCAATTGCGTTCACAACTGCGAGGATCATTCTTCATTTGATTTCATTTCCGCAGTTCATATATGATTCATTTCATATATCATTCACACTCATTTCTTTCACGGGAACATATGAACCCACATTTGACCTGCTCCCAACGTCAGTGGCTTCATAGCTCAGTTGGTTAGAGCATCGCACCGGTAATCGCGAGGTCACGGGTTCAAACCCCGTTGAAGTCCTGAATTTTGTTTCAGGCTTCTTTTCGCAATTGCATAAATTGCGTTCACAACTTCGAGGATCATTCTTCATTTGATTTCATTTCCGCAGTTCATATATGATTCATTTCATATATCATTCACACTCATTTTTCACGGGAACATATGAACCCACATTTGACCTGCTCCCAACGTCAGTGGCTTCATAGCTCAGTTGGTTAGAGCATCGCACCGGTAATCGCGAGGTCACGGGTTCAAACCCCGTTGAAGTCCTGAATTTGTTTCAGGCTTCTTTTCGCAATTGCATAAATTGCGTTCACAACTGCGAGGATCATTCTTCATTTGATTTCATTTCCACAGTTCATATATGATTCATTTCATATATCATTCACACTCATTTCTTTCACGGGAACATATGAACCCACATTTGACCTGCTCCCAACGTCAGTGGCTTCATAGCTCAGTTGGTTAGAGCATCGCACCGGTAATCGCGAGGTCACGGGTTCAAACCCCGTTGAAGTCCTGAATTTTTTTCAGGCTTCTTTTCGCAATTGCATAAATTGCGTTCACAACTGCGAGGATCATTCTTCATTTGATTTCATTTCCGCAGTTCATATATGATTCATTTCATATATCATTCACACTCATTTCTTTCACGGGAACATATGAACCCACATTTGACCTGCTCCCAACGTCAGTGGCTTCATAGCTCAGTTGGTTTGAGCATCGCACCGGTAATCGCGAGGTCACGGGTTAAAACCCCGTTGAAGTCCTGAATTTGTTTCAGGCTTCTTTTCGCAATTGCATAAATTGCGTTCACAACTGCGAGGATCATTCTTCATTTGATTTCATTTCCGCAGTTCATATATGATTCATTTCATATATCATTCACACTCATTTCTTTCACGGGAACATATGAACCCACATTTGACCTGCTCCCAACGTCAGTGGCTTCATAGCTCAGTTGGTTAGAGCATCGCACCGGTAATCGCGAGGTCACGGGTTCAAACCCCGTTGAAGTCCTGAATTTGTTTCAGGCTTCTTTTCGCAATTGCATAAATTGCGTTCACAACTGCGAGGATCATTCTTCATTTGATTTCATTTCCGCAGTTCATATATGATTCATTTCATATATCATTCACACTCATTTCTTTCACGGGAACATATGAACCCACATTTGACCTGCTCCCAACGTCAGTGGCTTCATAGCTCAGTTGGTTTGAGCATCGCACCGGTAATCGCGAGGTCACGGGTTAAAACCCCGTTGAAGTCCTGAATTTGTTTCAGGCTTCTTTTCGCAATTGCATAAATTGCGTTCACAACTGCGAGGATCATTCTTCATTTGATTTCATTTCCGCAGTTCATATATGATTCATTTCATATATCATTCACACTCATTTCTTTCACGGGAACATATGAACCCACATTTGACCTGCTCCCAACGTCAGTGGCTTCATAGCTCAGTTGGTTAGAGCATCGCACCGGTAATCGCGAGGTCACGGGTTCAAACCCCGTTGAAGTCCTGAATTTGTTTCAGGCTTCTTTTCGCAATTGCATAAATTGCGTTCACAACTGCGAGGATCATTCTTCATTTGATTTCATTTCCGCAGTTCATATATGATTCATTTCATATATCATTCACACTCATTTCTTTCACGGGAACATATGAACCCACATTTGACCTGCTCCCAACGTCAGTGGCTTCATAGCTCAGTTGGTTAGAGCATCGCACCGGTAATCGCGAGGTCACGGGTTCAAACCCCGTTGAAGTCCTGAATTTGTTTCAGGCTTCTTTTCGCAATTGCATAAATTGCGTTCACAACTGCGAGGATCATTCTTCATTTGATTTCATTTCCGCAGTTCATATATGATTCATTTCATATATCATTCACACTCATTTCTTTCACGGGAACATATGAACCCACATTTGACCTGCTCCCAACGTCAGTGGCTTCATAGCTCAGTTGGTTAGAGCATCGCACCGGTAATCGCGATGTCACGGGTTCAAACCCCGTTGAAGTCCTGAATTTTTTTCAGGCTTCTTTTCGCAATTGCATAAATTGCGTTCACAACTGCGAGGATCATTCTTCATTTGATTTCATTTCCGCAGTTCATATATGATTCATTTCATATATCATTCACACTCATTTCTTTCACGGGAACATATGAACCCACATTTGACCTGCTCCCAACGTCAGTGGCTTCATAGCTCAGTTGGTTAGAGCATCGCACCGGTAATCGCGATGTCACGGGTTCAAACCCCGTTGAAGTCCTGAATTTTTTTCAGGCTTCTTTTCGCAATTGCATAAATTGCGTTCACAACTGCGAGGATCATTCTTCATTTGATTTCATTTCCGCAGTTCATATATGATTCATTTCATATATCATTCACACTCATTTCTTTCACGGGAACATATGAACCCACATTTGACCTGCTCCCAACGTCAGTGGCTTCATAGCTCAGTTGGTTAGAGCTTCGCACCGGTAATCGCGAGGTCACGGGTTGAAACCCCGTTGAAGTCCTGAATTTGTTTCAGGCTTCTTTTCGCAATTGCATAAATTGCGTTCACAACTGCGAGGATCATTCTTCATTTGATTTCATTTCCGCAGTTCATATATGATTCATTTCATATATCATTCACAAGTATGAACTGTATTATTCAACACATTAATGTCAAAGCACAATTTTCTGCATATATTGCAAAAGAAAAAGCTGGAAAAGCTGCCATTTTTCTCCACGACACAAAATTACTTATATCACAGGATATCTGTTGAGTATGCACAACAAATATCGAGCGTGCTATGACCATATTTCGACATTGTCACAATGTGTTCACTAATAATGAGTGAATAAACTGACTAAGTTATACTGCAGTTAGACTCTTCAGATTACATGTATTACGTATATGTTAAAGGATGTTAACCGTGTTTGAAGTGTCCACTTCAGCTGTAGTTGGTTGCTTAACAAGCAATTACTATTAATTAAAAGCTAGTCCAAAAAGATCCGTTTTCAGCACTGATTGAAAAAAGAGGAAAGCGAGTCAACTTCTCTTAGCTGCTCATTAAGCATGCTACAAAGTTTTACTGCCTCAGCTGCTGTAGGATTTGTAATGTTTGTAAGGCCCTGCCTCTTAAATACTGATTACCCACTTCTAAAATAGAATTACTGGTGTTGTTTAGTAGTTATTTTCAAAAATACCTTGCACAACTATTTAGAATGGCCTTTTATGCTAGAGACGTTAAAATCGTCCAGACGCATTTGACGTCTGAGACGTTAAGGCCGTCTGGTATAAAAACGGGACGCATGAAAGCAGACGACTTAACAGAAAAAAAGAAAAGACTGGATTATATTCTCGGAAGACAATAGGCACGAGTTAGTTTACTCGGAACCAAATAAACTGTAAATGCACGAATGTAAGAACAAACAAACATGGAGGAATTTAAGATTCTAAGGTCTAATTCTCGACGTCGTCAAGAAAGACAAGAAGTGGAGATGCAAATGTCTTTGACAAAGAAAAAAGGTCGAGGAAGCGGCATTTTCAGGCCATGGACGAGGACATAAATATGGCCGACGCACTTGGCTTGTGTGCCGTGGCGACCAAGAAGAGCAATGAAGGAACGAAGTGCTGATTAACAAAGGAGTTCAGGGCTAAATGCGTGCCAGTTAGGTCGTCCCGTTTTTATACTAGACGCTTTTAACGTCTGAGACTTTAAAGTCGTCTGATAAGTGCGTCTAAACGACGCACTTAAATGAAGACGTTAAAGTCGTCAGACGTTAAATGCGTTTGTCTTTTTTACCGTTTTTATACTGGACGTTAAAGTCGTCTCGAGACGACTTTAACGTCTCAGACGACTTTAACGTCTCTAGTATAAAAACGGCCAATATTGCTAGGTACGTATACTTTGCCAGAGGTTTCATAGAGTTGCCTCAGTTACCACTGAGTTAATCTTATTATGACTCTAAAAAATCTGTCAAACGTTCAAAGTGAACTTCATGCAGTAAAACACTAATCAAACTGTTTTTCATCTGTTAAAGTTAATGATTAATTATAAAAATAAAATTAGTTTATTTACATACCTTTCAACTTGAAAAACACTACATACTGATTTCAGCTGAAATGGAACCCAGAATGTGTCCTTGTGTGAAAAAGAATGCCCGGAAACGAAAACTTGTGGAGCCTGTCAACTGGGAAGAAAAGTTTCTTGACCTTGCACAAAAAGTGGGCGGAAATGGAAAATGGAAACAGCTTGGACGAGTGTTGGGAATTGGGGACAGTAAAATCCAGGAAATTGAACACGACTGCAGCATGAGGCAGGACGGCTTGCAGGAAAAGGCCTACCAAGTGTTGATAGCGTGGCGGGATCTTTATCCAGATCGGTGCAATCTGAGTAACATTTCCTCTGCGCTGTGTAAAATTGGTCTGAACTTTGTTGCAAGGCAGTGCTGTTTAACTGTTGAGATGGGCTGATGTCATAGCAGCCTTTTAGTTAATGCTTGTACATTTTAGTTATTTTGAATGGTATGTTCAGCAGGCTGTCCGCTGGACAGTTTTGGACAATAATAATGACAATATTATTATTTAGCTAATAATTCATGTAATGATGCAAAATTTGTGATACATGTGTGTGCATTTGGTGATTATATGATAATTGCTTTTTTATTCTTGTGATTGTATGTATACTGCCTTGTCATTGCTGTACATGTATGTGTAATATCCTATGATATCAAATGATTTACAGTGTATAGTGCACCCCAAGGGTGAATAACTTTTTCTGTAAATGAAAATCTAAAAAGAAGAGACTAGAGTTAATGTAAGCATTTTTAGACTAAGTCTAGAACTTCCTACACATGGTTGACATGGTTCGGTTGGTGAATTGTGCTGCAAGAACTCTTCAACCACATCTTGTAGCCATGTTACCAAATTACCTTTTTGCAAATGTTTAGTCGAGCAAAAGTAAGAAAGTGAGAAGTCGAGTCAGAAAATGTTTTAAAATTTTTCCACAACAAAATATAAAATCAGTTTACAAATATGTACATGTATATATGATCCTGTTAGCACCGAAAGTCTGCCTGTCAGCTGCTGAAGACTTTGATTATGTTAATTATTTGTTTTGATGTATTGCACACCTTTTCATTATCTTTCATTCATTTAGTTTATACTAATACACTGTATATGTATAGCACGTAGAAATTATGTTGAAAAATGTTTTATGTACGAAAAGATCGTCATCTTTAGGTAGCCTTTTTGACAATCAATAGTCCTCCGATTTTTCTTCTGAGCAGCATATTTGTGTATGTTTTTTTCTCATTTTCTTTTTATTTAAAGTAGCAATGTTTTTTCGCTATTTTTGGTTGCTATAACTCTCCTGTGAGCTGGTCTCGGCAAAACTATCCTGCAAGTCGGAGTTCTGCACCAGGAAGGTTTGCAAATAACTGGTAGTTAGAATTAGCGTTATTAGAATAGTTTCCACTCCATCTTCTTTTCATTATTGTCAACGTACACTTGAGTTAAAGCATTTGTTGGTTTAGTGTGCATGTATCAATGATAAAAAGAGACCACAATATGAGAAACTGCGCCCTGTGAAAAACCAAGAGCACTATGACTTGTTTCCGGCATACTAATTGTGTAGCAGCCAATCAGAAGGAGTTACATTCATGCCTTGCGGTTTATCCTTGTCACGTGCTTGACATGTAATTTGTTCTTACGTGTAATGATTTTCTGCAGCAACGCCTTTTTCATCCGTCGTTTGTAAATTCAAGGTAGTTTTTTTGTAATATTTGTTCTATAGACTGTTAAAACGAAGGATTTGGTATTTTTTCATATGCAAGTAGTTTTATATTTTCAACATCTTTTTCATAAGAATGGTTTTTTACAAAACTCGAGGTGAAAAATTATTTTCATATTCGTATTCTGGCTCGTACTCTGTAATGTTTGTTTTCAGATAGCCTGTTAAAACAAAGGATTTGGTACTTTTGCAAGTAGTTTTAAATCTTTGTACAACTCTTTTTCATATTTGTAGAGTTTTGTAAACCATGAGATGAAAAAAGATTTTTGTATTTGGTATTCTGGCCGGCAAAAATTAATAAAACAATGTATCTTTGTCTTACTGCTTTGATTGTGTTCATTTTGCTTAAGTCCTCAAGTACTCTGCTTGTGCCATTTTCAGTGATGGCGAGGTGTCAAATCTTTGAAGGACGGAACAAGAAATATTTCTCTGGCTGGTATCCCTCTAATCGTAACGTACTTTATTATATGACTGCCTCTTTCAGCGTGAGCGGTCAAGATGAATCAATTCTCCTGCTGTGATTGGCTACCCGCGAGGTCAAGATGGAGCCATCTTGACCGCTCGGGATAGCCCGTTCGTCCCGCGTTTTACTGTCTTTTAATAGCGTCCTTTGATTCTTATAATAAATCCTTTATTGACCAAGCTTGTTCGGTCAAGATGGCGGGATATTGGCCTCGTACTTTCTTTGCGTGTTTTTAAAGAACTTGGCCAATATCCCGCCATCTTGACCGAACAAGCTTGGTCAATAAAGGATTTATTATATGACTCAAAGGACGCTATTAAAAGACAGTAAAACGCGGGACGAACGGGCTATCCCGAGCGGTCAAGATGGCTCCATCTTGACCTCGCGAGTAGCCAATCACAGCAGGAGAATTGATTCATCTTGACCGCTGCAAGAGCCAGTCATATAATAAATATATATATACTCAGTGACAGGCCGAGAAGAGAACTTGGGCCTCTTCATATGAGCCCAGTAACCGAGCTGACCCATTTGTCAGTAGTGGTTTCGCTGCGTGGCACTTAAAATGATGCAAAGTGATAGTTATGTTGTTTTTCGAGTGCTGAACTGTATATTAGAGAGATTAAGATTGAGGTTTTTCGGCATTTCCCGCGAACCGCGAACGTCAAGAAGTCACGTGACGAGTGCCTTGCCGTCAGGTTTGCGGTTTGAGGTTCACGTTTGTACGGCTAGACCACGCTCTAGAGGTAAGTGATTTACCGCAAGGACTTTTGCATCCTAAAACATCACAATCCCACGTTTGAGAGGAAATACTACTTTTTAGAACTCTTTCGCCTATTAATTATCGAATTCTTTTTCATAGAAACGCAATTTTTAAGACGATTTCCCAGCTAAAATAGAAGTGAGCGAATGAATGAAAACAAACATGGCGACCGGCTATTTGTTACCCGCGAATCTTAAGTCCCGAATACGGGTAGACAGCTAACGTTAAACCGCTAACCGCAAACCGCCGTTTGCCGTTTGCGGTAAGATGGCCAAACCTCGATCTTAAGGTCTCTATTCACAGTCAGGCGTTTCGGGAATAAACCCTTCATCAGTGTAATAGTTGGTAGCCAACTATTTTGGCGGGA
>JAEMWC010000445.1:470000-590000 GCA_016490735.1 Pachyseris speciosa | reverse complement strand
TTGTATGGGGCTCTACGGTAATCTATCCTTGATTCGGCTCGAACTTTGAAGGGACATGTACATGTGTTTTTATAAAGAATGAATGAGATACTGACAGGAGCTAACCAACAATTTTTTAAGTTACAGTTGCCAACACCACCAATTTTTGCAGCTCTTTGTTCGCCTAACAAAGATAGCACAAGATATCGCTGAACTGTACGACAAACTAAAAACCCCGCCGTAAACGATATACCAGTGAAGCTGATATCGAGCATCAACTGCAAGGGATCGAGGGGGAGAAGGCTGCTGTATTTTAACTTACATTAACCGGTATTCCAGTTCTTTGTTGGCTTGTCTTTGGCCAGTCCTAGCCTCTTGTAAATCCTTCTGAAGAAAGGCTGTTCAAGGTTTCTTGGTAGAAAGAACGTTGTTGAAATCGCGAGAAGTGTTAACAGTTACCGGTCCTTTCACCTAAGGTAATCAGTCAAATTCACTTTTAGAACGAGAAGTAATCAGCACTCTGATACTTTGTTGTTGTGAAGCAACTTTGTTGCGAAACGATTTTGTGGCGAAACGACCGGATACGGTGTGAACACAAAGAAGCTCAAAGAATCTAGGTTAACACGACCTAATCATTTGTACTTTCTGTACTCACAATTTTTTCAACAAGACGGGACAAGACTATTTGGTAAAATACAATAAAAGTTCATAATTACCTTACAAAGAAACGAAGAAACCACATAACCGACTTCCTGACTTCTGCTCTATCAGCACGTGCGTCGCGCGTTCGCCCAGAAAGCCGTCGGTTTTCGTGAATAACGGCTGATGGTTTTCACCGCAGAATTCTTCAGCATAAAAAAGTATCAAGTAGAAAAGTCGTTATTTTAATAACTCAGATCAAAGGTTTTTTTCACTTCTTTTTAAGAAGAACAGGAATTGCAGCACAATGTTTTATACTCTTGGCCTTAGCAATTGCCGCTTTTTAAAATGTCGAAAAGCGTAGTTAAAATTATACGAGAAAGACGGTGAAAGAACAAGAATTTGATTTGAAAGAGCAAAGAAAAGAGGAAGACGAAGATGTCACTATAGCAATTCTGGACCGATTAGCAGTGGTGTTCCATTTCTACCAGCAATTTTTCTTGTTCTCAAACGCACGTTATTTCCTTAGAAAACATGGAGGACCATATTCTGATTGGTAAATGAATTCGAGTTCGCCATGACCGCCGAACAAAAGCACTGAGAACGCATTTGTACGGGGTTAGCCTCGTATTCACAAATACCGGCGGGAATGTGCCACAAATTTGAAAATCAAACAATAGACAGAGCTGTAAACAAGTCATTTTCTCGCTGAAGTTTGTGAATATACCCACTTCAGTTGGAGGCCAACCCTGTACAAATGCGTTCTCAGTGCTTTTGTTCAGCGGTCATGGCAAACTCGAAATTGGACTATTAAATTAAAAAAAAAATCACACACGTAATTAGTCATTAGGATTATCATTGATACAATAGTTTAAAAGGTGTCACCAACCCCGTTGAAATTTTAAACAAGCAAGAGTAGTTCTTCACTTTTCCTGGGGATCGTATAGCGAGCGAAACATGCAGTCTAATTGATAGCAAGGTATGTTGTTAAAACTACATGTAAATCGGTTCTTACATTTTGCTTTCTTGTAGCACAGACAAAGAGAGTGATAATTTGCCTCTGTAAGTAGGGCAGTTTTGTGCTTTGTAAAAAGGAAAGGGTTATATAAATTAAGAGAACTTTGTGTACGTTGCTTCAAGTATGAGTAAATGGAAGAAATAAGAGTGTCCAGAGTCACATCATATTTCTGATCAAATTTCACTTGGTTTTATTCATTTCATCAATTTCCTCTGCAAACAATGTTTTCAGCGGCTCCAGTAGTTGTGGAATCTTCGAAAAATTACTTGAATGAACCTAAAAGTGAAACAAACATTCTATCAAACTCTGCATCCCAGCTTTCCATACTTAGATAAGCATGCACGCATTTCAGTTTGCATATTCTCACGGTCTGTCTGTCTGATGATGCACTGTTATTGAAAGGAGAAAGTGCATGTTCATCAGTCTCATCGGTTACAAGGGGAACTCTGAAAAATACGAAAAATTCTATTTGATTTTGATCCGATGTTAAATGCACCGGTACAAATCCAATAATTGGAGATCGATGAACTATTCGTACGGCTTGTGATGTTTCACCTCACACTATTTTTCGCATCACACAAATGTCATTTTAGAGATAATTCTGTCAATCATACTGCTCTTTTTATGGCGACCAACTTTTCAGGATTACGGTTATTGACTTGAATTCAAAGGGAGGATCGGTATTACCGAAATTTTTAGGCAAAATGTTGCTGAAAGTAACGCGAATACCTTTCTGAACTGTTTCTAGACCGACAATGTTTCATTTTTTTTGCAAAGAAAAACAACGATGCGAAACCACTACGTTACTCTAAGCTAGACTGGTAGGAAAGACCTTGTTAACATGGTTGGCAGGGGTTTCCAGTGGGTCTCTACTTCCATGTTACCAATTTAATCTAAAAGCCCCCAATCGTGAACAGTTTTTGCGCCACAAGAGTTGTCTCGGAAAAAAGTGTTCGTCAGCTTTCAGCCACGGTTCAGGATGGTGTTAACACTGCTTACAACAAGTCAAGGGTACTTTGAATTTTCAAAGTTAAGTGGTCCTAAAAACAGATGACAGCCTCCAATTAAGCCTTTAGACTGCCACTTCTGTAAGCTGGTTTTGTGGTTGACGTGACAACTTAAGATCTCTTCCACTCTGATCACAATCAAAGCTAGTGAAAGCCTATCGTGGAATTTCGTTCAGTTCTATCACCACATCTCCTTACCCTCATGTGGTCAAACGCAATCCCAGTGTACTTTGTAAACTTTTCACTGAACACTGGAATCTTGGGATAGCGCTGACTGAAGTGATTTAACATGATGAATTTCGCTTCCATCTTCACACCACTCTCAATTGCTTGGGTGGTTGTACTAAAATGAAAAGGGAAAATCGAATTGAATATGTGCAACGACCTACAACTTTTGCTTGAACTGGCGAGTCATGGACAATCTTAATATTTTAGCAGAAGTGTGGGAAGGGGAGGACTACTATTTATAAACAAGGCAAGGGTATTTCTTTTGTGGTCAGAAGGAAAATCCGTTTTAGAGTACAGAGTTTTTGCACTGTAAAAACAAATAAAAAATGTTATATATTGCACAAACATGTAAATAAAGGAATGAATGAATGAATCCGAAGGAGATAATGCGAGTTAACAGCGGCTGACCACAGTTTGTTGGAAATGTGGGTATTAAGTACATATTTTTTAGTCCTTTGCAAAAAAATTGCCATCAAACCTGTGCTTCTTTACAAGGGCTTCAGTTTGCAGTTCATCTTCCAAAGTGGCTTCATGAATGAGCAGATCGGCATCTTTACCTAAGGTGAAGACAATGTAAGTGTATTTGTCTTGCATGTATGTTCATACAGTTGACGTGGTAACAGAAATAACCTTAAGGACATGGGAACATAATAAGATGAACAAAAGCACTTTTCCCAGGTGCTTTGCCTGAGGCAAGAGAGCCCAGTGTTGGTTCTCTATGGAGCTTCTCCAGCAGACAAGCACTCTGGCATCCAGGGCGTCATCAGCAACCAAGTTCTCCCTGGTATATAGCGTGGAGTAGTGCTCTAACCGGCACTCCATCTGCCTGCACATGGTAGAGTTGAAAGGAGTAGTTTTCCTCACATCAGACCCAGAGTTTGCTTGATGTTGCACTATCAGCTGCAATCTGCAATCTGTATCAGCTATGATCTGTCATTAAAGCTGCAATCTGTTATATTTACACAGTGGTTATATGCCCGTTGAGCTTGGGCAACCTGCGGTCCCAAGTAAACATCCTCTCCCCAGGAACGACCACATAACTCCAGTTCATGTACATTAACCCCACAAGGTAAACCAGATCTTTATGTACAGCGTTAATAACTATGACCCAATTCAGATCAATATGCCCAAAACACCTTTGGGGTCACATGTCATCTTTTAGTATGTAACAATAACTCCTTTAACTTACCAGCCTCGATCAGCTCTAGACATGGCATGGTGTCACCAGAGTACACAATCTTCCATCCGTGTTGATGCCTCACAACCAAGCCATAAGCTTCAGAACAGTGATCCACGGGAACTGTTAACACCTATTCACGAGAGAAAATTGTCAATGTGATAACTAAGAGTAATATGCTTTTATTACTGAAAAACATTACGCTAACTATCACGGTTGTACTCATTGTTGTTGCAAAAATCAACATCAAACAATCTTCAGTATCACACTCCACTCAGGATGGTCAAATTAATCCTCATCAACTTCATTGCAACTGCTTCATATTTGGGCTACTTTTGAAAAAAAAAAAAAGCTGTATTGATAGTGTACCCAGCCTGATGGGTTATGTGGGTGACTTGTTATAAAAAACTGGGCACAAATGTTGTTTGTGTCAGCCCTGTCAAAATGAGCTGGCAGCCAGCAAATTTGCCGCCTACAGTAAATTATTTGCCCCTTACTTCACACTTGGACCTCACTGTGAGTTCTCCAGCAGGCAAGGATTGCTGGCAGTTGCTGTCAACTACTCCATCTATTCTTCCCACTAATACAAAACATTTTGGCAGGACTGTTTCATACATAATAATATACACGAAAAAAATTATTCAATTCTGATTGGCTAAAATAGCAGTGCAGTTTTGCTGTAACACAGTGCAAAAACGTGTAACGTCAGTGCAAAGTTGTAACACAGTGCAATTACAAATGTATTTTGATTGGTTTAGAAACAACAGGAATTTGAATTAGCCAAAGAAATCGTTTCTATAGCAGCAAGTTCGTGGTAAGTTTGAGCCACATTGAAAATGATCTATTATTGTGAAAACAAAAAAACAATGGCTGGCATTTTGAGCAGGTTTTCTTTTGCAGAGGAGCTGAAAACAGCTCTAAAAACAAGGACAGTGCAAAAAGTGATGTATAGACAAGGGAATTACCGACGAAATCGAAAATTATGAGTCCATTCAACTTATATAACACTTTGCTAAAGCCATTTTACACCGAGAAAACAAAAACAAACAAAACGAAGATTATGAGCCAGAAATACTGAAGGTAATGATTATGCAGCACTTGATAGACACTTGAAAAACAAAGTAGCTTTATAGCAAGAGCTACAACTTTTCAGCCAGTTTTTGCAGCTTGAAAAACTTTAAAAACATTGACAAAACTGTTGTTTTGACCTACGTGTGACGAACAAATTATTTTTACACATGATTCTCCTGCGTTGCTTTCTACACAACACAATTTTTTTCGTGTATGCTATTAATATGTAATCACATGATTTTTCTCATGCAATTTGGAATAAATAAGCACTCGTAAATTTTTTGAAAGACCACAAATTGCACTTGCCCTACGGGCTCACGCAATTCTGTGAGTCTTTGAAAACATTTACTTGTGCCTATTTATTCCAAACTGCACTGGAAATCATATGATTACCTATACTAAACATGCAAATGCACATGAGATTAACTACAATCACACAATTCAATCACCTCCTTTGCTTGAAGATGACCATAAACATTCCAGTAATCACCATCCCTGTGTTGAACCAGGTCACTGCTGTCCACAAACCTACATCCACAAAGAACTGGTTGAATAAAGATAAAGGAAATCACCAAAAACACATTAATTAACAATTGGTTCATGCATCAGCATACGTTCTTCAAGATATGAAGCACACAAGAAGTTTGTAGAGCAAGAAAGATGTGTTAAAAGTTACTCAAGGTCTATTTTCTTGAGTGCTCTCCAAACTTCCCAAGTGCTTCATATCTCGATGAACGCACCCTGTAGTTTAAAATATTGTATAAAGAGAAATTCCCTCTGCTACATCATCAGTGTGCACAATAGGAATATGAAGCACACTCGCACAATTGAATTTGACTACATCAATTTACCAGCTTTGTTATAAATGTGGCTTGAAAAAGCTGTACATAAACTGCACCTATAACTGATGTCTTCACACATGGTGTCATATTCATACAGCCACTCCCCTATCTGGGCAGGACCAATGATCAATAGTGGCTCACCAGGAAGCTGGAAAGAAATAATATACTGGTATTTTATTAATACTAACATTATTTATTTATTATTTTTATTATTATCATTATCATTTAAATTATCATTATATTTTTACACTGAATATTTGAAAACTGAGAGATACATAGCCACACATGCACAAAGCATACTGACTGGCTATTAAATAGCACATACACCTGTAAGTAAAAAAGATGTGATACCAACCAGGGCATCTCTTTGCTGTATGATCCTTATGAGACCCTACATTTAATAAATGGAAAAAAGTGAGAAGCAATGAATGCTCTGGTCTTGGTCCAGACAAGGAGGACTGCTCACAAGTTTACTTTCACATGAAACTTTCTCTGTGTGTTTGGTGTCAGATTTTGCCAGATCCTCTGCTAAAGAAGCATTAATTAAAAACATTACGTCTATTCTTAACTTACATTATTTTATTATTTCTGCTCTTGGACTCATTAACTTTGTAATTAGTAAAATAGGTGGGGTAACATAGATAAACTAGTCTAATAGGAATAAGGCTATTCTGAGACTTTCAAGATGTTACACATTGCATTAAAAGCTGCATTGACAATAATTTCTTATAATCAACTGTTCTTTAATCTTCTCATACCAAGTGGTGATCAGCATGAATGTGCGATATGAACACACATTTCAGCCTCAAGAGCACACGGTTCACAAAGTGCGCTCCATAATGTCTATACAGCTGTCCATAGGTTCCTTCACCGCAGTCCAGAAGCATTGAAGTTGTGTCACTTCAGTACATGAAATCAAACAAAAATCATTGAATGAATAGGTAGAGGAGTCTAAAGAGTACAAAAGTTAATTCTACACTGTCTTAAAAGTGACAAATCCCTGACCTTCAATTTAAATGTTGTTTTGGAGAGAGAGAAAAAATTATCATCATTACAGTACAGTGTTGAACCTTGATTATCCGGACTTCTCAATTATCCGGACCATTTCTTCTGGTCCCATTGTTTTCATGAATAATAATATTAGGTACGATCATGAAGATACTTAAAATGTTATTCTTTAATTTGAATTCTTTTCAATCATGCATTGAAAAGTACATTTGAGATGGCTTTGTTTTCCTTTCAAACATCGAATTTCTAAGCACTGGTATGCGTTGTAAGCACAGTGCATTTGATTTAGTTCTGATTGGCTGAGACTTGTTGAGATTTATATCTCATTAATATTCATCTTTTCGATTATCTGGACTCTTGATTATCTTGAATACTTACTCCAGTCCCGTTGAGTTTGGATAATTGAGGTTTGACTGTACTACATTGTGGTCTCAAACCATAAGCTACACTGTAAGTTGTGGACAGCAAGTACCCTTATAATTATGTAACACTATACCACACCCCTGGTACTTGCTGAATTTTAGATGAGCTGTGCTACTGGAGTGTGAAACCTTAATTAGATAATAGTTGAGGGTGTCAAGGGACTCTTTCCTGATCAGGTATTTTTCACCCATCCCCAGCCCCACCCATGCCACCTATGTTGCAAGTAGAAGTTTCTCTATACATGCCAGTACAGTTTCCCTCTTGTATCTTTGTCACTTCCGTGATAGAAAACAGAAGCTTAAAGGGGCACTGTCACACAATTGTACCATTACTTTAATAACATTAAAACTGCCAATGCATCAGTGGAAACCTTAAAATAATGGTCTAGTTTTGCTGCCAAAGACTGTAGTACTGCATTGACACTATAAACTCCTGAATTCCATCAAAGATGACGAGGATGGAAATGGAATGAAATTTGAAAAAACTTAATTTCAAGCTATGCATTGAAATATCACCCAAAAAATTATTATGGTTAGCTCTCCCAGCCTGCTAAAATTTCATTGGAATTCATCTTGCTGATTCTGTAGGAGCATTTTTTGCACAATACAGGTAAAAGGCAGTAATTTTGGCAGAATTGAACCCAAAACAGCAAAAATCCTGGTGACAGTGCTCCTTTAAGAAATGTAGGAATAAACAGAAATGACAAAGAAAAAAATGTTCCAACCAGGGCACAAATCCTGAAAGTCATTAGCTTTAAAAAGTAAGTGCTGCCCTTTCCAGGTTGGAAATTCCAATTTACAAGTTCACAATGCAGGTAAACACAAAACAACCTTGCAGGCATTGATTGCAAAGTCAGAGAGAATGTTTATTGCTGGTCAATCAAACCTCATGTACACTGTACTTACCTCATGTTGATCAAAGTAGAGCTCACATTTCTGTACTTTGAAGGAAGTGCTGCACCAGTCCCAAGAAAAACAATTTCATAATTTTCACGATTGACGACAGATTGATGGGCTTTCATCTCTATTAATTCATTAAGAGAAACACCACTATTGTCTTCACCCATGAAAGTTGCTCCAACAGCCTCTAAGATTTGTCGCATGGGATTTTTACATGTTTGCAGTGCAGGTGGATTTCTTATCAAATCCCTTGTTCCAACTGAGCTACTTGTTGAAGTTGAAAGTGATCTGACTGACCCAAGTTGTTTTAATTCTTCTCTGTTGTGGCTTCTTTCCTCCAAGCCTGCTGCACCAGTTACATTAAGTTTACTATTCAAGAGACCCTGAGCTTCTTGCAAAATGGAGTTCATATCTAGTTTATCTGGTATGTCAGATCTATCAAATCCTTGCCGTTTGATTGGCCGTAAATGAAACTGGAGAAAGTTTTCTCCAGCAAAACAGTTTTTGGGTAAATCACTTTCTTTAACCACCTGAAAGGAATGACATTTTTCAATCAATACTTACTCAGGTCTGCTTTGTACTACTTTTTAATTCAAGGACGATACTCCTTCCCATCTCCTCCTCCAAAAAAATAAAATGCAGAGTCCTCTAATAGCCTGTTTCAGGCATTCATATTGTGGAGAGTGGTGAAAATTTTCCCGAGAATGAAAGATGTTGCAGGCAAGCAGCAAAATAAGGGAAGACAATTTTCGCCACCCTCCACAATCTGAACGCCTGGAACAGGCTATCTTAGCTATCAGGCAAACCCGCAAGTTTAGTAGTTAGGGCATCCAACTGACACCTGAGAGGTCATGGGTCTTAATCCATTGGGAAGCTATTAGTTATCTGATGCCAGAACACGTTTGTCCTCATTGCTATGTTGCCATTCAGTAATCACATATTCAATTTGTACCTGCTATTGACTTCAATGAGCCGTGGTATTCAAGAACATTATGTCACATTTAAATTGGAATGAGTGATCAGTTGAATGGCCTTGAAAGGAACAATGTTTCCAGTGCTGACACCAGGTGATGGATGCAAACCACCTTTCCCTGCAAAATGCCTAACCAACAATCATATGGCTATATAAGAATGAATATATGAAAATCATATATTTGAACTGCGGATTAATGATTAAATATGTGACTGATCATCGCAGTTATGAACACTACTTAAGCAGTAGTGAAACTAAAGCCTGAAAAAATTCAGGCTTGTACGGGATTCGAACCCATGACCTCTGTGATACCGGTGCAGCACTCTACCGACTGAGCTAACAAGCCATCTGGGAGCATGTCGTTTTGTTGGTTCGTAATATACCCGTGCGTGGTGAATATATGAGAATGAATATATGAAAATCATATATTTGAACTGCAGATTAATGATTAGTGAAAATAAAGCCTGAAAAAATTCAGGCTTGTACAGAATTCAAACCCATGACCTCAGCAATACCGGTGCGGCGCTCTACCGACTGAGCTACATGTAACAAGCCATCTGGGAGCCTGTCGTTTTGTTGGTTCGTAATATACCCGTGAGTGGTGAATATATGAGAATGAATATATGTAAATCATATATTTGAACTGCGGAGTAATGATTAAATATCTGACTGATCATCGCAGTTATGAACACTACTTACAAATATATTAGCAGTAGTGAAAATAAAGCCTGAAAAAATTCAGGCTTGTACGGGATTCGAACCCACGACCTCTGCGATACCGGTGCAGCGCTCTACTGACTGAGCTAACAAGCCATCTGGGTCAGCCTGTTGTTTTGTTGATTCGTAATATACCCGTGAGTGGTTAATACAGGGTTCGCACGCACCTTGAAAGTCCTTGAAAGTCCTTGAATTTGAAAATCAAAATTCAAGGCCTTGAAAGTCCGTGAAAAGTACATTGGGTCCTTGAAAATCCTTGAAATTTGCTGTTTGACTGTTTCCACTTAGTGGAAGAGCTTGAAAAGACTTAGACAGTTATCCCTTAAATCCGATCATCTAGTATCACATTCTAATGGCATTTTTTACTGGATGGAGTGCTTGAAAAATTGGAATTGTATCCTGGAATGTCCTTGGAAAGTCCTTGAAAGTCCTTTTTAGTCCAAAAAAGAGTACGAACCCTGTGAATATATGAAAATGAATATATAATATGAAAATCATATATTTGAACTGCAGATTAATGATTAGTGAAAATAAAGCCTGAATTTTTTTCAGGCTTTATTTTCACTACTGCTTAAAAGCAGTGTTCATAACTGCGATGATCAGTCACATATTTAATCATATGCCTATTGGCCCTTTGCTCCTATTAGCAGTGGAAAGGACTCTGGCTTTCTCTGTCTTAGGAGGAGAATAATAAGCCTTGCCCACCAAGGATTGTCTATATCCCAAAGGATCAAGTCAGAGAGCGGAGAACATTGAACCAACTGCACATTGAAAGCAACAGATTTGTTTCCTATTGGTTGGAGTCCTAATTCATATTAGAAATGGCAACTTAATATTAGGTGATCATTCTCAAGTACTTACAGGAATGTTGCCAGTTTCTAACAACGGGAAAATCTCTGGATCAACAGAATGCAGTTTACACTGAATGGTGGCTTGAGACTGAAAAACTAAGGGTGTGGCACACACGTCTTTGTTTATCAACAGATGTGAAACCTTCTCTCCAAACCTGCAAAAGAAATTGGACAATGTAATGACAACTGAAAATCGTTCAAATACAAATGCATTTGGATTTAACAAGAGGATCTTTTTTCTGGAACAAACATGTCACATGAATACAGCCATTTCAATGAAATTCAAGAAATGCACATCTGAGTCAATTCTAGAAAAAGAAAGCACTCTAACTTGTAAGTTATTAAAAGGAAGGGTCATACTGGAGCCCCAAGGCAGTATGGCTGACGTTTAGCCCTTTTTTGGCCACAATTAAACTGACTTAAGAGTCTTATTTCCCGTCACAATTTCTTAATGTTACCATGTGATTATGAAAAAAAAAACTGAAAATGAAATTGGGGATAGCCATCCTATATAAAAAATAAAGCAAGAGTGTTGTATTAAAGTTGCAGTTCAATTTTATTCTTGGTTTAAATATTGCCATGACATTGCCATACATGTGGGGTCTAGCTGTAGAGTCAAACCTCGATTCTCTGGACTTGCCAGGACTGGGGAAAATAGTCTGGATAATTGAGAGTCTGGATAATAGAAAATATGAATATTAACGACACAATAAAACTGGATAGAAAAAAGAAAACGGCATTTAATGCGATACAGTAGCACACTGTACTGTATAAATGAACTTCATGCAAAACCTTGGGTCTAAAACATTTGCTCTTTGAAAGGACAACAAACTTTTTCAAATGCGCTTTTCAATGCCTGCTCATTAAAAATAAATCATAATGATAGTTTCTAGGGATCTTCATCATGCCTTGTTACTATTCATGAAAAAATCTGGGACCAGAAGAAATAGTCTGGATAATTGAGAAGTCCAGATCATTGGAGTTTGACTGTACCTATGAACAAAGGGAGAAACAATTTAAACGAAAGATAAAATTGAACCACAACAAATTTTTCATTATAAATAATTATATAAACACCATTGAAATACCAGGTGAGCTTTCGTGTGAAAACATAATATCTTCCATGTAAAAATAACATTTTCCATTTTCCACTGAGTTTTTCAAGTATTTACTGATTAAATATTGTATAATGATCTATTACCTGTTTCGCCACTGTTCATACTGCTCACTCTTAAACACACTCATTGGGGTCAGATGAACAATAACTACAGGTGTTGCACATGATCCTTCCTCACAATGCCAACTGAGGCGTTTGTTACACACCAAAGAAGGTACGAAATCTGCTGTAGGACAGTCGACAATTATGAAAACTGGACCGGGCTGAGGTGGGTCCATTACCTGCTCTGGTTTGATCTGGAAATACCAAAATGGAAGCTTTTAACACATACAATAATCACTTGGTCCTCTGTCCCAGGGTTAGTGCTACTCCACCTTACTACCTTTGTTAAAATATTTGGTTATGGTGCATTTCATATTTTATTCAATCCAGTCCACCTACTTTGAGGCAATTTGACTTCTACTTTACCCAACCAAATAGTTGACTTGAACATGATGAGTTCTCCCTTTTTCAAGTCAAAATAGGGAAAAAAATATTATGCCACATTTCCAATAAACTGGCAAAATATGCCCATCAAAACTGAAGAACATACTGTCCTTTCAGAGCTAAAATGGCTCAAAAACCATACCATACTGTTCAAGGTGGCACAAGTTTACTCAGAGAGCGAACCTTAACATTCATGTAGTAACACCAGTACCCCTCCCTGCTACCACAAGAAGGTTTCAGTCCTTGGGTTTCAATCTGAATATATCAACTTTTAGAATTCTTTTGCTATCAGCAATCAACAAGCAAGCATGCAAGTTGAATCGATAACAAAATGTAATCTGTACACAACAAACAGCAAGTTAAAAAGTATAAATTGAACTATCATTCGTATCCCCAAAATCCATATAAAATGAAGTTAATGTTATTAATTCAACCTACCTGCTGTCCATCTGGTAATGTAACAATGTTCCCGGAATACAATTCCCCAAACAAAGGACCTTTGGGAATGCCAAGCTCTATGGCTTTTTTGGGAAAAAACTTCCCGGGTAGAGAAGTGAGTTGACATATATAACAGACAGCAGTAGATGATTTACGTTGTGATTTCAATTTCTTGGATGGAGGCCGATTACCTTCACCATTTGAAGTACACGATGAGTCCTGTGGTGCAGTGTGATCATGTGATGAACTTGGCTGGGTTTCCCCTATATTTCTTTCTGTATCTTGGCCATTTTCTGATACAGAGTAAAGAATTTTTTCAAATATTTTATCCTGCAAATATGAACATGTGTAAGAGAACCTACCTAGTAATTCTTACTTTTTTCTTCCTTAGAAAGGAGTAAATTATAACCACTGAAAACAATAATTGACGGCTTTTCCACAATAGGGGCGTTAATATCACTTTCTTGTTTAAAATCCAAAATCTCAAGTCAAACTCACACTACTTTGGCATAAAAAGACTGAAAATACATGTATTGTCAGAAATGAAGTTCTGCACTTTTTTCTTGTGATCTGAAGGCTAGAATTAGAAGGATTACCGGCAGCTTTATGATGCATGGTTGAATTTTCTTTTGTTTTGGCATTCATAAGAAATCATTCCATGACATTCATCAAAACAAAATATACTCAAAACTAGAACAACAAAGCAAAAAAATAAAAATAATACAAAAACAAAACAGCTTATTACTTTTCAAAGAAAAGAAAATACCACTGACAAGACTGCCATTCTGCATGCAGTCTTTATCAATGATTAAAAGATTAGCCACCTACCATTTATGACAACTGGCCATATTATCAAATTATCATCTTCAAACTTCTCCTCGTTGCCTCCAGTGAATCCAACACAATCAAAGTTCAAGCTTTCGTGAAATAGAAAGAATCTAGTAGCATGGATGAAATCAGGTAAGTTGCTGGGTCCACTTATTCTGACCTCTGACTTTCCATTATCTCTTAAAGTCATGGCCATGCCTGGCAGTCCTCCGACGTACTCCCAGCATATCCTTGTTAAGAATATATTGTTTATTTTCAATTTCAACTTGTGTTCATTGAATATTCTCTGAGTCCCCTCTCCACAGTTAAAAAGGTATCTATTGACCAAAAAAATAACACAGGAATGATCAGAAGCCAACTTTGTTAACTGCAAAGTAAAATCATTATGCATTGGTCACTATCTTAATAACTGTATTGATTGGCTACAAACACACAGCTAATGGCACTGTTTTCAATCATGCAAGAAACAAGTTTGTTTTGCTGAAACTTTTAAAAATTCTTGAATTACAGAGGGTTTTACCAAAATGGGTCTGAATTTGATCAGAAGTTTGAGTTAAAGTTTTAAAGATTTGTTTTAGACTGGGCTTTTCTAAAATATTGCTGGAAACTTTTGGACTGCACTGCAACACAGCAGTGAAGTTAGCTTAGAATGGATCAACCCAGTAAAATCCCGCCCATATACTGTCACCCCATCCCTATAGCAAGTGTGAAGAAGCCGGCGAACCGTGGAAACAGCAACTTGCTGCTATTGTTTGAAACCACAGCAAATAACAAACTTTAGTGAAGCATGTGAATTGAAAGGAACTAGGGTGCATGTAAGTTTAAAGAAATGTTGCCTTTATACTTTCAGCGAACATATTCCGAACATTCCAACCATGTCCAGCTCTGGGCCAATGTTTCACCATGAGAAAAAAGCATGATTTGCAATCATTTAATATGCAAATCAGTAGAAATCAACAAATAATATTGATATTGTAAAAAAATATATTAATAAATGTTAGAAATGTGTAAGAAAAACAAACATTTTGGGTGTATAACCCTTCTTAAGTGGAAGAAAGCCGTTCACAGTTTATTTTAGTCAAACTATAGTGCCTAAGTATTCAGGTTAATTTGTGACGGCACTGGACAGTATTAATCATTTAACGCCTGATTTGTTAAAAAAAAAAAACTGGCCTTTCTCTAGTGGTCTTGACTAGTTACTGTAATTAATGTTGAAGGATTCATTTTGAAAAATGGTAAACTTACTGGTTAACCTATTTGTGACGGCACTGGACAGTATTAATCATGTGATGCCTACTCGTCATTGGTGACCTAAATTTCAACATGCTCAATAGTGATGACTGTTCACCAGACAACCGGCTTGCTGAATACTGTGACCGCTTCCAGCTGACAAACACTGTGACCGTGCCTACCCGAACAACAGATAAATCGAGCACACTTCTCGATGTTATTCTGACAACTCACCCGGAAAGATTCTGTCTTACCAAGACTTTACAACTTGGTGTCAGTGATCACGATATGGTTATTGCAATTCGCAAGTGGAAGCTACCTAAACCAACACCAAAGATCATTACTTATCGCTCAATGAAACGGTTTGATGCTGAACTTTTTCTTCAGGACCTAGACAGTGTCCCCTGGGACTCCGCGTTTATTTACAATGATATCAATGATATTTGGGCGCACTGGTATAAATTATTCACTGAATTAATTGATCTACACGCACCGCTTAAGAAGAAACTGGTACGCGGTAACACTGTGTCGTGGATGACACCAGAAATTGTTCAAGCTATTAACACCAGAAACTGCCTGCACAGAAAGTTTATTAAGAGCAAAAAGCCCACGGATTGGGAGGCGTATAAAAAACAACGGAACTATGTTACATCTTTAAAACGTTCCGCTCTCAGATCATACTGCATTAATGTATCCACAAACTCCCAACACCCTGGGGAATTTTGGAAGAAATTTCATTGTTTACTCCCCAGCAAAGATGGAGGTGACAGCCATATTCAACTTATTGAAGATGGGCGCCTCATTACCAACAGTATTGATGTAGCTAATCTTCTCAACGATTACTTCATCCACGCAGTACCTGCCCACACATCTGACTTACAGCCAGAAGCTTTTAAGGTGCATTCCAGTGTTACAGCCATCGAACGAAAATTCAAAGGACAAATGAATTTTTCATTCACTCCTGTTCAGGATTCCCACATTAGAAGGATACTCTCTAGTATTAAAGTTAATAAAGCCACCGGTGCTGACGGAATCTCTCCACGCCTACTGAAACTTTCTGAGCCTGGAATTCTCAGTTCTCTCACAAAATTGATCAATCGGTGCATTGAAAGCTGCTCCTGGCCATCAGAATGGAAAATTTCTATTGTCTCTCTGATCTATAAAAAAGATAGTGAGACTTTAAAATCCAATTACCGTCCTGTGTCTGTGCTGCCAGCTGTTTCAAAAGTAGCCGAAAGAGTTATCTTCGATCAACTATACGAATTTTCTCTTAACTTTCTCAGTGGGAATTTATCTGGATTCTTGAAAGGACATTCATGCTCAACAGCCCTTATCAAGACCTGTGAAGATATCAGAGGAAATCTAGACTCTAACGAACACTCTGCAGCAGTTACCATAGATCTTTCTAAAGCATTTGATTCTATCAACCATAACTTGCTCCTTGCAAAGCTATCAGCTTATGGTGCAACTAAAGACGCCCTACAACTTCTACAATCCTACCTGACTGAAAGAAAACAACATGTCAAGATAGATGGTAATTTATCAGAGTGGAAAACTGTGAAGCGCGGAGTTCCCCAGGGTTCCATCTTGGGCCCCCTCCTTTTCAACATATTCTTGAAGGACGTGAACTTCTTAGATACTTCTTGTTCCTTGAGATTTTATGCCGATGATACTACAGGGTACTCCTCAAGCCCTTGTCCATCCACCTTGCAAATAGATCTACAAAACAGCCTTGATCTTCTCGCCTCCTAGTTTCATAGGAACTTTCTGGCGATCAATCACAGTAAATCACAATCCATCGTCTTCCACAGAACAATTCTACCAACGCCCTTTGTTATCGACAACAATGAGCTGGACTACGTTGCACATATCAAGCTTCTTGGAGTAATCATTGACAGCTCTCTCTCTTTTCAAGCACATATTAAAGAAGTCTGCCGTAAAGTGAACGCAAAAGTTTCAATTCTTCGTCGCATTCGCAAAATCATCCCTCCAGAAATTAGAGTCTGCAAAATTAGAGTCAACCAACGCATTCGCTTTAAGAATTCTTTTTAATCACTCTAAATCGACTACTTATGAAGAATTACTAAAAATTGCACGTATTAAAAGCCTGGAACATCGGCGCATAGAACAAGCACTTATACTCGCATACAAAAGTATTTATGGTCAAGCACCGAATTACATTCGTGAAATGTTTACCCTGCGAAGGAACAGGTACAGCTTACGGGGCCATCTCAAGGTTGTTCTTCCAAGGCCAACAACGTATTATATGCAGCATTCTTTCATGTACCAGGCCGGAAAACAATGGAACAATTTGCCAGACAATATAAGGACATCGGAATCACATTCTTTACTTAGAAGAAACCTACAAAAGATACAATTATCATCTTCTTATGACTGCAGCTGTGATTTTTGTAAATAGACGGCCTAATTACCCACATTTTCTCTTTCTTATATATATTTATTGATTTATTATCTTAATGTATTTAATTAACTATTTAATTAGGTAATCGATTCATTCTATTTTATCATATTTCTTCTTCTTATTATTATTATTTTATTTTATTTTATTTTTTTTTAATCTGTATTTTTATATAAAATATCACATTGTAATTGTTAATTCATTTTCTATGGCACATTTGTACTTAAACGAGCCTTCGCTCATGTGCGATATGTGGATAAATAAAATTACTTACTTACTTACTTACTTACTTCTTAAGTGGAAGAAAGCCGTTCACAGTTTATTTTAGTCAAACTATAGTGCCTAAGTATTCAGGTTAATTTGTGACGGCACTGGACAGTATTAATCATTTAACGCCTGATTTGTTAAAAAAAAAAAAACTGGCCTTTCTCTAGTGGTCTTGACTAGTTAATGTAATTAATGTTGAAGGATTCATTTTGAAAAATGGTAAACTTACTGGTTAACCTATTTGTGACGGCACTGGACAGTATTAATCATGTGATGCCTGATTTTAACATGACTGATTCAGATGCTACTCTCAGAAGGAAGCGACAGAGGAGAAACTCAGACTGTGTGAAAGAAGAATCTCTGTAAGAGGGGAAAGTTTGAAAGTTTGAGCAGGCACATGGTCCAATACTCTGCTAGGCTGGGCCTAGCTAGCTAATGAAGTTATTTTTAACTATGTTGACCATTTTTCAAAATGAATCCTTCAGCATTAATTACAGTGACTAGTCAAGACCACCAGAGAAAGACCAGTTATTTTAAACAAGGTACACTGAAGTATCTACGTACCTCTGGGAATCAGTAAAAATAAATAGTGACGGAGAAGTGTCCTTCGATCCTGCTCCAAGAACTTGTAGATAAACCGTCGGAGATGATTTAGTGTTATATGAAGTCGCCATTAATTTCAATGACCTTTGTCTTCGAATATGATTTAGCCTGAATAACAACCTCATTCACGCTTTTAATGTATTTTCATTTTATACTGAGTGGAAAAACGTTGAGGATTTCCACCATGTTGAAACTCTCAAAAACTCACCACAAACGTGCGTCGTACATGAAGCAGCGATGCAGCTGCTGACCTAATTCCCAGTCTCTCTCGTCTTTCTCTTACAACAACAATCCAAGATGGCGGCTGTACCGTACATTACATAAAAAATAAGAATGACGAGTCTTTTAAATTCGTTAAAAGGCAAAATAAATTGTCTCTGGTCAGGATATGGATTATTTTTATGTAGATATAAAAGGACGGCGAAGTATCAGCTTCGCTGGCATTGGTGTGGTAGGCATGGCGGTAAAGGAAAACTTGTGTCCACAAGATCGTATCTACAGATCCTAGGAACTTCTACTGATTACAGTTCACCTAGCGTTTTACTCTTCACTGATTCTTACAGGTAATGAATATTTTACTGTGACTTTGGCTTTCCCAATGTAGAAATTAATGTTGTGTAATGGAATGATTCCCTGAGGTAGGAAGGAAAATTTAAGGTCCTACTCCCGTCTATGTTCAAATCCCGACGATATCAATCAATGAAAATCAATCATTGATTGCAATCAATATAATCAATAATAATCCATTGATTGTTATTGATTGGTTCAACCAATCAATAAAAATCGATACTCACTCACCAAATCGTCTTAATTGCTATTGATTATTATTGATTTTTATAGATAATCAATAACTGATTACGCGACTTTATGGCGCATGGTAGCGTGGACGTGTGTCATAAATCACAGGCGTATTTATGTGTCCAGGGTAATTCGATTGCACTCGTTTTTCCCGTGTTTTGATAATTACTTGCATTCCCACGGGATTGTCACAAAACACTTGTAAACAGTTGTGGAAATGCTACAAATTTCAAACATTCAATTTGTAATAACATAAAGCATAGCAAATAAAGTTTAGTGAAGGGTTTGTTAATTCATATGGTGCATTTTATTGAAAATAAACAACAAATTTCATAATCAATAAAAATCAATATTAATCAAATTATAATAATCAATGATAATCAATAAAAATCAATACTCACTCAACTTTTAGACATTGAATTTTATTGATTTCCGATACCAATCAATTGTTATTGATCATTATTGATTGTTATTGATTATTGGTTATCATTGATTGATATCGTCGTGGTTCAAATCCATCCACAGGACGTTGGTAAAACCTGTGACGGTCAAACATCCGTGATGGAAAAAACTGGTAAAACACGTGACGGTTAGGTCCGTGACGTGACCGTGACAAATCACAAAGCTTCCCTAAGCATTTCCGTGACGACGTAAAAACTGAAATTCTTTTAACAGCAAGAAGTCCAGCTGCATTGTTATAGAGTAATTTTATTATTTCACTTATATTTTCTTGAGGTTTCTTATGCCTTACTCATATTCCGTGACGGTTTCCTGTGCCTTACACAGTCTTACTCATATTCCATGATGACGTCTAAGAATCTGTGATAGTTTCCTTTGCCTTACACAATCTAAGTCATATTCCATGATGGAAGGGTGCTGGTGATGCATCTGTGACGGTCATCATGGGTGTTGACCATCACAGGTTTTATGCCCGTTAGGCAGCAACTGATTTCCCGGTTGTTCTTAATAAGTTAATAACAATGGCAAGTTAGATAATTGTTAATTGTAATTGATAATTGGCCATGATGGACATGTGACGGTCACGTGATATATCCGTGATGCATCCGTGACGGTCGTCATGTTTTGTCTGTCATGGATGTTGACCGTCACAGGTTTTACCAATGCCCCATCCACACTAATGGTTTTTGATCGTGCCAGAAATTGGTCTTAACGGCAGATTAAACTGCAACTAAAAGCAGCTGTTGCATATACGAATAGCCACATAGCCACTAAGGTCAGAACTTAAAATATGTAAAAAAAAATTGAAGGGCTCAGTGGAAGAAGGGCGTAAGTGACGATTTTGGTCATTTTGCTGATGTTGTCCAAATGAGCTGAATTTTTGCATGTGGCCTTTGATACATTAGAAAAACATTGCCCTATATTTTTTGCGCTTTTTGTGCCCAGTTTTCGAGAAAACTCGGGCCAAAATATGCATTCAACGTGTCAATTAGCACAGTTTTTCCTGCTTGGATTACTGAAACTGGACAGGAAAATGATTGGCAGGGCCTTATTTTTTGATAGTGTGACATAGACTATAAGTTTGGTGGTTAAAATATTGATTCACTGATACGAAACTTAGGCAGTTGAGGTCAGCTTGATTGGTACTGAGTTCCATTTACCGTAATCACATTATGCCTGAGTGTTTGCCTGCTTGCCTGGTGGTAGAAAAGACATCATGAAGTCTTGATACCCGCAAGCCACCAGCTTCTTTGAAAGAATCCAAAGAAGTTTTCTCTGTGCTTTCCAAATCATGAAATCCCTCTGTTTTGGAGTACAGATTACGGGGCCAGGCGATAAAAAGTCTGAAAGCAACTCTCGTCTAAAAAGCGGCACTCCGTTGCTAGTCTCGGACCGTCTGTCAAAGGTTACCATGCTAAAAGTTTGGAAAAGGAGAGGTGTTTTTGGACTTTAGGCTGAAAATCTCCAATGTTTGGAGAGAGTTGTCTGTGCTTGGAGGCCATAGTTTTCTCCCACAATTCATTGTGGCCACAGAGGGTGTTGTCATAGTGAAAAGTTCCCGCGGATGACGTGACGGGATTAAATCCGCTTGGACTCCACGTATGGTAGATTATTTTCACTTCGGAAACATTACGGAGAAATCATTTAAGACAGGGAAACCGGCAAGATGAAAAGTCTGTCTGTTTTCGATGAGTATCCTGAATATAATGCAAGGAAACGTTGACGCGTGTGGCAAATATTGAAAGCGAAAATGCGTTTGTTATCGTGTGGTGTGTTGAAAACCGGTTAAAACATGCTGGCGAATATCAACACATAAATCACTTTGCTGTTATTTTGCTTCCGTGGAGGCTTGTAAACATCAGCAAAAAGCATTTTCATGCGAGGTAATCGTCAGTAAGAAGTATTTTCATGCGAGATAAACAGCAAAATGTATTTTCAAGCGAGATATTTTAACACTTTGTTGTGTGATACATGACAGAACATTAATGATTCAATTTCACAACATGCAAATAACGCCATTAAGTCTAACTTAATTAACGTTAGCACTAACCCCTTGAATGCTGTTTTCAACTCAGACAAACTCTTTGTGCGCTGACTTAAGGTTAACCAAGGCTTCTGTGTGCTGTTTTAAGTCAACCAAGAATGTTGTGGACTGTTTCTGAGCCAAGCAAGCTTGTTGAGCATTACAATTATAAGCAAAACACGGGTAATAACACCTGTAGTAAGTGCTGCATTCAAGAAAACAAGTAGACCTGGCATATTTCCAAGTCAGCTAGGAATCCATATGACTTTTTGAAAAAAAGTCACATGGCACATTATGTCTTATTGAGCAGAGACGTTCCATGTTGTCTCAAGTCAGTTACGAGCATTTGGCGCTTTAAGTTTTCATATGAAGGGCTTGGTGGAAGACTGTGTGCTAAGTGACACGCTGAATGCATATTTTGGCCCACATTTTCTCGAAAACTGAGGGCAAAAAAGCGAAAAAAAATATAGGGCAATGTTTTTCTAATGTATCAAAGGCCACATGCAAAAATTCAGCTCATTTGGATGACATCAGCAAAATGACCAAAATCATCACTTACGCCCTTCTTCCACTGAGCCTTTCAATAATTGAAAGGCTCAGTATCCAGACAACATTTTTTGAGTCAAAGGTGTGAGTGTTATTCTGAGAGTGCCAGGATATTTCATGTTGGACCCTATCCTTTCCGAAATCTTCTGAACATGTTCTGAAGAGTTTCGAAGTTCTCAAGAAAAATTAATGATTTTGCCTCAACTTAATGGACTGCAGATCTCCTTAATATAATCTATAGCATTACCTGTTACCATTCACATGGACTTTTCTTTCCTTGCATTGTTAGAAAATGTGTCAGATAAGGAAGCTGGTGTGAGATTGAAAATTTTGATTGATACCAGTTCTGGTTCTTGGACGTTTTAATAAAACTAATACCCTAATACTGAGGAAAAAGTCAGCTACACATACAATGTATGTCGACAAATGTAGTTAAATCTTATAATACTGAGTGTAATTAACCTTTTTTTCAGGTATTTATTCAATTGTGGGGAAAACACTGTAAGGATTCTCCATGAACTAAATCGACTGAAAATGAACATCACTCGGGTATTCTTGACTGGAATCACTTGGCAAAACCATATTGCAGGTCTTCCCACATTACTCAAATGTCATGGTGCATTGAAAGGAAAAAAGTTATCAGTTTATGGTCCAGAAGGCATCAATAAGTTTCTTAAAGATGTTTCAACTTTCTCCAGTACTGGCCTGCAAAGACTTCAGTCGTTGAAGCTCTATGAAAGCATAGAGATTATCAGCAATTCTCCTGACAGCAAGCTTCAACCATATGTTGATGACAACGTGACCATCTTGCCTGTTGTGTTTAAAAGGAAGGATGATGACATGAGCCATTCTGAGGGGCAGTCTATTTGCTACATTTGTGAATTTGCTGACCTTCCAGGGAATTTTCTCCCTGAGAAAGCCTCAGCACTTGGTGTTACACAGGAATGGTTTAATGAATTAACCATTGGAAATCCAGTGTTGTCAAGTTATGGGAGGAAGGTGAGGTCATCTGGATAAACTAACTTGTCTTTTTAGGGAAGTTAAACATGAATTCAGCCTTGGACAGAGCTGTCTCTTTAAGATGTTTCATGTAGGGGTATGATGTAGGCCAAAATGGAATTCAGGTAAAAAAGATTTTAACCTAGGACAAAATGAAATTCCTTTTTCTTCTAACCCTAATTGTTGGGGTTAGAAGACAAAGGAATTTCATTTTGAGCTAGGTTAAAATCTTTTTGACCTGAATTTTATTTTGACCTATAACATATAAATTATACATAAAGGATCAGGGTTTCCCACTTATGGCACAGTCAATGTGATTTGACCTTCCAACTGCAAGTTGTAACTAGGGCGTTACCTTCGGAAGTGTTGAAGTTGCTATGGCTTCTATGTTTTCCATTTTTATGGTATAAAATTTATAAGCTATAAAATTAATCTAAAAAGGAATAAGTCAGCCCAAATATTATAAAAGTACTGATTGACCTTAACCATGCATGAACTACAGTTACCTCAATACATCTTGTCGTATGTATGATCATGATCGTTAAGACCGTAACTTTCAATTCCTGGCTGAAGCAAATTGTCATTCATTTCCTTAGTTGTGTTGATTTCTGTTGTCTGCAACTTGTTTATCGCTTTGTTTTGATATTTAAAATTCCCCAGGTTAAACCTTCTGATGTTCTGTCACCAAGTACACCAGGGCATGTTTTTATGATTGTAGACTGTCCATCAGCAGAAATCAGAGATGAACTGGTCCGCAGTGCTACATTTGCCAAGTTTCACAGCAAACCAGGCTCAAAGACACCACATGTGATTGTTCATGTCACTCCATTAGAAATATTGGAATCTGAATCTTACAAGGCATGGAAGGATCAATTTGGGAAGAATACTGCACATATTCTAGTTAATAAAGAAGTTGTGAAACAAGGGACTCCATTCTTAAGAAGTGTTGCATTCCAGACTGCACTGTCAGTCGTTGATAATAACATTTTTCCCTCCGTAATTGAAAATCCCTTGCCAAGGGAGCTTGAAAATGTTCCAGACAATTGCATCCCAGCAGATAATTTGTTGACTTACCAGTTTCGCCCTCTTAAATTGGAAGGGTTAACACGAACAAACCTGCGGGTGGGTTATGAAATGAGTGATATGTTAAAAATATTACAGAAGTCTTCAGAAAAAATGGATGATAAGACTTTAAAATCTGCTGCAACTTCAATTGTGACCTCAAAAGAAGAAAACTTGCAATTAATGTGTGACAGCAGGGTCACTTTTCTTGGAACGGGCTATGCTATACCATCCTTCTGCCGTGGTCAAAGTGCAATTCTTCTTCACACAGGGTAAGTCTAATATGTAAGGAGTGATTCAGTCTATTTAACAATATTAGATTTTGAGCTCAAGGTTTCTATTGCTATCATGTGTTAGTATACACTGAATCTACTAGCATTCTATCACAAATGCCATTCTCTGATTGGCTACGCTAATTGCTATCTATTCTGCGATAGATAGTAGCGGTTGTCAACAAAATGGCGGCCATTTCTTCTCATTTTCCAAGTGTCTGTGAGGAGGATTTAAATAATTTACTTTTTTAGTTTTGAACAACTAGTAGATTTATACTTAAACAATTAAATTATTTCGCTCTTGATTTCTATGCGTGATCTGCTGGTTGTTCAAAACTAAACAGCTAATTAAAATCATCTAAATTCTCCTTTCAGACACTTCAAAAACACAAAAAAGTGGCCGCCATTTTGTTGACAACTGTTACTCGCTATCTATTCTCTGATAGATAACGAGTAGCAGTTGTCAACAAAATGGTGCCAATAAGAGAAGGGATTTGTGATAGAACCCTAGAAGATTTATACTAAATGGATATAGATTATGGTTATCCTCATAAAAGCCTGGTCAAGTTCCAGTTTATCCTTTTCATAACTGGAGTCTAGTCTGTTGTTGGTAGAAAAAGTAGGAAGTTCCCAAGGTGGCATATGATTGTGAGCTTGTGATTTCTATTGTGAGGGTAAAACCCAAAGTAACTTAAATAGAAACCAAATCTTTAAGGATTTTTTTTTAATGTTGTAATCCATCATTATTCTGGCCATCCATAACCATTAGGGCACTTGGTTACAATTTTTAAATCGAGTGGTGGAATTATGATACAGTCAAATAAATTACTCTTTCAGATTCCTGTGTCTTTACATTTTGAAGCTATCACTGAAAGTGGTTGTCATATATAATCCTATTAAAGCACCACACAATTTCTTAGGTACTGCTGAAGGTAACCTTTCACTCATTTTGTCATGTACAGAGAGGACAGATCTATTCTTTTGGACTGTGGAGAAGGAACATTCTCTCAACTCTGTTGTTTGTACAAGGAGCGCATTGCTGATGTTGTGGCTTCCCTTAAATGTGTGTTCATATCCCACCGACACCCAGATCATCACATGGTGAGTTGGACCATTTCAATCAAATCAAAAGAGCTCAAATTTGAATTTTAGAGAAAAAGCATCAATTGTGGTCAAATTCACCTGACAAATATGTTTCCCCTTTCTTTCAACAAAAGTGCATTTATACCTCAAACTGTTACTTGTAGGTGCAACGGTTTCAAAGTGAGTACAGAGTGCAGGTAATAGAGTTGACTGTTGGGATTTGGATTTTAAGGGAAACTTGACTAGGAATATTCTCTGGGTTTTGTCGTTACTGGACTTCCAATCTTTCTTTGTTTGCTTGTGATGACAGGGATTGATGCGGGTGCTTCTGGAATATGAAAAACTGGCCAAAGAGAGACAGGTATCTATCCAGGTCAAACACTGCCCACTTAATGGATCTATTGAAAATCTGAAAAATCCTCAAGAACTGTTGGAGATATGCATGAAGGGATCCTTTATGATCCTGTAGGGTCTTCATTTCATTTATTTTTTGGCTGCCTTTGTGAGTTGGCAAGACAGAGCTGCTTTGTTAATGGCATGATGACTGATGTTTAAGACGAGACTGCAAGATTGCCTGGTACATGTAGATCATAGGAGCTAGGGCTGGAATTTGAAAACCACCTTATGTGACAGTGATCCTCCTGGCTGACGATCTTCATGATCTTCATCATCATCATCCTCATCCTCGTCCTCATCCTCACCATCCTCATCCTCATCATCATCCTCATCCTCATCCTCATCCTCATCATCATCATCACCATCATCTTGTACATCTTGCGAAGATTTCTAATCTTAGAGGACTTGTTGTACTCTGCCTAGTGGAGTTACTACCTGGTGCAGCAGCAACCTGTAATGTGATAAACTTGATCATCATCATAGTGCCCTTATACCTTTCAGCCGTTTTTGAGCAGAGCCTTTAAATAACCATCATTAGTTGTTTACAATTGTAGTCGACAAGGGATCTTAATGATTTGTTCTTTTTCACTTGTTCAGCTTCCGTTTCTCACGGTAGTGGGTCCATGGAGGCTGTTTCAGTGGGTGAAAGAACACTCCAAGCTCATGGGTAAAGAACTGCCAATCAGGTAAAACTAATAATAATAATAATAATAATAATAATAATAATAATAATAATAATAATAATAATAATAATAATTGATATTGCCATACCAGCGGATAAAAGAATTGTTGAAAAGGAGAATGAGAAAGTTGAAAAGTATCAGGATCTTAAAAGAGAAATTGCAAGAATGTGGAACATGAGAACTATGCAGGTGGTACTAATTGTTGTAGGATAATTGGGAAGTGTAGCAAAAACCTTGGACAAGTGGTTGGGAAAGTTGAATGTCAAAATTAGTATTTCATTACTCCAGAAAACTGCGTTACTGGGAACGGCAAGGATTTTGAGAAAGGTGTTGGAGCTCTAGAGTAAGGAGAAAACTCTAAGGGACCTTTTGTCATGGGCTGTGACCCGCTCCCTTAGGAGGCAAACCAAAAAAGATCATCCAGTTCACAAAGCTGATAATAATAATAATAATAATAATAATAATAATAATAATAATAATAATAATAATAATAATAATAATAATAATAATAATAATAATAATAATTAGGTTCTTAAAAACGCTTTATACAGCCCATGGTAGAAAAGACAATGCTCACATCACATCCGCCACGATTTTCTGTGCAAGCTGAAATGAAGTTTCCACGAACTTTCTAGGGAACTATTTTCTTTCCGAAAATGCTAGCTGACATTTTTGACTGCCAGAAACAGCAATTATGACCTTTCTGAAAACCTCAGGGGCTATGATTTCCCAATTTCGAATCTTTTAGGCCACGTTTTAGTAATGAAAATCCGAGTGCACTCTTTAATCGATGCCGAAAGCCCAAGGCGTATTACTCTCCACCAAACAGACATCTACCGAAACTTGCCGTTGGGTGCCCCTGGTAGGTGTTGCCATTATCCTTACACAAGACCTTAACTGTTAAAACATACGCCCATTGTACATGTAGGTCGCATATAGGGGAGCAGGGTTGGCGTAGTGGAGAGAGCACTTCCACCAATGTGTCCCGGGTTCGATTCCCAGACTCGGTGTCATATGGGGGCTGAGTTTGTTGGTTCTCTACTCTTCTTCGAGAGGTTTTTCTCCGGGTACTCCGGTTTTCCCACATCCCCAAAAACCAACATTTGATTTAATTTGATTTGATTTGAGATTTGTAATTAGTAGGCGAAGAGCCACATTGTGGAAGTACTACTAATAAATCGTTATTATTATTATTATTATTATTATTATTATTATATAGTCGCCTTCGTTCTAATTCATTCATTGCTTCAAGTGTTGGCGTGACTGAATGTGACAATGTTTTGTACTGTTTATTATATCAGCGCCTTTGCCCTCATTCGATACCATGGAAGCTTTGTCCAATTGGCTCCATTCGATTCCAGGTGACGTACAGGTGTCGGTCAAAGGCATGTCAGATAAAGTGGCAGTGTTTTCTATCGTGGAAACTTTTACTATTAAGTGCGCCTAAATTGATATAATTTGCAAAGGTTTCATAGAAGAAGAGCAATGGTACCAGGCTCGGCTGTATGAAGTATAAAGAACAATTTAAGATCCATCTTCACTTAGTTTGTAAGGTGCGTTATTGTTGTCACACTACCACTTTTTTTGGTTTTTGTAAACAGATTTCTGCCGTTTGGAGAAGTAAAAAATAATAAAGTGAACGACCAAATTCAGGAAGTTTTGGATGCACTGGATCTAAGTAATGTAAGTGGAGAGAACTTGTCAAGTGCTGTTTTTATTCGGTTGTTTTTATTCTTACTTCGTTCTTTTGATCGTATCTGCCATCTTGTTTCAGCTTCAAGTCGTTTCTGTCCTTCACACCAGGGATAGCCATGGAATTGTATTGAATCACTCATCAGGGTGGAAGCTGGTGTATTCTGGAGACTGTGTACCCTCGCACAATCTCATCAAAGAAGGTGATCAACATAGAATTTCTCCTTACAATAACGTTGGACTGGTCCTGTTGCATTCCACTTCCACATCTTCTTTGTTACTTGGAAACGGTTGCCCATCTCGCGAAAAGTACTGTTGCTTGTGCATGATTTAAATTTCGTGTAGTGCGTGGTGTATGGTGCCGGTAGAAGCTGGAAAAAATAACGTGTATTGACTTAAAAAGGATAAGAGATGCTCTCTGATCTGAGAACTCTTGTTTGAAATCCTGTTGGCGAGCAAGTTGTCGTTGAATGATTTAGCTAAAAAGCAGCAGCAAATTAAAATGGCCGTTTTTATGCTAGAGACGTTAAAATCGTCCAGACGCATTTAACGTCTGAGAGGTTAAAGCCGTCTGGTATAAAAACGGGACGCATAAAAGTAGATGACCTAACAGAAAAAAACAATATTTTTCTAAAAAGGACTGGGTACTATTCTTGGAAGACAATAGGCACGAGTAAACTTGGGGGCCAAATAAACTTTAAACGCGCGAATGTAAGAACAAATAAACAGGACGGAATTGCAGGTTCTGAAATTTAATTCTCGACGTCGTCAAGAATGACAAGAAATGGAGATGCAAATGTTATTGACAAAGAAAATCAGTCGAGGAAGCGTCTTTTTCAGGTGATGGAGGACGAGGAAATATTTAAGTGTCAGTGATATTTTGCTCGACTATTCGGGAACACTTAAGTAAACTAATTCTAAAAATTAATCAACACCCTGCCTAATTATTTTGACTAAAACTAAAATTTGCAATAATTGCTATAAAAATACAATAATGGCTGTAAAAATGAAACCTATAGGAAAAATTCTAAGGAATTAAACAGAATAGCCAAACTGTGTTAAAATAATCAAGTAACTAAAACGATTCAGTTATTTACAGTAATGTTCTCGAAGCCGGCAAAGCTTGGAGGTAAAGTGTTGCATAGGACACTCAACATCATTGATGGGAGAGAAACTGAACGTTTTCCAGCCGTCATACCTAGAATTGTTTTTCGTTATTTATTTATGTTTTGATTTTCAGGTAAAAATGCGACGCTGTTGATTCATGAGGCAACTTACTTTGAGATTCCTAAAGATGAACCGATCAGAGGTCGGCACTGGTGAGTGTTCACATTGGGTTGAGACTTGATAAGGCAGCGTTCACACTTGTTGCCTAAACAGTGTGCTGGAACGTGACCTGATGAGCGCCAGTGTGGACATGACTATATATACTGAAGTGGTCGTGATAGTCTCGAGATATCAAAAGACTGGAGTTGGTCAGCGCTGCTGGGTGGGGAGATTTTACTTATGATTCAGGTTTCCAAGTAACAAAATGGCAATGTGGAAAATAGAGGAAGCGGATACACTTGTCTATGCGTACCCTCATAAAAGTTCCTTCATGGCGAGCTCGTGTCGCTTTGACGCTACTCCGCGACTTACATGGTACACGTGATTTAGTTAGCTGCCTCCCCTCCCCCCTCCCCCACCCCCTCCCCCAAACCGCTGCAACCACCACAACTTTCAATAAGAACTTTCAAGGGGCTTATGCTTATCCTGCAGTCCTTTATCTTCCCTGTCACATAGCATATCCAAGTCGTTTTGTAATTTAAACAACGCCGTATAGGTCGTTAAAGTGGATCACACCTATATTTTTGCTAAGTTTTGAAGCAGCCTATTCTTTCTCGTCCTTCTTAGCACCTTGGCCGAGGCGATCAAAGTGAGTCGCGAGATGGAAGCCAGTTACACTATCCTCACACATTTCTCAAAACACTGGAAGAATTACCGGCCTCGTGAGTGCGGAAACCTTAGACTGGGTCCAGGGATCAGCACAGCTTTTGACTTCATGACGGTACGGACATCAGAGTGTCCTCGTTCCACTATAATTATGCCCCTCGTAGAGCGGTTTTCAATTGAGTGTCGAAAGTAATTATGGTTTTGCTTTGGTTTTGCATTGCTTCGCTCTGTGATTGGCCAGAAAAACTCGCGCCACTTTCTCAACCAATGAGAAGCAAAACAGAAACCAATTGTGATTTGCACGCGCGTATTTTCCCGCACTTTACGCCGGCTACATGTAATTGCTTCGTATTCTGATTGGCTCATTGCACTGCTTAGTTCTGTTTTGATTGGCTGGAGTAATTGCTTTGGTTTTGGTTTATGACACTCAATTGAAAAGCGCTCTATTGCAAAATAAACTGACCAGTAACAAGGAGTAATTTCGATTTGATTCTCATCAATTCATTGTTACATTTTTAAATGGCTTGTAATCCGGACACACGATGAATAATTGGACAGATTCGAGCTAAACTGAAAAGGTAATTCGGAATAGTTTTGCTAGTGGCATGTAATTACTGCAGTTACGGATTACAGACCCATGGCCGTGAATGATGCAATACGTTTCTCTTAACATGGCTATACAGTGGACTCCCTCTAAGGCGGACATCTTCGGGACCAGCTCTCAGTGTCCGCCTTAAAAGGAGTTTCGTTGAAGAGAATGAAGTATGGGGTAATTTGGGCGGGGCCAGGCGAAGGTCTCCGCCTTAGATAGGTGCTCGCCTTACGGGGGTGTCCGGATTGAGAGAGTTCACTGTACAGGAAAAGTAGTAACTCGTAAAACAACCGACATCGGCCTCGAGGATGCAGTTTAGGTCGTCAAGCACTAGCTTTCAAACGCGTTGTTTATTTAATCACAACTTGAGTTTGCCGCAAGGTGAAGAAACTGCTTTTGTTCTGCAGATTATTGATTTCAATGCTGCTGAGGGGCCGCCAGTTCATCTGCTAATTTCTTTTTCTCCTTATAGGTTCGATTTAGCGACCTTCCAAGACTCCACAAGCTCAGACCAGCCATAGCAAAAGTCTTCGAGAGAGATCCTGACGATGTGCGGCCAGTAAGAACGCTAACTCCTCGAGAGCGAAGGATACGACGGCGAGAGAGAAATCAAGAAATATTTAAATTGTTAATATGAAATCAGGATACGCATGCACGACTGAATGGAGGGGGACGGGAGGCTAAAAGGGACACTGTCACGCAATTTCGATAGACTCAAAGATGTGCTAAGGCTTCCAACAGTGAAATGTTGCAAAGATTTTGCAGTTTTCCTGCAAGGCACTTAATACATGCACTGAAACTATTTGCGGTCGTCTATGGCCACCGATGTCGAGGGCAAATGGATTACAACTTCAAAAAAGCTAGGTTAACTTATTCAAGTTTTGTCATCGTGTCTTGGAAAAATCACTGTAAAATAATACTAGTTTCGTTTCTTCCAAGAAATGATTTGAAATCAACTTTTTCGTGTTACTCGGCCCGTTCAAGTGATGTAAAAAGTAGCTCTTCATTATTTGAACAAACTTATAACAGGAATTACCATGGCAGTGCCTCTTCAACTCCGTGGGTCCCTCGCGTGGGAGCTCCTCACATACGCTTGTCGATACCAGCGCATACACCGGAAAAGTATTCTATGACGGGAATAGGTTGTTTCAAACCGCTCTCAGAGTAGTTGGTGCTAGCGAAACAAAGAGGGACGAGGGAACCAAAAACGGAGAAGGGACTAAATTTTTCATTCTCATTTTCTCATTCTCGCTCGCCTCAACTACCTGACAGCCTAGAACAATCGGTTACGACGGGAAAGAAACGAAGCAATAAAGATAGTCACATTTTTCTTTTTCAGGAGCGTAGAGAGGAGACTCGTTTACTTGGTGAGCTATTTTTTCGTGTGCCCTTGCGCGGAGCTCACACTACAAGCTCGAATCACGCGCGTTTCACTGCATACGATAATCGCAATAGTTTTTGAGGGATTTTGTTCGGTAATTGTCAGTGACACATCTGAAGTACTTCTTTATTATATGCTGTTACTTTTAGTAATTAATTTTCTTACCAAAGATTCGTTGGATTTTTCTGCTATATAGGACGCAAAATCTAGTTTGATTTTACTCATTGAAAATATTGCGTTGAAACTATTGTCATAAGTTACACGATTCTTTTTACTTTACTTCTAGAACTGGAAATCAATAGTTAAATCGATACATCAGATAATTTTTCCTCTGTCGACACGAGAACAGAAAAGGAGTTTTCTTGTCTCCTGTTTTCCATATTAAAAAATGCTTTTATAGCACCGGTGATTGGCAGCCTGTGATTTGATTTTGCGTTTTCACCTCTGCTTGTCTACAAATTATCCGGCTTCGAAACATCTGATAAAACCAAACTTGAACATAGGTTTTAAAAGCTAACAAGCATTTTTTTCTCATTTGCCGACCCCAATATTTGATTAGCTCGTGGAAATAAAACAAAATTCTGGTTGGTTTACCAAACAAACCAATTTATGATTTGTTCTCTACTACGTTGGCGATACCAGACGAATTTTCTAAAAATATATCAACTTCGCTGTCATCTGCCCACGTTATTTTCGTTTTGAAGACATTTTCCATCGGAATTTTTCACAGTTTTTGCTGAATTTAATTTGCTGTGCGCGCCTACACGTATCTTTACAACCTAACAGGATTTCAATCTTTTTTTTTTTTTTCAATATGGTCAGCGCGCATTGTGTCTGGTTCAAGCGTTAAATATGTGGTTGGTCCAAAGATGGGATTAAGGTAATTACTTATTTATAAAGTCGTTCCAAACGAATGACCATCAACATCTAATCAAAATAAATGATCTTGTTGTTGGAGGGAGTAATGCCTAGAGTATGTAAACCATACTCGCTGCCGAGATGTAGGCCGGCCGGTCGCCACGAGGGGAGAAAAGTACGGTGAAGGTTCTGTACGAAATTTGCACTCAGATGAGCGCTTTACAGACGGAAATCCGATTGAACCATCTAAAAGGTAAAGCTATGAACCGCTTCGCTGAAGATTTCCCGCCCGAATTTTCAAGGCTGAAATCCGATCTTTTCCTTCTCTAGAGGCTGTCCAGGGATTGGAAAGTTCCTTGAAGAAGCCTATAGGAGATGATCACCCCCTTTTGATATCAATTTGCGGAGGAATTGAAGCAGTTTTCAGGCAGGGATTGAAGAGTAAGCCAGAAGAAATTTGTTGTCATGGATTATCATAATTATGGCTGCGCACGCGAATGGCTTGGTCGTATGCGAATACCGTGGCGAATACTTAATATTTCGCCGCGATATTGATCAGGGAATCGTTACCTGTCTAAACAAAATAACCGATTTTCTGTTTGAAACAACAAAGTTCTTTAGAATCGCTTTTGCGTCGTATCTTGGTAGTTTATTACGCTTTCAAGCGTAGTTTTGTCATCCGTGGAGTTCCCCACGGACTACGCTTCATTAGCATGTTGATAAGACAGCTCTGTTCTGCTTGAAAAGTTCAATTCTCTTGCTTCGCATAAATAATCCGCGATCGATAAACCGCGAATGTTCGTCGCGAAGGAGTATTACTGATTTATGAGAAAATATTTTTATCTTTCCACAATTCTGCTCGTAGCAGGTGTTACAAGTACTTTCTACCGCCGAAAACAGAATGCAACTTCCTTCCGTTTTAATAAAATGTTTGTCAAAATTGAAAGGTTTTCAATGTCAAAACTTTTCGAAATCCGCCTTTTGAAGTATCATTATCAAATGCTTTCTTCGCTAAGAAAATTGGGTCTCGTTTTCTTAAAAGTGTAAAAACCTATTTGCGGCAGAATGCTACGCGTCTATTATGAGTAGTTCATTGTTTGCAGTTGTTTGAGATGCGAAAGGCATCAAAATTTGCGTATCAAAAAGAAAACCATTGAACCAAGCATAAGTGATGTGGAAAACGGAGATTCTTTGCGCCTCGCTTTTTGCCTCGGAGTTCTCTCCACCATCGTGAAGTTGTAAATTATATTATGCAGTTGTGTGAATGCTGATAAAGAGCTTTCCATTATGCGACAAAACCACGTCCCTTCCAGGTGCAAATTTAATCTAATCTTATGAAAAGAAACAATGCGTTATGCAAGCAAGATGTTCAGCCTGAGTCGACGGGGATTGATGTTTCGGTTCGTTTGAATCAACCCACATGTTCTCCTAAATTCAGTAAATTGCACTAGCATAACAGTTTGTCAAACTTTGCTGCGTTTTCCTTTGGAGAAAAGTTGAAAAAAGGACAGCAATTCCTGACGGGAAAGTGCTTCTCTTTAGGTTGTATATTTTAGAATTGTGATAAGCTCTCTCTATTGTTTGAGCCACCTTGTACAGCATAATAAACAACACTGCCCCAGGAAAATGCTTCTCCTGGTATGGTCGCATTTTAGGATTTCCTTATGTAGCCTCAAAAGCTAAGCTACAACCACCGTTTCGTCTCAGAAGAAAGCAATGTTTACAAGCTTACTTTTTGAGGGCATACTCAGCCAACTTTTTGGAGCCTAAACAACTGAATTTTAATGTCCTCGGGTGTTGCCAAATATCCGCGTTGTGAGGTAATTTTCCGTCGGCCATTTTGAGAAATTCCATATTCTGAACACTTTGGGCGTAGTTTTACTGTTGTCACAAAATTGTTTGATTTCATCTCTTTAAACAAGATCGAAAACAAACTGTGGCACGTATGTAAATTTCTTATTGTATCATGATTAATTTATTTCACTTTGAAGCGAAGTTTGCCGCCAAGCGAATTAAATAATACTGTGATTCTCGCCATAAGAAGGGCGCAAGTTTTTGCTAGAATTCATGTATTTTCTTCCCCAAAACAACTAAAACCGCCTAGAAACCCAGTCTTCAAAGACTTAAATCTGGCTAAATGTTGATTCAAATTCAAAAACAAGCGTTTTAATTATTTGCTTTCCCTTTTGAAAGCCGTACGGCAGTTTTCGTAGAAGTTAATTAGTCCCTATTTTAACTTTAAAAGTGATAGTGGGACTACAGCAATCAAGTCTACTTGTTTGTCTTGCTTTATAAAAGAAGATGTAAAAAAGAAAGAATACTGCTTGAGGCTTTAAAGAAATTATTTGGCGTTCCGTAAGTACATGTGCAACACTTGTTCACTCGAGCAAAACGTCGCTTTTTGTTAATAAAATTACGGTTCAAAAGAGTTCCTGAATACGTTGACTCCGGCTCGATCACCATCTTCATAGTTTTGAAATAACCTCTGGTAATAAGGACGTTGAGGCCGAGTTTGGCTTAGATAGTCCCACGCTTACATTTATCGAGAGCTTGTTTGTTATTCATATGCAAACCAGAGAGCTATTGGCTGGTGAAACAAAGAATTCTTTTGTTTAACGTTTTGAATATTTAAATAACAAAAACAATGTTTGTAAACAAATATCTTCCCTATATGCAATGATCTCAGTTCCCTCAGAAGGCTTGTTCAATCGTTAACAATGTATTTTCAGTGAAAACGTAAAGCTTGTGGGATGTGGCTGGAGTGGCAAGGATACTTCACAAATTAATGTGATCAAGTAAGCTGAAGCCACTCTAAGGGCACTAAGGCCACAAGGAAGCGGGCATTACCCCTAAAATGATATGTGGGTACTTGAGCCTGAGCATTAGCTATGCCATGCTGATGAGGCCGAAACAGCTGTCCATGGCTGCTAATTCTTGGGCTCAGTCTTTGCTTTGTTAGATTTAAGGGGTAATGCCCGCTACCTTGTGGCCTTAGTGCCATTAGAGTGGCTTCAGCTTACTTGATCACATTAATTTGTGAAGTATCCTTGTTTCCAATGAAAGACTCGTTTCAAATGTATTCCCAGTTCTCCTTGTTCCTCGGCGATAAAACGGTTTTTTGTTTTCTGTAGCCTGTGCACATTCGTTCGCGACTTTATCCTGTCCTTCCGGCACGAAATAAGGTTCTTTACGAGTGGTTGCCCACAATCTTCTTTATTAATCCCAGTCAGCCTTTCTTAAAATCTGCTTTTCCAGCAGTCAAAATACCTTTGCATAAGAAACCACCGATCTTAGATACACGCGTTTACTGGATCATCCTACGATGCACAGAACTTATGGGCACCAGCAAAAGAAGGCACCGTCCTTAAAATGTTATGTCACCGAGCAATGATTGATTTGCTGTATATATCCGCTCATTTTCAGGTTCAGTTTTTGGCTTGAAGAAATGGGATTACTGGTGCTGGATCGAGGATCTTGCCAATCGCGTTCAGAATGACAAGTATGTAATGATGATGATGCTCTGTTTAGATGGCGCTGTTGTTGTTATCTTATCGTATTCAACTTTTGTCCCGGATATTGAGCGAAACTCAATGTAAAAGTTAGAGCAGTTGAAGCTTGCGAGCTAATGTTGCCTTCTAATTCCTCTCAGGCAAAAGTTGGCTTATATCCACGCGACCACTTTTGTGAAATCTTCCAGCAAGGTAAGAGTAATGCCCAGGCCCCGGTTGGTCAAAGAGAGGATGCCGTTCTCTGACTGGCTACGCTACTCGCTACCCTGTTCTGAGATAGATAATGAGTAGCGGTCGTCAACAAAATGGCGGCCGCTTCTTCGCGTTTTCTAAGTAGCTGCGAGGAGGATTTAGATAATTTACTTGTTTAGTTTTGAACGACTAGTAGATTTATACTAAAACAATTAGATTATTCACTCTCGATTTCTATGCGTGATAGCTGATTCGGGCAGCGCCCTCATCAACTACGATGCAATAAAAATGTCGAACTCATAATCTAATTGTTAAATATACTTATCCGCTAGAGAGTGACTTATCCCATGGATTAAGCTATCCCCTCTTTGAACAACTGACCGGGACTAGATCTTCTTGTCCCGGGTATAGGAGTCCGGCGCCGTTAATTCCGAGCTTCCATGGGGGAACTATCATACAAGGCCTATATGCATTTCTACAGAAAAAAAGCAAAAGAGCACTTTCATGAGAAATTGACGTTGTTAAGGTAATCCACCCAGTTTTAAAGTCACAATCTTTTGAAGGTTATTCACGCGCTGTTAGCGGGGATACTTTTTCCCGTGTAAACCCTTTGGCTGTCCTACGAGGGCCAACGTTTTCTGTGTGACCTGTTGCGAGTCCACTTTCAGTTTAGAAACGAGTTTGCTGGAATGTCTATATTAAACAAAATAAATTTAAATAACGTTGCACAAAGTGATCGAATAATGGAAAGAAATCCAAGGAAAAAGGACGTACTAAGGTCATGAATATCTGAATAAGCCTTGAATAATGAGGTGGGGTCAACTTTGGCAAGGCCAACAGGAACAAACTGGCAGGTTGTTCCTGTTGGCCTTGCCAAAGTTGACCCCACCTCATTATCCAAGGCTTATTCAGATATTCATGACCTTAGTGCGTCCTTTTTCCTTGGACATGTTCAACTACCACGAAACTCCGTCATGTTTTCAGCGTCTGTTTATATGAAGAACAGTTAACTCAGTTATGAGGATGTGGGTGGGGATGGGTCATCCTCATAACTGAGTTAACTGTTCTTCATATAAACAGACGCTTAAAACATGGATGACGGAGTTTCGTGGTAGTTGAACATGTCATAAAAACCGCCGCCCGGTTAACTCAGTTGGCAAGAACTCTGAGATGGGTGGAGACTGGGCGATGAACCAGACACCAGTCCCCATAGACCACTCGTGGTTACAGAGACCTGTGACCCTCAGTGGAGCGGACAAAGTCTCGTGTACATATCGTAATGAAGGGTTTAATTTTCTTTTAAGCTTTGTAATCATTATAGTCTTCCTCATATTAATATATTCTTTTTAATAGCAATAACATCTAATGTTGTCTTCCAACAAAACTGTCAATTTTAGCTCTATAATAATTTTATGTATATGTACCTGTGTTATTAGCTCTGCTATTCTCGAGTGGACAAATTGTGATATCGATTTAACAAGTCATAAATAAAGTTGTTGCTGTTGTCTTTATAAACGTCTTTGTAATTCAGTGTTCGTTTTTTATAACTGCAGATCAAGTCTTACCAGGGTTATGGCCGACAATTCATCCGCTTCGCTCTGACAAAGAGGCTTCTTCCTTACCCAGTTCAAAGCCTCACTGCCAATGCAGCCATACTCAAGGTGCCTGAACACTCAAACCCTCTATCCCTCAATAGTGATCACCATTGTATTTCTCCTACAAATCAGGCGTACAGGTCGTGAGATTAACGCAAATGATCACCACACATGAAATGTCTTGATGTTTAGAGCTATAGTTTCACGGTTTGACGCATGTGCAAGCTATGACGTAGGCCAGTCATTGCCTAGAGCCAATCAGATGCGAGTACATAACTTGTGCGTCCGGTCCGGAATAAAGCCCTTGGGTCGAAGAATAAATTCGATGTTCAATACTAATTTCAACATTTTCTGTGTAAATCCATTGACATTTTCCGCGAAATTTGGCCATCTGTCATTTTGCTAGCCTTCATATAGCCGTATGGCTACGCGCAGATTATCATTCTGCTTTCACAAAATTACAGTCTGTGATTACTGAAATATATTCTTTGATTGCACCTGACGTCACGGCGGCCATGTTGGTGGAAAGAACAATAGCGAAAAAGTCTTCTGGGAATTTGACTCTATTATTATGCAAACCTTGAGCTACATTTTTCTATTGTTTTGGCACCAACATGGCCGTCTTATCACGTGTGTGCAATCAAAGAATACATGTGGTTGAAACGAAAACTAAAATGTACTTTATGCACGGAGTTGGAACTTTCGAAATGAATTCTAACACGTTTTCGCCACTGATCGAGAAATTGTCAAAGTCCAATTTATCGCGAGAGTCGTCTGCACGTTTCCGATATTTTTCTAAGCAATAGAATCGCATGGGTTAACGTTATAGTTTGCACATGTGCTGAGGCGAGAAACCCTCCCTTTAAGGAAATTCTCTTAACTAACGTAACACTCTCAACTATAGCACTAACACTGTATCTGAAAACAACGAGAGGCCGATTATGTAGGTGGCTAATGAGGTTTACAAAGGTTCAGAACTCAGTGCTATCACATGCGGCACTTGTGCCGATTTAATGATTGAACACTCGGCTCTCAAATATGAGACTTATGTAGATCAGGAATACGACAGTTTCTTTCTTAAAATATTTGTACTCTTAGTTTTGTTAAATTGTTAGTGTCTGATTCGACTAGATTATGATTATAGATTGTGTTTTGGCACTGTCATTTTTCCTTCTTAATCGTTTCATTCTTACCTCACAGTATTGGTACAACGACACGGCAGTCTTTCGGGACAAGGCCATGAAAGGTTAGCAAACTTAACAACTCTTAATGTTAGCTCTAAGTTATTATCTTAAGCCACTACTTTACTAAACTACGCTGCTATTCCTCAGCAGGAAATTAAACTCCTGATGAACTCCGAGATTTCAAACGAAGGGCTTCAATGCCAGAGATGTTCTTCTTCCATTGCAGATACACGATCACGCACCCATCCACGCACTCGAACACGAAAAACGCATGAATACACGTCACGTACACGATTCAAAACACGCACACATGTTCAATTGTTCCAAGTTCAGTGTTTAAAAACACTGAACTTGGAACAGTTACCTCAGAAGACCACAGAAGTGCAGGATAGTCGTTGTTGGCAAACGTGGTTTGTGTAAGGAGGCTACTGTGAATCTTCGATCCTTACTTGCTGTGTTTACATGTTTCAGACACTTTTATGGACACTTTGAAGGAATTGGGAAAACACGTATTTGCGTTGGATTTAAAGGTAAGTTGAGGGATTTTTATAGCTAGCTTGTTTGTTATTTTTTGACTACTTTGTGCTACCCGATATGCTTGAGTTATTTTTTTCAGGATAAACGCATGGTACTTTTTCTCTTTTCTGTACATCTAATAAATGCATTGTTAAGAAATTTGCTTCCTTTTGATTGAGTAATCGTTAGTTCAGTTGGCTTGGCTATAACGTTCTCCATCTTGTTTTTCAGAACTGCAGTTTTCTGGATGAGACCTGGCTAATTCCCGTGAGTTTGTTACCCTTTCTTTGCCGTTTTCAGCTATATGACCGAGTATTTTTAACCTTTGTACGCCACAGAAACTAAACTTTGTTATTTTCTTTACCAAACATAGGAAATCAGGCATGTTGACATTGTGCCTTGTAAAGAGCTTGGATTGGTAGTAAGGTGAGGTTTCATTTTATAATCAAACTGATTTATCACGGAACCTAAAAATCTAAATTAAACCCAAAGAGTCGAAAACTTCCTGTGAGTTACAGGTATAGAGGCGATTTCTTCGCAACAAAGATTCGTGAAATCGCCATAAAGTCGCACTTAAACTGAAATTCCTTGGCCGGTCTAACTTCCCCTAATACTGTCGATGCAAGCTAGCAAATGGTTCTTTGCTGCTTCCAGTGTGGATGTGGTTAATGAAAATCTGCACTCGAGTCGTCGTCGAACGAAGTCTCAGTCTTTCTACGATCCTTACCATCTCGACTTGAAGCCAACGGGCTATCGACCAGAAGCTTTCGGGATTTTTCGCCTTTTATAGCTATAGGCGCTGATGGCGCGATGAAGAAATCGAAGCCTGCAACTGGTGTTAACACAGTCATGCTCACGGAAAATGTGCAACAAGTGTTAAGCCAAGGAAAACGCATCACTGCTTTCCTTAGTCAATCGAGTCTTAATCGCAAGACGGACTTTATATCGGGACGCCCGAGATATTCATCGGGACGCCCGAGATATTCATCGGGACGCCCGAGATATTCATCGGGACGCCCGAGATATTTTATTTCTTCGAAATAGCGTCTTAAATTTTGGCAGTTTGTAAGTAACCACCTTTCTCTTTGTGACTGATTTTCCAGGACAGTAAATGGAAGAGTGATGGTGGCTCGAGTAAGGGAAAACAGCGCAGCAGAAGATGTAAGTAACATTGGAATCGTTTTGCGCAAGAAATTCTTACAAGTTCTTTGTTGGCTAAAACGAAAGAAGACCAAAAATTATATCATCCAATAACTTTGCGATCTACCTGTCAATCAGTCAACTAACCACGTGCTGACCCAGCCAGTCGGTCGGTCGGTCGGTCAGCCAGTCACTGAGTCAATCAATACCTAATTTCGTGGCAGATTTTGAAAAAGGAGTGATGTCGCAAACCGGGTAACGTCGCAAACCACCGGAAAACGTAAATTCTACGAAACGGTGATTTACAGTAAAACTGAAGGTACAGAAATTGCGTTTCCATGCTTTGTCCTTTGGGAGAAACAGATAAACAAACAGACTCAAGCTTTAAAAGGGCCTTACTATTTTGTCGACACGACGTTGGAAAATAATGATATACAATTAAGTCTCTCTAATATGACGTGCATTTCTGGACAAAACGTGGTTTCGCTTGGGCTTTAATTCTTGGTTTACAACTGATTTCGATCGTTATATGCAGGCTGGAATAGCGTATGGTGACACACTGGACGAGATACTCGGAATTTCCCTGCATAAGGCCAAACCAGCCAAGGTAAAGAACAACAACACTTTCTTATTCACTTCCTCTTTTCTCTTTTGTTTCTATTTTGTTTGTTCTTATTTGTCATACTGTCATTTCATGTTCATAGGTCGCCGAGCTATTGAGACGAAACATAGGACGGCCTGTGACTTGTACGTTGGTGAAGGTACGGCTATTTCTTCTAAGACTTAACCGTAGTTAAGGATATTTCCATTTAGTTATGACATACATTATTAATTTTCTCGCAAATGGCGCTTCCACATAATACTCGTTTATGTAACAATTAATTCACCACTGATAACATGAGGAGGGCGTTGCTAAAACGAAGAGAAGAGCAAAATAGTATTCCCTTATATACAGTTTTTTGAGGGTTTTTCACATTCGGAACATAGGTAACAGCTTTGCTGGGTCTGGTTATACCGTGTTGTTCGGTGAACATTTCCGCGGGTTATTTGGTTTTGTTCGCTGTACTCCGATTGGAGCAGTGTTTAATTGAGTGTCTTAAGACCAAAACCAATTATAAAGCAATTACTCCAGGCAATCACAATGGGGGCACATGGCGCTATGAGCCAATCAGAATCAAAGCAATTACACGTAACCGGCATAAAGCGCGGGAAAATACGCGCGCGCATACTAGTCACGATTGAGTTTGCTTCTCATTGGTTGGGAAAGTGGCGCGAGTTTTTCCGGCCAATCACAGAGCGAAGCAGTGCAAAAGCAAAAGCACACGTAGTTTACTCTTGATGCTCGATGAAAACCACTCTATGAAAAAAAAACAAAACAAAACTAAACTTAACTAAACAAAACAGGCAAAAACAACTACAACAACAACAACAACAACAACAACAACAAACGTCGCTCCACTTTTTCAATCAACCGTGAACCGGAACCAAAGCAAATCGTGTCATTCTTATGAAATCGATATAACGGCGTGACGACTGCAGGCTGTAACATTGAATAAAGTGACACATTGATTGCTGTAGGACTAAAAATTCTAAAAAGCTAAAAGATATTTTTTGTTACTGTTCTGCAGGGTAAACTTCCCAGTGGCAAAAGCTTCCTGCCTTCTACAGAGCGTATGTCTGTGATAGTCGCTGACCCCTACAAGGAAGACGATCAGAAAGATTTGGACCAAGTTCCACAACAACTTGCAGGATTTGAAGAGACTCCGGTCCATGCATCAGACACAATGTACAACTGAAGTAGCCTGCAGTGCAGGCGTTCTTTGCAAGTGCCGTTTAAAATATAGAGTCGTTCGCGTTTTTCAAACCATGGAGAGCCTTTCTGCCTGACGCCCACCCCCTTGGTCACATTCGCTTCTCTCCCAATCTCCCTGTTCATAACCCAGTATCGTTTCCCGAAAACACTTGGCCCTCGCTCGCCCCTAAAATACGCCTGCTCTGCAGGCTACAACTGAAGAGCAATGACAGTACCACAAGAAAATTGCGCTCAATATCTTTCATTTAGATGTCCAAGCTTTAGGATTTTCAACCACACACTGAGAAGTTTGAATCACCTTGTAGAGCGTAATAAACAGCCTTAAAACTAAGTTGCTGCTCGATAACTTAAATTAAAATGATCACCGCTCAAGATTCCATCCAGAGAATAGCCCAGTACAACGCAGTAATAATTATCACATATATGCTCTGTTCGATAGCTGTCAGTTGAAATTCACGCCTTAGAATTTCTTGTACAGTCTTCGTAGTTTATAGTATCTTGTTCAACATGATAAACAGCACCATGGGGAAGTCCTGTATAAAAGCTTTATGATTTTGTGTCGCCGGACGTCCCGAAGCAAGAGCACCTAGTTAAGTATGATAACCACACTAGAAAACTTTCATCTTATTTTCGCAACGCTATACGACACATAATATCAGCATACCTTTAGAGCAGGATTCCATCCACAAACGCATCAGTTATATCATACATTCCCAATTTCTTTACAGTGCAATATATGCGGCTACTTACTACGGAAAACTGAACGTTGGAAAGGTAGGGTATGCTGTTTGAGGCATAGAGTGTTTGGGCAAAAGGGGTAGAGACTATAATTTGGGCAATTTTTTATCCTTATTTCGAGTTTGCGCTAGCAGTCTATAAGTAAGCAGAAAGAGGGGTAACATTGCATACCAGGAGTTCATGACCTTATCACTGGATCCTGTGCAAATGAACCAATCAAATTCAGGACCTGGCGAAATAAGGAATAACTGAGTAGCAAGCGTGGGTACTCTTGTACCCGATACAGGTCCAAAAATACCCAATCGCTGCTAAGCGCTCGGGAAAGCATGCCGCTGCTGCCAAGGGCGATACAACCATTATGTTCGGCGCGTTATGTTCGCAAGTCTGTGATACCATTATGACTAATGCTCAATGACCATTTTTTCTTTCATAGGATGGAGGCGTTGCTGTGATAGAGGATTCTATATTAGATGTTTTAAAGCAAGCCAACAAACCTAGGGTATCATTGCTGAGAATATTTCGCAATCTTTTTAACTAGTACCAAAAAAAAAAAACGTTGCTGGTTTTATATGAGAATGCTGTATTGGAAAGCTGACTTTCTATTTTTCGGTGTTTCATTTTATTTTGCTTCGACTACATACAGAAAAAAATTGTAGACTGGGTTGTCACAACAGCTTAACCAATTATCATGAACCCAATATGTTGTAAAAGAAAACCAAAAACAACAGAAGAGTTCAAAACAAGTCAGTTGACGGTCAAATGTGCGAGCCATATTACACTTGACACATATTGCATTTGATTTCCATGTGCGAGGATCAGCCGGCTCAGATAAATTGTAGAGGATGTCTTTCTAATTTCCGTAGAGTTTGTCTCTGGAGGTTTTCAGTGGGTAAGGAATTGTCGCTGATGGAACATGGGCGTCTTTCTAATTTCCGTAGAGTTTGTCTCTGGAGGTTTTCAGTGGGTAATGAATTTTCTGATGGAACATGGGCGTCTTTCTAATTTCCGTAGAGTTTGTCTCTGGAGGTTTTCAGTGGGTGAGGAATTGTCCCTGATGGAACATGGCAATAAGTTCCAAACTCTGCATGTGCGAGTCAAGAATGATCGCTAAAATGTTAGAGTCTTGTGACAGCAACTGAACGGAACTGCCCCTAAAGTTCTTTGAAATTAAATTTTCTCCCGAGGCAAGAGAGGATCTCTCTTGCCCTAGGACAGTTTATTAAAACTTTCGCACTTGTAGTTTAAAGCCGAACCTTTGTTTTTGCAATGGATAACAAAAGCATTTTCAGTTAACAGTGTTACATGTTCATTATAATGCTTTTAGAACCAGTTGTCAAATTGATTATAAACTCGTTTTTGCATACACTTGTCAATACAACTGTACCGACTAACCGAGCTTCTAATTACAAGGGTCAAGATTTCGTTATATGGACTCCTAGCTTCAATACCCACTTCCAGTTTCCGGGAAAAAAAACAGTCCGAATACTTTAATTCTGTATTCCAGTTTGGATTCACGCGTATGCGCAATCAAATTGTTTCTTTGATTTGAATTTTGCAAACACTTCTAATGCATTTTTCAATTTTGTCTCAACAGGCTGTATATCTAAACCTTTCTGAGACGAACATCGTTGTGAGGGATCAAGAAACGTCGAAGGTTTGGCCAACTGAACTGAGCCCTGTGTGAAATTAAAGTCTATCCTTTTCTTGTTGAATTCAATGAGATAGACCTTATTTTTATTCTCCGTAATGAGCTGGAACTAGCGTGCGCATGAGGCTTATATTTCCCCGCAAGAGCCTCCACTTCGTGCTAGATCCAGTTCAATACCCAGAATATAGGAATATGGTATATTACCAAGCAAAATACATCCATGATAAATATATATAGCAACCACAATATCCACTTCCATAACCGTTTGTAAGTCGTAAAAGTTGCCAAAAAAAAAAAAAAAAAAAAAAGGAAAAGCATTGTTTTCCCCATTACTTTCACATATTTTATTACTGAACAAGTTACTTTTCAGGTTTTGGGAATCCATTCCTTTACTGAGACGTCTTCTTGTGGTCGGAGAGCCGACAGAAAGGAGATGATAGCCTTTGTGTCAGGGTGAGTTATCATCAGTTTCTTTCCTTATTTTCGACAGTTTTTCCTTGTTTGTCTGTGTGTCAATAATGTCTCTTTGTTTATCTGGTTCACTGAGTATGCCAGTATCCATGTACAGTCGCGATCAGCCGGCTAATCTTAACTATGATCAAAACCCATAGGTTGTCATAGTATTTAACCCCAATTAACACCAATCGTGTTTCGAACAACTTGGACCAGCTTTTTAGTCATTCAATACCTCTAGTAAGTTAAGTGTCTGCCCCTTAATAGTTTCAAAAAAGAATACAAACTTCTGTTACTAGACAGTCAGTGAATCAATTTTAATTATTATCTAGCTCTATTAATTAATTAATTTATCTTACCTATTTACCTGCCTTAATTAGTGATTACCTATGTATATTCTGTAAATAACCGCCCTTCACTAGTACCTGCACTGTGGTAGTGGCCAACTCGAAAGCTCTGCTCCTTTGGCCAGTACGCACTATTCCAAATTAATGCCTGATGTACATGTAAGCTAGCTTTGTTTCTTTTTTCACTTTTTTCTATTCTTGTACGCTAATATTATGTTTGAATAAGTGTGAATAAACTGAAACTAGTATATTTTTCTTCTATGTGAAATAGTAAAGTTCGACTTTGATTTTATCCAGGGAAACGACGTGCACGATGGCCAAGGATTTTTACTGTTACGTGTTTGAAATGTCGACGGAAAGGATTGTAAGTTTAAGTTTCAGTTCCCTCGTTTCTCTTTCACTCTTTTCACTGTTTCATTTTGACGAGGCAGCCATAGTGTTCATAGCCCTAGTTGAACATATCGACGTACTAATGCAAATCTTTATATACGTTTTTATTTCAGGCCAAGGTCATTTTGTACAGTATTGGTAAGAATTTTTCACGCATTTTTTTACGTTTTACTCAAACAGGCTTCTTTTGCTGAATTTGAACGCCAAACAAAATAACTAAATTTAACTCACTTCTAATGTTTTCCACAGCTGATGGTTTTATTCGGACCGTGTGGTTTGTGTAAAGGAAATGCACGGCTTCAGACTTGATGGAGCATTCAGTTCAAGCATACTGGAATTGTTTAACCCGAGCATTGTTGATGAGACTTCTCAAGTTGTACTTTTGCACAGAGACTTTACTATAACGTGGAACTGTTGCAGTAAAGAAGAAGATGGTCTGTTTTTTAAGTACCTTGTTTTGACTCCATACTGGTTGTAGCCTACGTTACTTACGGCCTTTTTTGGTGCGGGGGCGATGAGCAAGTGCCAAATTTGCCTTCTTGTTTAGAGCCGCCATTTTTATTGGAAAAAACCGAGGAGCGATTGAGTGGGAATCAAGTGGCACCTTTTGCCCGCCGAAACAGCAACGACAGCCACGTTACAACAACAACCAAGACAGTGGGCTGGTTGACTTTTAGACTGATTTCGGGTCAACCAGTTATACTCCTTGATACTTAAAAAAGGCACACGATAATACGTTTTTTTCTCCAGATGTTTCACTCTCAGATTATTAGGAACAAGGTTTTTTTCTTAGGACGAAATACTCTCATAGTGAGTAACAGGAAATGAAGGGAAGACAATGAGGAGAATTTGAATTCCGATCATTTGATTTAATGGAGTCCCAAATTTGCAAGATTGCTTTTCGTCTTAATCCTGTGTAGCAGAAATTAACACTGATTTATTTTTTTCACCTATTAAATACGCTTTCACAATTCCCATAAACCCTTTCCATAATATCGTCTGACAAATAATTCTTTTTTATGATAATTAGCCTTACTAGCCTCGTTAGCATGTGCAAAATTCAATAGAATTTTTACTTTTAGGTGACAGAGGTTAGAAAAACCAATTAACATGCATACAAGAGAATAATCAAATGGTCTTCCATTATGAAAAGAGTCTACATCTATATTAATCTTATAATTTTCCAAACAGTTTCGAAAGCACATATTATTTTGTGGATGTGGACATTTGCTTTTATTTTTTAAACTGTATAGATGTTAATTATCATTTAATCCCAATTTTGTCACGTTTTTTAATTCATTAAATAAAGACTTTTGCAAACGCCAGTATTATCCTTTCTAAGACTGATATTTAGTTTTATTTGAATGAGGTGATTGCCTGTTGGAAACTGTCATCCGTGAGGAAAAGCAATCGACTTCAATACCATCCATGTTACTGCGGTAACCCGTCAATAGGCTCCTTTGCAGGGTATTGGCCATGTTCTAAACGAGTAAGAGCCTGGGAACGAGGTTTTAAAATTTATCGATTGGAAAAAATCGTTTGCACAGCATGAAAGAGCATCTCAAAAATGGTAGCCTAACCAACTGTGATGCTGTTCAGTTGAATTAGAGCTGAAAAAAATGGGTTTGAAAATTGTGAAAATTAGAGACTGGTTTGGAGGGACACACGTTCCGAAATAGAGACATTTGTATGGGATTTTTAAGTTTTAAATGCATGTTTTCAACCAAACGTACCAAAACTTGCTGAAACTGCTTATTTTGAGATACCCTTTCATGTGAGAATCGATTTAGTTCAATTTCATTGGTTTCAATGAAATTTGGATTCGTTCCCAGGCCCTTACTCGTTTATAACATGGCCAATTGAGCGCAGCAAGAATGCTGGGAGCCTCTCTTGGTTTGCCGTGGCCTAACACCATATTAACAGGCTCTGCAACACAAGGTATGGAAGTCCATTTAATTCAGGATGTAAAAACCATGATCGTTTTCTGAACTTCATCGAAAGGTGATGAATTTCGAACAAGCACAAACCAAAGAACGAATGTCTGTTGGAAGAACGTTTGTTCCATGAGTTTCATTTGAGCGGTCACTCTTCAGAATTCCATCCACTGAATGTAATCAGAGAACAGTTTTACGTTATTTTTTCCAGGGAAAGAGTGTTCACTTTCATTCCAGAAGGACTTGGGAAAAACGCAGTGAAAACGAAGCAGAATTTACTGAGATAAACTGACCGATTGGGATGACAAGCTCAAGCGTCCAATCAGTTATTGGCGACCAAATGGATCACTGCTTAATTTGAATATATCAGACTGGACTTCCTGAAGTAAGACAAGTGTTGAAACGTTGCCAATGTTTAATTTTAACTGCGAAATCGCGCGGAATATCGTCTGATACTTAGCCGACGCGAGGCCGTTGGCCGAGTTGGCCAGTTGGTATATTCAGCAAGATTATTACACACATTGATAACTGTCGAGTGCGTACGACGAATATCGAGTTGCACCATGATCATATTTGGACACTGATTTGTTAAAAAGTATTTAAGAAATACGAGTATTTAAGAAATACGGCCGTAAGACTATCTCAATGTTATTTGCACGTGTTGACTATGTGCTTACGTTTTCGAACCTTCATTTAATAACGTTTTAAAACAAATCTGTTCCTGCCATATATGGCAATTGAAAATGTCTAAGATTTTCAATAACTACATCTCAACGAGCTATTATTGTTTTGTTTTTCGCCTAATTTAGCTGTTATCAACATACCTCTGCCAAAAGATGCAGTTTTAACATTTCACGGTAATAATTGGGGATATCCCTTTGTTTACCTTTGCACTCTGACTGTATATTTTTCTAAAGCGGGATGAAACTTGAAAATCGTAATGTTAGAAGAAAGAACTGGTAATGTGTCTGGTTCACGGAACGCCATCGGAGACGATAAACTAGACGCCAAAATGGAATTAAAATGACTTCACGTCAGTTGGACATCTGGTTTTACACCTGTCGAATGTTGGTTGCTGTTAAAACTAAAACTGGCAAATTTTCTTAATGTGCCGCAGAGACGGAAAGCAAATCGAAAAACCGATGCTGGAAAAGTGTTGCTCGATCGGCTTTCGAACTGAATGATTTCCTCTATATCACCAACAGTGAGAACCTTCTTAAACGAAAAGCCTTATAATAATTGTACCACAATTGATAATTTTATGTAATACGGGCAGATTGAGCCGCTTTAGCAAAAGCATAATTAATAAACAGCACCATAATAAAGTGCTCCTCGGTGGCTTTCACGTCGTCCACAAATGTTAGAGTTAGAACCGTGTTACACAGCATGATAAACAGCGCCACAGCGTGAGGAAAGTAATGCTCCATGACTTGCGTTGGAATGGTCGGACTTTCCCACAGACTAAGTTGGAATCACTTGGCTCAGTACGATAAGCAGCACCAAAGTTACTGCACAGCAGCTTTCATTTAATTACATTTGAATGGCGACATAAACAGAGCCACTTTGTACGTAAAAAAAAAAGCTTCTGAAAAGTGTCCACAGACTGAAAGGTGAGAAGGACCTCACAAACGTGCTTGTGAGCATTTTTTTTAAAAACTTGCATCTTCAAAATAAAAAATCTGGATTGAGAAAGAAAATGTTGGTGGCTGCGAGATTTCAGTTAAATTTTAAAAGTTCGAAAAAGGTCGTTGATCTAGGAAAACAGTTATTGAGAATGTCGTACAAATTCTATCGATGACAACGCAATACTGAAAAACTTTAGGCTTATATAAATTACTTATTTCGGGCAACATTGAATTGTATTGCAGTGCCAGAGGAAGTATTCTTTACCTTTGTAAGACGTTATTGTATTTTTTCTCGTAACTGCTGTCACACTAGATAACGGATTTAGAATTCCTATTTTTGGAAATAGCATCGAACCCTCATTGGTCAAAATCTTTCAACCAACCACCAGTCCTACTCGGTATCTGATTGGTTTAATATTTTGTCATAATTTATTCTATTTGGCGAAACAGGTGAATTTCTGATTACGAAAAGGAAATGATAAACAACGAGGTACGCCAAGATCAAACATTAACTCTAAACACTAACATGGAAGAATTCAAAGCAAAAACCAACCGATTACGGCACGAAATCGACCAAGCTGAAGAACGAGAGAAAGCCGCCACGAAGAAAGTTACTTTCGCGAGGCATGAGGCAGACGAGAAAGAGAAGGAAGTAGACGCTTTGAAGAGAAGAAAACGACTGCTGGAGGATAAACTGGACGCTGTCGAAGATCGCATTTTCGACAAAGAAAAATCATATCGCGAGGAACTCGCTAGGCTAGAAAGAGAAGACAGACAGCGGAAGATTTTAGATGAGTTGGAGGAGGAAGACGAGCGAAAAATGGAGAAACTTGAAGCCTCGATTAAGCAATACGAAAAGTCGGCAGACTATAGCGAGAACAAGTGCGCGGAGTGCTGGCGGCGAATGCAAAACCTAACGCGAGAAATCGAGAAGTTTAGACTGCGATTAAGGGCGGCAGAAGGGAAGAACCGAGAGCTGGAGGAGCAGAACAGATTCGTGGGCAGAAATTTGCGCAAATTGGCAATTTCCGAGGAGAAACGGTGCGATCGCGAGGAAGCTTTCGAAAATAAGATCCGTGAGCTGGAACATCTGAGAAGAGATGAGGAAATTCGGTGCGAAGCCGCCGAGAGGAAAGTTGGAAGGCTGCGGGGCGAAGTTAACATCTTAAAGGACAAAATTGACGAGGAGCAACAGAAGATTTACGGGGTTAAATCCGTGTTTGATGAAACGATGACTGGTTTAGACCGCTTCTGAGGCGAGCGGTTAATTTTTCCTCGAGGAAAAAAAAGCGTAGAAAGGTCAAACAATTATAGTAATATCTATGAGAAACAAAAGCTCGCTATTTACTTCTTTTATATTCACTTTTCCTTTGCGAAGAAATGGTAATGCTGCGTTGTAGGAAACATGTTGACGATCAATGTTGGACCAGCTACGCTGCAGAAACCGAAACTGGATTTTTTTGTTTGCTTTTTTCCTAAAATAACTGAATAAAATCTGCACGTTAATTTGCAAGAGAATCACTGACAAAGAAGGAAATGTAAAAGGTTTGCTGCTAGGAGATTTTAAGGTTTATCAGAGTACTGTCAGAAATATTCCAGCGCTTAGCAGTGGTCCATCGAGTTAGTTTCTTCATATGTTGATTCCAGTTTGTAGGTTGATTCGTGAGCATTTTTACGATTAGGGTAAGGAAAAAGTATAATAAATATTCATATTTTCAAGTTTTCACTGTCAGTGGCTTGGCAGTCACTATTTGTTTGCCTTTGAACAGAAATGCAAATCTCAATTCATCCACACGTGTCGCGCTTATTAACAAAGGCGAGGCTGAAGTGACGTCACGTCTAAAATTTGTACACCGGGCCAATTAATGAGCTTTCGATTGACGGACTATATCTGACGGAAATAATAGTCATAATACTGAATGGAAAAAAAATAAAAAAAAAAAAACGAACTGTTCTTCATAATTAAGTCCGTGAAGTTTCCACAAGGGATAGAATATAATATAACGAAGGAGACACACGTAAAACATCCAAGGTACTCAAAATCGTTTACAAGAACTCATCGAAATCCGCGGATTTCAGCGTAAAACTTTGGGCATTGAAATAATACACGATGCATGATGAATATACTTCTTATTCATTCTTTTGTCTGCGAGAGAGCTCAGTCAAATTCGAAAGCGGCTTCTTGGGGATTCTTCCAATTTTGAATAGCTACACTTGAGTATTTTTAACCGGATTCAAAGGTTATCAACCACTTGAAGCTTTTGTACAGCCGTATAATAAACGAACACGGTGAATTACTGGTCAGTAGCTTTCATTGGCCTTTATAAATAGCCACACAGTAGAGATCACGGAGGGGTACTCCCACATACTGGCTATATAGGTATGTGCCGCGGGATTGGGTATGGTTTTTCAGGTTCTCGATCCTTAAATAGGGTATCATTTTTGCCCATTTTGGCATAGTGTTCCCTGTGTGACACTTACATAGGGTACCTAAATTGTATCAGCTAAAAAATCCCCAGCTAAACGAAAAACAAATGATAAATTTTGTGTTTTTCCGCGGCGGTAAGCCGTTGTTTGGCTCGTTCCCTATAAGCATGCCAAATCCCGCTTCTGTTTCACGCAGAGTCTTTCCGGTTTTTTTTTTTAGGGTTTGGGCCTTAAATAGGGTCATTTCAATTTTCGTTTGCTTCATCCTTAAATAGGGTCATGGTTTCAGACCCTTCGCGGCACAAGCCTATCCGAAATTTATGGGAGTAACCCCCCCTCTCCCGGGATAGAGATCTCACTGCAAAGGCTCAAAAGTAAGTACCGTCTTATACAGCAGAACAAATTGCACCACAGAAAAGAATTGCTGAAACGGTATCACTTGATCGTGAATAGCTACAGTAAGGATTTCCTCACTTGTAAGGTTATAATGCTCATCTCTGCCCAAACCTTTTCGGCTTTGATTTTCTTTTACTTAACCAACAAGTTAGAATACTTAACTTCGTTCATACTATATATATGTAAATACCTTCGAAGCCATGAAAGCCGTAGAACAATATACCAAAGAAACCATGCAAACACAGTTTGCCACTTAGTTTTCGACACACATCTCTGTTGAAAGAAAAACTTCGGTTCGATTCCGACTCGGGGCAAAAAAAAAGTTTTTCTTTCAACAGAGATGTGTGTCGAAAGCTGAGTGGCAAACTGTGTTTGCATGGTTTCTTTGGTATATTGTTCTACGGCTTTCATGGCTTCGAAGGTATTTACATATATATATTTCTAATTCCCGTCCAGGGAATTTAGAAGCCAGGAAACACACAAAAGTCTCGAAAGAAAAATGTTCCGAGGAATGGCCGACGTGCGATACTACTCACTTTCTAAAGTGGCTGCGTTGCCAGCGTGGTTGCTCCGGTAGTGTAGTGGTTATCACGCCCGACTAGTAACTGGGGAACGTCGGTTCGATTCCGACTCGGGGCAAAAAGTTTTTCTTTCAACAGAGATGTGTGTCGAAAGCTGAGTGGCAAACTGTGTTTGCATGGTGTCTTTGGTATATTTCGTTCATACTGATTTCAGAGAACCATGCAACAATATTTTTCAACGATCGACTAAACGCGTTATAAAAATTTATTGATTTTTCCTTCTACAAGTTAGAAGGCTCAACTCTGCTCACTATGATTTCGGAAAACTTTTCAATTATTTTTAAATACCATCAATCGAAAGCCGTTACAGTTATTTTTTCATTCGCTGATAGTAACATAATATAACATAATAATAATAATAATAATAATAATAATAATAATAATAATAATAATAATAATAATAATAATAATAACAAAAATAGCGGAACACCATACCTATAGAAACCCGTCAACTGCTTTTCTCATGGTAATCATGGCTAGCGGTATTGCTCGTGGGCGCGTACGCACGACGACGACGACGACGTTGCCCAATAATTAATAATATTCTAATAATCATAATAATCTAACATGACGGCCATACTCCACCTGGCCCAGCTGACCAGCTAGTTTACAGCGTACGTTTTTGATACTGGACATTCATCTTATGGCCAATTGACCAATCTCGTACCCAGAGTCCTCAGGCTCTTTGGCCAGCGGTTAGTCTCACAACTTCAACGCGAGGTCACAGGTTCAAACCCCGTTGAAGTCCCTGTGACCTCGCGTTGAAGTCCTGAATTTTTTTCAGGCTTCTTTTCGCAATTGCATAAATTGCATTCACAACTGCGAGGATCATTCTTCACTTGATTTCATTTCCGCAGTTCATATATGATTTATTTCATATATCATGCATACACTAACTCTGTCGGATTTCTTCATTCAATAGATCGGTCACTGCAGAGCGTACATGTAGTAGCCACATTCACTCATAGTGAATTTGGTTTATCAACGGAGTTGATAATGTAAATTGACCACCGTACAGGGATTCGATTAGCTGACGTTTCGAGCGTTAGAATCCGACGAAGGGCTAACGCTCGAAACGTCAGCTAATCGAATCCCTGTACGGTGGTCAATTTACATTATCAACTCCGTTGATAAACCAAATTCTCGTGTCTCACTTCCCCACCGACGCAGCACCACAGTTTCTTTAGAACTAATCCCCTTTATACATTCACTCATAGTGCCTATTTTTTATTGCATGCCATGTAATTACTCCTTTAGCTTTTGACAGCAATGTTATTGAGCAAGACCGAGGCACCCTTCACTCACAGGAAGTTATTCAAACGGTGAAATACTAGTATTGTTCTTGCCTTAGCACAGCGATGTCGCTGTTAAATGGTTTAAAGTTCCCTAAAGAAATTAAACCTACGTAGTGCGAGAGCATCTTTACGTTTGCACTAAAATAAAAACCAGTTGTAATAATGATCACGTGAGAAAGGAACGACAAATTCTGTGCCACCGGCCACGCTTTCTTTCTTCGCCGAGCTTTTTCCCCTAAAAGCGAAATGTTGAGCACGTGAGCGCGTCCGTACCAGAAATCATATCCCTTAAAGGGACTGTCACGGCAATTCCTGCCATAAGTTGTTCAAATGGTGAGGGAGTACTTTTTTCTATTACGCGATCGGCCCGTCTAACACGAAGAAGTATATTTCTAATTATTTCTTGGACGGAAAATGAAGTGGTTTTATTTTATGGCGAAAACAACGACCAAACTTGAAAATGTTAACCTAACGTTTTCAAGTTGAAATGCACTTCCTACTCGTCGTTCGTGGATTTAGACAACCTCAAATAGTTTCAGTGCACATATTAAACACTTCGTAACAAAACTGCAAAATGTTTTCAGTTTTCTTCCACTTTGCGAACACATGTTTGGGTTCAGATCTAAATTACGTGACAGTGCCCCTTTATGCACGACATTTTAACTAAAAATATTACCCATAGTCTCCTACGCAACCGTTCTTTGTCTCGTCACGCAACGCTCCTCGGTGCGTGACGAGACAAAGAAGGCTGCGTAGGAGACTATATTACCCACTGATAGTTTTGTAATGCGCCTGTTGAGCAGAACAGCATGCTAAAACCCTTATCATGTCAGATTGTTTACTGGATTGAATACAACATCCGGGTTTTCTAGGATACTTTTGTTCAGTAATTTCACAGTGGCTTGCTCGAGCTTTCACTATCTCGGAAAAAAGAAAACTGCAGCACAGCGTTTTGCTACGCACCGTCTTTAGCGCTTTTTCAGAAACTTGTTGCCGCCAGATACTGTTGTGCGTTCTTTAGCACTGGCAATCTTGAAATTGCCGGTTTCGATAATAAACAGAAACCGGTTTCACTCAGATTCCTTTATACAATTATTTACAACTTAATTTTCCCTAATTCAGACAAAACCGCTTTCCTAGCTGAAAAATTCAGGCAAAGTTGACTGAACCTGTTCATATGCCAAAAATTAAGTCGTTTTTCACTGTACGGTGTTGCGCAGTACTTTACTTCTACATATCCCGAGCCTCTCGCCGTTGTCTCTCGCATTTAGGCAATGCCTCACGCTTTTCGATCGTAGTACGATAATCTACGCGACAGCATATCTCAAATGTCTTCCTGTTACGATGAATAACGTTTTAGCTTTTCTTTGCTCAACATGGCAGAACTCAGTTCTATAAGTCAGGAGAACTTTTCTTTGAAAATCGTTTCCAATTTTATGAGATTATTTATAATAACCACGCCTATCTGTGACAACGCAAGGAATATATTTACCAGTGATACGCCGACTTAAAGTGTATTTGAATTTACCTGGTCATATGCCAGCGTCAATTGTTCTTTTTATGTCAAGCTGTCAATAGTATCAAAAATGTACCTGCTTAATAATAAACTTGGGGTCTTTCTTTATAAGCAATATCAGGAAATGTTAAAATTAGAGGCAGAAAAATCCATCTACTGTATCGAAGGAAAGAATGATCGCTTCATGTTGAAACATTGACTGACGCTCCCTATAGGAAATACGATCGAAGTAAACAATTTTCATGTTGTCACTGACTTTCCCTACTTTTAATTTGTATTTAATGCATCTATTATTCAAAAAGCTTTTTATCGGGTGTATACTGAACATCGTAATTTAGAGAATAAGCTGAATTTCAAATGGGCTCAAATAGTTTGTGGAGGATTGGTCAGGTTTCGAGGTACACACTGACTTAAGAGACGGCAAATTTCGCACACATCTAGTTGTTAATCATCTCTGCTATTTTCTGCAAAAAATATATGTATTTTTCTTCCAATCAACTGCCTTCTTAGGTTTGTGCCCGACACGTGACCTATCATCGATTGGATACCAAGCTTAAAGTCGATTTCACTTTCTAATTTTAATGCAAAGCACAAACCTGTTCTCAATTCAGAGCGCGTTTGACCGAAATCACTACCTTACAAGTTTCCATTTAAAAGAAATTCGAGATGGTTTTTGGAGTAATTGGTTTTGGTTTAACCACAACAGCCTTGCTAGTCACGTTCGCCAGATTTTTCACGAGGAACTGGTTTCCTTATTTCATGATAGGCTTGGTTGCATTCGAGGTTGGAATGTTTACCCTAACAAAGTGCAAGACAATTGAGGCCGAGAGGCCACCTACAAGGACGGAGAAATCCGACGGAAGTAGCAGAGCGCCTTCACCTTCATCAGGCGCCAGTGGCAGACTTGACCAGTCACCGAAGAACCAGGCAGCTTCAAAGAGCCAGTCTCCAGCGAAGAGTCAGACTGCAACTAATAAACAAGAGAAGGCAGCTAAGAAAGCTCAAGCAAAGGCGACAGCGGCGAGTGCCAAGTAGACAAATCAGTCAAGTTTGCTTAATGATACTCTCAGAGTGAATAACATTGATGTTGGCTTAACAATTTTCTTGTTTATTCCTTTGGATTTTTTAAATTTAATAGTGACTTTTGAGAAAGTTGATTTTCAGTTGAGGACTGCAATTCGAGGTAAAATAGTTGGACAACTTCCTTCGAACAATGGCGCCAGGCTCGTCCCAAAGAGCCAGGAGACCCATTGTTTGCTATGACAATTTTCAACGCAAATGACATTAATGTTAGTCAAATTTTATTCTGATTTAGACATTAGGTTTTAGTCGTTTTGAAATGAATTTGGAAAGTATTTGAAACGATCAATGTCAAATAATACAATTGGAAGAAGCAAGTAGTTTCACCATTTTCCTCTATCCGTACAGTTTTACTCAATTCTACACAAAATTGCCGTTTGATGTTGGATTCGTCTGATGAAAAGAAGGAATAGTTGCATATATACATGATACAAGGACAAAAAACGTTCAGAAATCAAGCGCTGCATTTAAATTCTGTTCTGGCCAATAGCTAGTGTTTCAAACTTTATCTCAAACGGTGTTTTTTTTAGTCGACACCTGGGTACAATGTTAAAATCATTCGCTATCGATTTAGGACAATAGTTCTTCCATTATAATTAACTAAAGCCTCACCGATAAAGCGAGTTTGTTTAGCACAAGTCTTTATATATAAAAACAGTTTTACTGTTCCCAACTTGGCACCGATGCTTGAAATGTTTAATTATTTAAGGCATAACGGCTTGGGACAAAACTTAGAATACAAAATGACCAATGCATTTTAAACCCATAACAATGGACGCTTTTTCTGACTTCAGCATACCCCGTTATTTCTGAATCTTGAAAGGATGATGAATCGACGCGAAAATAGCATACTCCGATCAGTTAAAAACATGAATTCCGAGGTTGCTTTGTTTTAGAAATCTGCTTCCGGTATCCCAAAGAAGGAACATCTTCGGTTTCCATGAAGCACGAGCGAAAAAATTATTCAGACGATTTCTGTCAAAAAGTATGGGAAAAATACGCGCAAGATTCTGAAGATTTCGAGTTGCTCTGATTTCTGAAGCATCCTGGACCCAATTCAGTCAAACACTGGTAAAACTTTCATTCTTGCAGCCAAGAAGCTCCGTACTTGTTTTGCAGATAATCGAACACACAAAAAAGAGTTTATAAAAAAGGGACATTAAACTGGTTTTGAACTGCTCATTAAAGTCGTTTATTTCAGTTTCTGCGCTCTTAAAAAAAAACAAGCCAAAGCTTGAAAGATGAGACGATTGTTGAGCCAAGAACAGCATCGAACAAACTCGTAATCAGCATTTTGCATACTAAAAGACTGGAAATAACCCAAGGATATTCCACGACGGTCTTGTTGATATTTTTTGACGCAAAATGAAAATCGTTTGACATTATTTCCGGCAGCTATTTAAAAAGTTCTGAGAAAATAGACGTTAGCAGGTGGCGCATGTGTTCGTTTGTGACATATTACCCGTCAACTTCAATATGATTAAAGTTTGATTCCTCCTACAATTATCCATAAAAACTCGGGTATAAGAAGGCTGGGAGAATAAAAGAACTGATCAGTCAAAGTATGCCTTACCCAAATGCTACTGTCATAATTGGATTTAGACAAGTAGAGAGAATTGTGTATTGTAACCAACGAAAAGAGTGGCTAGTTTGCCAATGCAGTTATCGCCACACAGATCAACACCTTTTTTCTCCTTACAGTGCTGTTGTATTTACAGAAGTCATACGAATGAGTGAAGTAATCCGCTGTACCACTGGATTTACCGACCGACATCCGCCAACAATGTTGCGAGTTTTTTCATGTACAGTAATATACCTTTTACTGGAAAGACACACTAGTGAAAACAATACTTTGTGACAAATGTGGTACTTCTGAATAATTTCCCTTAATTTTCAACGGTGTGAAACATAGAAACGAGGCCTTCCAAGGGGTGGTCTGGTGTCCCTTTGTCGCTCGTTTACGACCCTATCTGTCGCTTGTTTCGTTAGCGGCAAATGTTGCTGTCGCAACGAAAACAAAGAGGAATGGAAAGTGAATTGTCGCTGTCGCAAACTCTCGCGCGTTTTCTGCCGATTTCTGTCGGTTGTCGGTGTTTTGGGAGAATATTTTCGCCTGTTTTCGGAGCCATGTCGCTTGTCGCTTCTGCCCCTTCGAAGGCCTCAGAAACTGCATTCGTGCTGGACAAGACTGAAATGCAATGCCTAATCTGCAACTGATAAAGTTAACTGTTCAAAAACGCTGGACCAAACTCAAATCCACAAAAAAATAATGCGTCCAAGAACAGGGAACAAATATTTGAAAAGATACGGTCTTAATTTCTACAACACAACAAGATGATAAATCTTTTATTAATGAATGAGTTTTTATTAAAACACGATGCAAATACCAGAAGATAATTTTGCGGTGAAGCTACTTTGGAGGTTTCCAAAGAAAGTAACAAAAACTGAGAACATTTGTCATGACAATATTTTCAAGCTTTTAATACGGCGCTAGAAACTAAGCATCGAAATCCGAACAGTCACGGCGCAAGGTTTAGAATGCAACAGTTTCAACAAAGATACAATCATTAAATGCGTCTAAGCGTCCCGCTCAGGGACAGAATTGCTAATTACTTGTTAAGTCGAAACTGCAGGTGTTTTGCTAAATCTTTAGTCAGTGCTCAGCGAGAAACTGGCCGACACACAAGACCGCACGACACAGCACGTTTCAAAACACAACCGGTTCGCAGTTCAAATGCACAACGGACACACGACACAAGCCATGCAAGTCGACGCTACCATGATCATATCATTATTACTCATCGAATGAAAAACTTTCCATTGCGCAAGAAAAATTACGCAGCTGAAAAAAGGTTGAGGGGCCTGTTATTTTAACAGAACATTTAATCGTGTATTAACCTTACGTAGCAAAGCGACGACATCTGACTTCATTCTTCGTCGCAAAGAAGCTGGGTTAAGATGTCGTTGTTGGAACTAGCAGCGATTTTCTTTTTCGCAGTTTTATCCGCGCTTCTATGGTCGTACGGCTTGAAAATGTTCACAAAATGCGTGAAGTTGATCTTGGTTGGAATATTCAGAGTTATCAAGCTTATTTTATTCGGTAGAAAGAAGAAAACAGAAGAAGAAAACGCAGCCGAGGCTGAGAAGGTCGTCGAAGAAAAGACAAGCTGAGAAAATAACACTCTGACAAGGGGCAACAAGAAGAACTAAGGCAGAACGATGAGAAAATAATTTGAATCAAGTGAAAAAAGTGAAAAAGCATTGATGCTATTTGTGTTTACTTAAAACGCGGACATCAATCGCTGTTAAGTTTGTCGTTGTGCAAAGAGTGGGGAAATGAGACTATTGATTGTGTGGAACTCCTCTACTTTTGTTATTTTCCATTATTTGTTTTTTATTTTTAAATTGAAATTTCGATTTGCAAGTAATTAAGCGACTAGAAGTCATTTCATGTTCGCTTATTAGCTCTGTGTTTACATTTGGGTGTGGTAGCTACAGGTTCTTTTCAAGTTGACTGTCCTGGCATTAGCATAAGCACTGGCAACAAACCTTAGCAACCTTGTTAATACTCAATCCCGGGAAGTTATTTTGGAAAGTGGCTTAACGCCAAAGATAATTTTCGTACTGAATAAACTGAGCTAATATGAGGGAAAGTGACTGTACACAACCGAATTGTGATGTAATTAATATATGTGGTGGAATTTATTATTGTTGGAATTTTCATATTGGCTTTGGCCCGACAATAAAAACAGCTCGAAACACTGAGCTGATATTCAGCCTAAAGCCGCATCTACACAAGCAAATTTTGTGCAAATTCTTCTGTGACAACTTTTCTGTGGCAATTTTTATTTTCGATTTATTCGCTGTTCTACAAGAGAAAATTTTCTCGAATTTTGTCTCAAATTCCTGTTTTCTGAACAATTTCTCGCCAGTTTTTCAGCAAAAGGTTTGCTGGAAATTTAGTTTAGCTGCTGGATTAATCCTGTACCTCTTCCAGACCTTTATTTTCATTGGTCCCTATGCCCTGTAGCTTCTTTTGTTATCAGGGCTTGGGGTACTGCTCGCGTTGTATCATCAATTGTTTCATTCTCCAATCGCAGATCGCGTCTGAAAAGCTACAGGCTCACTCAGCTTCTAAGGCTTGAGGGAGGGGGGGGGGGGGGAGGAAGGGGGGGGGTAATTTAAAGAGGCTGATACTTGCACGTCTACGCCATTGAAAAATAATTGGGGGCTCAGTAAAATTTACCCTCGAAATAATGAAATAAAGAAAATGATGAAGACTTAATTTATTTCCATAATCGTATGAAGAAAGTTATACCATGCAGCTCTAGCCCGAAGGAAACGAACTGGAATTTGATAAAAACGTTCGAGTTCCCTTGTAATCTCTGAACAGATTAGTAATCTTCAGTCCCAATTTCAGCAGGCATAAGACTGCAAGGTGAAGGAATTGGTATTGATGAATTAATGAATTCCTTGCTCCGAACAGGAGCAAGCTAAGTTCTGTAACAGCATATCGTACATATTTCTTTGCATGTTATAATGAATGATTCCTTCGTAACGTAAGTGCACTCAATATCCACTGCTGGAAACCGGTGCCTTATGGACTGATCACGGAAAGGAGAGGAGGTCTGAAGTCCATAACTTTGCGTTCGCCTAATTATATTTAAAAGATAGCCTGCCCCTAGAAAAGAGCACACACACGCTGTGATTGGCCCGTCACTAGGAGGCTATCATGTTTTAATTCATACCAATTCCATGGACGGTGTGTTTAATTTCGCACCCATTGACAGGCCACTCAAACGGCGGATAGGTAGCTAATTATTTGTACATGTCGTATCATAATACTGAGGCATAGTGGACATGTGTACCAGTCACAATTGCCCGAAATCGCAGCACGACAAGATATAAAATTCCAATAGCGCACCTTCCTATCCAAGATCAATAGGGTGTCTGACTTCCTTTATTCTCAATTTTGAACAAGAGTGAGCAATTTGTAAGTTTTGCCAGCTAACAACACGCTTTCCTTCTCTTAGAATAAATTCGTTAAGTTGGCAACAACTGCTCGCAACTGTTTATCTAATGTATTTGTACCCTAGGCACCAAACTGGGGCAATAACATACTCTGTTGACAGCAAATGTAAAATATTCATAAGTATTATTTCAATCGGTGCTCGCATGATTATTTATCATATTACGAAAATAAGTTGCGAAACAGGAGACGATGAAACGAGCATGCAATATTTAGGACATTTTCCTCTTTCGACAATGTTAAAACCACACAAGTAACACCTACAATCGTATTCTTACAGTTGGTCAACATTGTTCTCAAATAAGGATATTCGTGAAATAAATGGATGTGCATTAACTCCAAATTCTTTGTAGCTTCCTCTGTTGGCGGAGGGATTCTAACTTTTGTTTGACTTATTCCATAATTAATAAGCGTCAAACTCCACACAAACACGCTGGTGGTCTTTTGTTTAGAAGGTTCAAACGTGCCATATCATGATCATTTTTCCATGTTTTAATATATTATGATGTTTTTGTAGCGAGCTATCTGTTTGCGTGTAAGCATTCCCGCGGCCGTTTATCGCAACGTTCAGAGCTACAGCATGGCCCCTGCACCGGTCATCGAGGGCTCTTTGAAGAACACAATTAACGCACTAGGATTTGGTGTGATTGTAGCCACACTGGCAGTGAATTTCGGCAAGTGTTTTTTGCCGAATTTTTTCCCTTACATGATGGGGCTGGTGATCTTCGTAGAAGCAGTGCTGTTCTCGCTTGACAAGCCGAAGGAAATTTACGATGTTTATCAACCAGCCGGGATTAAGGGAAGGCATATGATCGAGGGAGCAGGTTCGCCTCAAATTTCTGTTTCAGCTCCGGACGAAGATGTTGAAGGTGCATCCAGAAAGCGAGACAAGATCAAAGATAAGAAGACGAAGAAGGATCAAAAGGGAAGACGAGGGAGTGGAGTTCCGGCGACTCCAACGAAGCCGAGCCCGAGACAAAGCCTTACTGTGCCGGGGAGCCCTGGGATGGAGAAGATCGAGGGGGCAATGGGAGTTAGCGACAAAGGGAAAGAAAAAAGTGAGAAGGAGAAGAAAAAGGAAGAAGGGAAAGAGAAGAAGAAAGAGAAAGAGGAGGAGAAAGAGAGACAGAAAGCGGAGAAGAAAGAGGAGAAAGAAAAGGCGAAGGAAAGTGAGGAAGACAAAGGCACTAAGAGAAAATGGCTTGCGAAAAAAACAGGCTAGCGAATAGTCAACATGTTTAACAAGTGCTGACTCATCAGCCTTGACGCCATGCTAAGTGATTGTCATTTTAATTGGGCTTATAGTCTACAGAGACGTAGCAAACATGTTAAACAGGTGCTGACCGCTCAGTCTTGACGCCATGTTAAGCATTTATGTCACTTTTAATCGGACTTATAATCTAAAAGCAGAAACTAAGTATAGAGACGAAGTAAATGATTTAAAAAGTGAGTCAAAGATTGCTGAGCACGAAAATAAATCTAATTTAGAAAGTTCGTTTGTAAGAGAACTTACTTCATGTACAAACCTCAGTGTGCGGTACTTAGTTGGTTTCACCTCAGCGCAATGTAAATCATTCCAGTGGAAATTAAATAATGCCGTTAAGCACCTGTCGTTACTAGACTCGTCTTTATGGCCACAATCTCTTGGAAGTGAGTATTCTGGTAATCAGGTAATACCAATTCGGGGGTGGGGGGGGGGGGTTGGTTGGGCTATAGCTACCACTTTCTTTTCTTGGATTGATTTTTTAGAGCTCCAGATGACATGAACTTGAACTTGGCCAGAGGTTTTAGCCATACCACTTTAAAATGGTCTCCGCGGTCACTGATTCCGGTTTAGAAATCCGGTTAATGTGAATACGCAGAATACAGTTTTCCCGCCAAAACGTTCTAAAAAGAACTCATTTTCCATGGCCGTAGCTAGCGTAGGGGCAAGGTGGGTAGTTGGCCCCCCTCCCCCTCCCCCCAAACATGTTGGAACAATTCTTTTAAGGTCCTCTCTTGATGGAGTGTTGGGCAGATTTTAAACTTTACTGATATCACATTGAAACTTTTCACAATCGCTTCGCTCAGCAAACAAAAGAGAAGCAATAATCAAACACAACCGACTGTCAACATTTCCCACAGTTTTCCATGTGAGCGAAACCTGGAAAGAGTGAGGATTTAATGCCGGGCGATAATAATCTCCGAACTCACGAAACCGCCAAGGCTACAAAAATGACAGGTGCTTTGGCCAACATCTTCATGGCAAAAATTAAAACAAAACCTTTTCACCAAAGCAATATCAAGCCATGAGAATGGGGACGTTACATTGATGACGTTTCTCCCTTTGGGATCATGAAAAACAAGACATTTGTCTGTTAATTGAACAGGCCAAAAACATTTCAGCTTAAATCTCAGAGAACGAAGTAACTTTCCCAGACACAGTGGTTTTACTACAGAGTAGATAGATTTGACAATGAATCTATCCTGGACATCAAGACCCACTATAAGCCTACTTCAATACACATACTTCACGTCGTGTCACCCACCAGGGTGACATGACGTGTCATGAGACTTCTTCATGAGACTTCTTAGAACAGATTCTACATAAACAACATTTGACTGGTGCCTCTCTAACTTCAGATCGCGCCTAAGAGCACGCGGCTATCTAAAAAATTCGTATAGAGCGATCAATAACAGGAGTGAACGTCACCAATAGAAAGTTGGCCACTCCAACAAGGCAAAAAAACTTACAAGAAAATATTGCCATGTTTGTCATTACATACCATACATCAGTGCATAACCTTAAACAAGATTCAGGAAAAAACTGGGGTTTAATACAAAAGCAGCCGTTGCCGAAAACTATCTACACAAATCCTCCGATTATATCATATAAGAGAAGTAAATCTTTCAAAGATCTGCTCGTCACAGCGAAAATTTAAATGTAGGCTAAAGAGCGTCGCAACCGCAAGCCCTCTAAGACACTCAATTTTCTTCCCTCGTTCTTCTGGTTCTTCACTCGTTGTTTAGCCCGCCCCAAAAATTTGAGAGCCTATAACAGGCTACCGCAAACCACGAGGGTAGTCTGTGTAAGCCAGTCATAACAATTGTTTAAATTGAGTGATATTTCAATAGCTTACAAAACCTCGGACTAATAAACATCTACTTTTGACGAAATATCTATGAAAGTAGCATTTCCGAGTCTCTAGATTTCTTAGAACATTCCCCCAGGGCCCCGTAATGGCTTTTGCCTCCAGCGCTTGGCTTCATTGCTCCCCCCAGACAAAAATTTCTAGCTACGGCCTTGTTTTCTATGTTTTCTAAGAAACGTGTATTCTGCTCATTACGGCCATTTTGACATACTAGTCTAAAAAAGAAAGCACCCTAAAATGGATCTTTAATTTACAATGCCCAAGATGAAAAACATGTTTCTTTCTGGCTAATGTCACGTTAAATCTTTTGTTGTTTTTCCTCCCAACATTCTTGTTCTTTTGGCATGATAACTTTTAAAAGGACCAGGTAATCCGCTAGCTTCGAAGTTGGGATTAGCGATCTGCGCCGGTAACTCGAAATACAACTCGCAACTGAACTTTGAATGAATTATTTCCACAAGTTGTCTGACCACGAAGTTAATCATAGTTGTTTTTAGTAGACGCAGACGAATAGATGCTTGAAAACGTTTAAGGAAGCTTCTCGAAGTTTTCGCAGACCGATAAACATCTCGGTAGTTATGATATGAGCAGCTCGAATGAGAAACGCAACAATTGCCAGGTACAAGCGTTGCTAGAATTCGCCTTAAAGAATAATTAAAAATTATCATATTACCAGGTGTTAGTGAGTACTCATTTACATTACGCAAATGTTCTGGCCGCGTGGTAAAATGATGTAAAATTGTGAAGAGCGCTAAAATTAAGACTACGAGTAGTTGTACTTTTCTATTCAGATATCACAAACAAGCAGAAAAAAGTCCAGAAAGCTTTTAAGGCTAGAAGTACTTATGCGCTTACTAGGTATCTAACAGGAAAAGGCGTTTTATTAAAAGAAGTCTCGAGAGGAGGAGACTTTGGACCGGAACCACACACTGGCGCTGGAAAACAAAATTTGTTCGAGTTAATTTCGAAGATAAGTGACAAAGTGAAGCTGTATTATTCAGCTAAAACGTTAATCATTTCCATTTGACACTTCAAGATAAACCACTCAGTCCACCTTTAAAGGAAGAATCCGCCTCAAATACCAACCTCGTTCCCAGCGTCTCTCCTCTTCCCGCCTCTCGCTCTAGGGGGCGGGAAGAGGAGAGACGCTGGGAACGAGGTTGCTCAAATACCAATCCTTTGTAGGACAGCGCCTTCTATTTCAAACACAATAACGCTAATATCTAGTCCTGAAAGTGATCCAATTTTGACTGATGAGTCGCTACTAGATACAACCAGATAAATGTCTGCGAGTTCGGATTGCTTATAATACTCAACGACAGTCGTACAGCAATACCCTGTCTAGGACAGACTCGCTTGAAATTAGCCAGCGAGCAAGCTCTCCCTCCTTCTATCCCCCATCCCCCCGAGAGAGCTTGCTCGCAGGATAGCTTGATATTATATACCCTGTTCAGGGCAGAGCGGCCAAACCTGAAACCATACCCAGTCCCTATACAGCGGCACGTCCCCGTATAGGCAATATAGGGGAGTACCCACCCGGGGTTTTTGACTGGAGAGATAATTGTTAAATCAAGGTGTTTGTTTGACAACCATCATCGAGCTGCAATGGATTCTCGAGTAACCTGTTATAGTTGAAAAGTAATTTGTGTTCACTTAATATTATTTCTTAATTAAAACAGATTGAAGCTAAACGTTTAATTGTGACCTACTGTAATGACCATAATAGACACAACCGTCAAATTTAAATTTAGCCATTTTATGAGAGCTTACAGTTTCAAAATTTAAAATATCGTGTTATTGTCAGCTACTGTCATAATGGACAGATAATAGGGTGAACCACAAGAGTTGAGATTTTTTTTTATCATAACTTCTTACAACTTGGAAATAAATGTTTTTGCTTTTATAATTGAGTGATTGCTATACTATGTACTGGCTTTATCTGGAGATGTTAGATGTATAGCCACAATGATGAACAATTTTACTGTTATTCACATTTTGCCCATTCTTTTCCATCTCTTTGTGTGTTTCATTACCAGTAATCACGTGTCCTCTTCGAGGCTTTTTTTGTTTTCTCTCTTGGGAACGAAGAAGGAATCAATACAGCCACCAAATAAATTGAAAATAACGAGATGGGCAAGAATTTTCCCGGCGTCGTGATTACAAGATTGTCAGAATTATCCGGTTTACAAATGTGATGGAATACAGAAAATCCAGAACGAGGGGGCCGAGGAAATAAATAAAACCGCCTGATGCACAATACCACTTAAACGTCGGTTGGTTACAGAAAATATCAGAAGAATGGCTCACCGTCTCCATCCAGCTAGGTGAAAATCCATGCAATATTTGCTCGGGAAAATCGCATCGCTTCTTACTGCTTCCAGCTCCAACATCTCCTGGTATAGCTTGAAATGTTTGTCATTTAAGTTTCTGTGCAACATCAGAGGAAATAAATAAATTCAACAGGGATGAGACGGACGCAGAGTATTAAATCTGTTAAATGTTAGCCTGCGAAGTAGTTGATTCCTTGCCAAATGCTGCGCGGGGAGATCACCCCCTCTCTGCCTCTTCCCTATTGTTTTCGCTTGCTTGATCTCCCCACGCAGCGTTTGGCAAGGCAAACGCAAACGTCAAACGGCAAACGTCGCCAAACCTCCTGATCCAAGGTGGCGGATAAGAACTAGTTACCAGTGCTCATTGGATGGTGTACTTTCGTCTCCAGTGTTCCTCAAATCGAGCTCCAGGGATGTCGTTCTGAGATGCTCAAATATACGTCACTGACTTCACTAACACGAGACATTCCGAAGTGAACAGGTTATTTAGGATGGTCCAGTCAGCCATCTGAAGAATGTAACCTAATGTGACAGCATTAATTCTAACTGAATCATACATTGCAAATTGCACATGAAAAATGATATACATGTACAGGTTCGAAAGCTAAAAACTATGCCACACCAGATACGAAAAACGACTAAAATCCACCCTTGAGAAACGGCCAAAAATATGTAGCGGCACCGGACCCCGAGGATAGGGTGCAATAACTATGCTGACAAATCATGACTAGCAAAGCTGTCGAGAACAAAACTTAGCAAAAGAAGAAAAAAATTCAAACAGGAGGACTGACTGACGTAGAATGACAAGAATCTCCCGCCAAGACACCTTAATAGTCCCAAAGCATCCCATGAGAACATGTGACCCTCTACCTCGTGTCGACAGAATATTAACTTCTGACTAAATCGCTCCCCTGTCACTCATTCGTCAGGAACTACATTTTCTATGTTAATAAGACAAGTGATGACAAGTGATGCAGGACGTTTGGACGTCTCTAAAAATAGAAAAACTGAGACTTTTGAGGTCATTACATTATATGTACATTTCGTGATTTATTCTTGGGATTTACAGGACATCATTCATAATTTTCTATAAGTGGACAGTAAACTTGAATACTTTGCCAAAACCGGGTCCATCAACCGCATTCTAGCCAACATCAACTCTTTTACAATGTGTGTTTCTACAATATTTTGTTTTGATTCTGACTTCACCTTCTTGACCTAACATACTAGCCCTAAGCACTAAGCAAGATGCTTCGATACTCCGTATCGTATCGAATTTAGTGAACGCATATCGGGTCCATCTTGAGCCCCATATTTTTTCTGCACCGTCTTTTCTGAGGAAATTCCAGCTGCTATCTTTTGTTTTTCAGGGGTTTTTGTTTTCTTTTTGTGTCAAACTTCAAATGAACAAAAACATGCAAATTTTTACCACAGGAGACTGCACTTTTGGTCTCGCTAACTCTCCGATCGCATTATATAAGTCGCATTTTAGCACACCGAGCGAAACCAACATACGTCATCGCGAGAAATATAATTAATAATTTTAAATCGCCAATGAGAGAAGAACCATCTTGCAGAGTGATGTTCACCACTGGTCTATATTTGGAAGCGCTCACAGCGTCTCAAGTGAGGCTTCTACGTCTTGAAACAAAGCGCTGTTGTTTTTGGTCGCTAATAGCGTTATCATTTATGAAGCCCAGTTTTCTCCGAGCCGCTAAATCAGTTAATGCGAAGGCTCCACAGGGTAAGCTTTACTTAGATTCGTTTATAGTTCGACGAGTTGATTTGCAGCGAACAATAAGCAAGAACATTTGCAGTTGGGGTGCAGAATGCTCAGCGCTGTAGGATTTGGTTTGGCATCCGCAGTTTTACTCGTCACATTCGGCAAACTTATTACCGACAGCTGGTTCACGTATTTGATGGTCGCCATCATTCAGTTTGAATTGCTAATGCTTTGGCTCGGTCTTAGAAGACCTTTGGGAGAAACACACCAAGACTACCTTGAGTCTGATTTTGAACTTTCCAGAAACGAGTCTGGCGTTGAAACAAAAGTGAAACACTCTAAAGATCATTCCAAATGACTTGGATTAAACTGCACAACCTGTAGAAGAATATTGAAGTGAGATCAGCAAAAGACCATTTATAATTACTGTCAATGTATTCGATATTGTTTTCACAACAGGAACTTTCAAGCCACCGAAGACTATTTCAGGAAAAATATGCCTCTTAACGCCAACCGATTTTATTTTGAAATTGGCTGCAGCAAGAGTTAAGGACGAGTTTATTGGAGTGATGCGTTCCAATGTTTTGTTTCCAGTTTCTTGGAGATCTCAGAGTTGAGGACTGAACAGGTGCACCGCTCTGCTTGATATTTTTAAACATTGGATAGAAAAACTGAAATAATACTGATTATACATAAAGCCTATAAACACAAACAAGGAAATAAAGAAAGAAAGAAAGAAAGAAAGAAAGAAAGAAAGAAAGAAAGAAGGCCCAAATAAATAAGTGATCAAGTAGATAAATAAATGAATGAATGAATAAAAAAAAGGAAGCAAAATCAAATCGTCATGTTTACGAAGTACTGACAGTTTATCACGAAACCAAACAAATACTTCACTGGGAATTTTTGCGTATAAATTAAAATGAGCTTTTACGGACGCGCGAAACTTGATACCAGGTAGATATCAAGATATAGCTGGGATGAGCTATGGAGTTCGGCATTTTTTATCCCAACGACGTTTCCAGAGGAGGAAGCAAAAGAGAAGCAGCAGCTTATAACAAGGGACGCCAAGATCCACTTTCAACGAAAGAATTAGACTTGCTCACAAGTCGAGCTTTTGAGCGCTTATAGCGCGACAGTGAGCGCGAAGCGCGAGCGAAAGTTCGTGCCGGGTCCTACCACACCAGACCAGAAAACCAAGCGAACAACTTTGAGAAAGTCTACGAAAGAATCTACAAACTTCAAGCGCTCACTTTGCTTGTCCGATTGCATTGAAACGACGCTATAAGAACCACTAAAAAATTACTGATCTAGGCTAACGTGATAAATGTTGGGAAATAACCTCTGCTAAAAAATGTCAAATGTGAAAAGGCTGGAAATCGTTCCCGCTTTTACCTTTTGTTCGTAAGGTCACCATTTTTAAACGATTTCTTTTAAGGACGTTCGCATCCGTATTTTTGGCTTCGAGGTGTACCTGTTGAAATCAAAATGTCCTATAGACAAGCTGTCAAGGAAATCGAAGCTTGTCTTCTAGAAAAAGTTTTGATTTCAACAGGTACACCTTAAGGCAAAAAAGGGAAGCTGATGCAAGACTCCCTAACACAAGTTTTATATTCAGCAATACAATGAGCAAAGTCACCTTGAAACGATTTTGAGCGGTTTCTCCGCGGAGGCGGGGTCATGGAAAGAGAATCACCCATCCTACACCGATATCCGCACACTAAAACGGGCTAAACGAACCAGAAACTTCGGAATTTTAACGAGAGGATTCGGGACGTGTCGTGGTTCCAGACCTACGAACAAGCACTTTACTCCAAAAATAAAGAATCTGATTCTCGCCAGTTTCGTTTTACCAAACCCTTTATTTTATATTCGGTGGTAGCTTCACTCTTTGAATACAAAAATATACAATAACTCAGTTTGCATAAGAAACCATTCCTTAACTTAATTCACACTGCAAAAATACTACCGTTTATGTACAATTTTAGAACCACACGGTTGCTCTGAAACTGTTGACTGTATATTTTTTTTTACAATAAATACGCGTTTTTCACTCATAGCAAGGTAAACCATGTTTTTTTTTACAATCATAGTACTGTTTTCAAAGAAAACTAACCGCGATCGAGTTCATGAGATGGACAACTGAGTTACAATTTGAACCAGCACGTACATCTGAAAATTGAAATAAGTTACCACTCTTTTAAATACACTAGAAAGAAAGCTTATCGGCAAAAGTAGGATATTCCACATACGCAAACAAAATAGAATTCACAGTCGAGATAAAGAAAGCCATTCAAGTCCACCGCACGTGAGTATTCATGCTTCTTTAGTCATCTAATTGACAGAGTAGTGCCACGCCTCTATTGACCCAGTGCCTCTCGGGTTTAGAGGACGGTAGATCAACGTACATGACAAAGTTGGTCGAGTGCCCAGTAGTTGATAGAGTTCCTCGGCGAGCGCTTGTCTTGTACACTGGGCTGGCATAGGTTGGTTTGGGTTTAAAGGTGGATTTCTCACCCGGAATAATCCACATCTGAAATACAGCTGGTTAAGGAATATGCATTTACAACACAGGATAAAGGCCACTTCGATAAGAAAAGAGTGACATGAAAAGCAAAATACAGAGAGTCAATAGAGAGTCTCGCTAAAAAAAAAAAAAGAAGAAAACAAAGACAAAAAAATAAAACAAAACCAAACAAATAGGTGTCATGAAGGGTTACGTTCTTAAGACGCACTTTTTGGCTTCTTCCTGCTGGCAGGAGATCCCATCCTAGTGAGGGAGAAGTAGTTATTGGTTTCTTGCTGAAGACCCGGTGAGCATGAGGCTAGTGAAAACTGAAGCCGTAATGTTTTGGTTAAAAGGTGTGTCTAAAAGAAATGATTCTTAAGCTAACCACAGCTTTCTGGTTTATCATCGTGTTTATTCTCAGTTCGTTCGATGGTTCTTCGTTGGTTCACTTGTCCTACCTTATGATATTCGTTTGTTGTTTGGTTGGTTGGTTGGTTGGTTCGTTCGTCCGTCCGGTGGCTCGTTCCGTCGGTTAGCCATACTGTCCTTTCATTTACAGTTGTAGAAGAAGCTACAATTCTAACTTAACACAGCTGAACTCATTAATGAAAGGATACCACAGGTAGAGTGTCGAAGAGAACCTTGGGAAGAGATTCAGACACCACCATCTGTTCCCTGTCCCAGCGAGCTCCTTCTAAAAACAAACCCTACAAGCGAAACAAAGAAACAAGTCAGAACATGGATGAGCAGGGGCTTCGTATGTCCGGGTTGTCTAGCATGGATGGAGCGATTCAAAAATGTGGAGACAGTTGCTGGGATCAATAATAAAACCCTAGGGAACTGGTCAAGATAAAAACCTTCAGCTATAGCTCCTCAGTCCAAGAAACTAATCAATGCAGACTTCTACGATGAAATGCTACTCCCTTTATTTGGAAGATTGCTCGACCATAGCGGTAGTCCACTATTCAAGGACTTATAGAAAATTGTGCTAGTACAAATTGAGAACCACTATCCACTGGGCTACATGTAATAGAAGAGTTTTTGGAGATAGTATTGATGAAGAGAAATTCAAATATTAATCTCACAAAACACACGAAAAAATATCTGATACTGAAACTCGGTAATCACAATATTGGTCTTGAGAAGAGATAAATGCTTGGCCGCCAAATGACACCATTTGGCTAGTATGTTTTAGACTCCACCAAACCATGTACTAGTTTGTCAAAAAGTTAAGGTCGAGCACTGAAGATAACTACTGGCAAGGCTGTCGAAGGTTGCCGCTCCTGCTACACGAGTTATTCGCTTATTTAAATTATCTATCCTGTGGAAAGGCTAGTACGCCACCTGCAGTGGTCAGACAAAAGATACTCCTGATGACAACGCGGTAAGAGAACTACCGATACAATAGTTCTCAAAACATTTAACACATAAAGACCCAACACATTTTACTGCTTGCAATAACACTTACGTAAACATAGACGCCGTCTTCGGGCTGGGAGTCCATTTCTCTCTCACTGTTCGTCATTTCAAACTGGAAACCCACATGATCAATGGGAATGGTGTATTTCCGGGCAAAGTTCTGGCGAGCGCCTATCAGTAAAAAAGAAACGAACTGTGTAGTTGAATTCAGGCAAGCTTAAGGCAAGACACCAGGGGACTGCTGTAAATCATAGACTTTCGTGAGTAGAAGACGGCACGGGCACGTTGTTTGATGTGTTATATGAAAGACCAGGCCACACCACCGGGAACTACGTCCCCTAACCTTGGCGAAATGTGTGTGGGTTTTTTTAACGTCCCACAGATAATTGGGAACAAGTGTCGTGAGATGAGTCCTACGGCTTATCATCCTTATCCGAGCAGACTACATAGTCTAACAATTTTTAGTATAAATCGACTAGCGTTCTATCACGAATGCTGTTCTCTGATTGGCTACGTTACTCGCAATCAATTCTGTGATAGATAGTGAGTAGCGATTGTCAACAAAATGCGGGCCTCTTCTTCGCGTTTTCGAAGTGTCTGCGAGGAGGATTTAGACAATTTACTTGTTTAGTTTTGAACGACTAGTAGATTTATACTGAAACAATTAGATTATTCGCTCTCGATTTCTATGCGTGATAGCTCGAGCTCATAATCTAATTGTTAAGTAGAAGTCAATACAAGGGCAGCACTTTCTCCTCAATTATTTAAAGACCCTAAGTGTTGGTCCGGCCGGGGTTTGAACCAGAAACCTCCCGCACGGTAGTCCGGTGTTCTACCGAGAACACTGCAGAGATGTCATCAACGGGAGGAATGACCTTCCTGTACCTGCTCACTTCAACCAAACAAATCATGCACTGGAGGACATGAAGGTTGCTGTTTTGAAGGCAGGGCTAACCCACCAAGAATACCGTAAGAAGCAGGAGATGAGGTTCATTTTCAAATATGGGACTGTGGGTCCTAGTGGCCTTAACCAAGACTTAAGTTTCATGTGAATCACTCCCTTTATTTTACCTACTCGCGCGCAGACGCGCGCAATTTCATGTGGCACGCGCGCGAGTGTTGCAATCAGACACGTGAGCTAATTTTGACGAACCTTTTAACGGTATTTAGTCTCGCACCCTGAAGAAGGCAGTATTGCCGAAAACGTCGGTTTGATATACCTAAAATAACAGCGTCTGTTTTACCATTTTCGAATTAGAAACATTAAGTAACTACGCTGCGCAGGATTTTCAATCTTTATTACACAACTGAGTTAACCGGTCAGCGGTTGGCTCCTTTACTGACATGCTCTTGCTCTTCGCACTTGTGACTGTAGCTTGCAGTCGCAAGTGATGGCTACAAGACGCACCAACAGGGAGGAAGTTAAATTCAGTTTGGTACCCTTACTCCCAACGTTTCTGCTCCAGATATTTAGAGGGAAAACCTGCTCCAGTAAACGGTGTATCTAGTTCTAACTCGAATGTGGCAATGTTGGTTTTTACTGAGAGCGACGAAAAACCGGAGCACACAGATGGAGATAAGAACCAAAAGAACTCTTTAGTTTCAATCTTTGTTTTAGAATTATCAAAAATATACTGGGAATCAGCTCAACTCGCAGTTATCGAAGCCCTATCGAGAATATACACACGAAAAGAAAATACAAGGAAGAAGAATGAGAACATGTCACAAATACTAAAATTAGAACAAGAAAAAATAAAAAAAAAGTAATTTTAGTGGACACACTAAAAAATCCCAGTCACAATAGACGCTGAATGCGAGCCTCAGACTCTAACCAGGGACTTAAGTTGGAGGCACGTGAAGACACCAGAGCCAAGAAGCGGTCCCTGAACAACAAAAACCCACCTGTCAAGAATGACTGAGTGAAGTAAAATCCTGAGATCCAGAACACGTTTGGTTTGCCGTGATCGATCCAGTCCTGGAAGAACGTCAGTCTAAAACGGCAAAATCAGTCTTAGCTTTTACGTAGTTTGCGTTTACGTTTATAGTCGTATTTTTTAACTTCATAATGTTTACCTCTCTAGGAGATCCGCCACATAGCTGCCGAGCGGTTTGAGGGATGGGTAGGACTTGGCTGCCCACACCGCGGGAACCTTGCCCACCAGCATGTTGTTAAACACATCCTCGAGATCACCTGACATCACCACCAGACCCTAAAATATGACAAACACTGACTCAGAATAAAGCAGTCTTCAACTGAAGAAAAAACCAAAACCAATGCTGTCACTCCACCCAATCACAACAGAGGGACACGGTGCAATAAGCCAATCGCAATTCAAAGCGCGGGAAAATGAACGCGTGCAAAGTCGCGATTGGTTTTGGTTTCGTTTCTCATTGGTTGAGAAAGTGACGCAGGTTTTACTGGCCGATCACAGAGCGAAGCAATGCAAAGAGAGTGGCGCAAGTTTTGCTGGCCAGTCACAGACGGTGAAGCAATGCAAAACCAAAGAATTAAAACGCAATTTACTTTCAATTCTCAATTGAAAACCGTTCTTATTGTAAACACAACACTTTGCCAATTAGAACGGGTTTACAGTACGACTGATAAAACCATGAACACTAGAATTATTTTTGGCATGTCGACTGACCCATGACCAATCAGACATGAGATCAAACCACAAGAAAAAAATAGGTACCCAGAGGGAACAATTGTGGGATACACTGTCCACAATGCATTGCAAAATTTGCAAATCGTTAGCATTAACGACCTTACAACCCGATGACATTAGTGTGGAATACCACAGGTATCCCACACAAAAACCACAGACCACATAAATAGTTACTGTTACGGCTTACAGTTTATTCATCTCGTATCTAATTTTTCAATCAATCAAATCAATCAAATCAATAAATCAATATATTTAACGTGGTCAGTACACTTAGCTAAAAAGCTAGTTTACAGGTACACCACGAAATAAAAAGAGAAAAAAGAAATTATAAAAGCCTTTTGAAGGTGTATAAGTTTAAATAAATTAAGATAAGAACTAACTAACAGAATTTAACAATGTTGTCACTAAGTAAAATGTATAAAAAAATGTGATCATTAAAAGCAGTAAATATAATTAAGAATAGATCCTCATCGCACTCAGAGTCCCGTGAGATCTAATTTTTTTAAGTAGTTTTTAAAAGTAGTGTATGTTTGTATCTTTCGAGACTCGTCCGGTAAAGCGTTCCACAATTTCGATGCAGCGTATCTCCATGATCTTAAGCCGAAAGTTGTTGATTTTACTTTTGGAAGGTCCAGTATTGTGGTGCCCCTGAGGTTATAAGTGGAGCACCTTACTGTTATAAGATCACGTAAACTTGTAGGTCCTGCATCACTGGCTAATATCTTGAAAACAGTGGACAATATTTTCGCTAATCGCTGTTCACGAAGACTTGAGAGACCGATACGCTTACAAAGTTCCTTATAAGGCAAGGACTTATCTCTAAGAACAAAACGGAGCGCACGTTTGTTCACCATCTCTAACTTATCAGCTGACTTCTTATTACAGAAGTGCCACGTTTTTTTTTTCAATTAAACTGACATTCCAGAAATAATTATAGTGTTCACGGTTTTCGAAATTTCACTGTAAGTTCCCCAAAAGACCTTGTCGTACAGAATCGCTGAGTTTGATGAAAGAAAGACGACATACAAACTTCTGTGTTACGCGTTGCTAGGTATTGACCTGTGTTGCAGAAATGCGCCAGCAAAGACGCTTCTGAGTCGTTAAAATAAAATTCCTTCAGTTTCAGTAATGCAGAAGCACTCGTAAGCTTCAATGCTCAATGAGTAATCGCGATCGACAGAGAAGAAGAAACAAAAAGTTTTAGTTTCTTCTTCTCAGCTGCAGTTATTCAGTGAGGAGCGCTCGGTCTTGGCATTGTGATAACCTTAAAGACACTGCAATTACCATTTCCACTGCTTGAGTTACTGTGCTTTCAACTTCTGCTGAAAAACATCTCCTTCGAGAACAAACATGGGTCGTTTTTTCTGGTTTTGACGTTTACATAAAGATTAGACGACTGTCTATGGTCTCCCCCCCACCATATGGCCCGTTTTCGGGAAAGACGTGGTTGCAAGATTGGTTCATTACCTTGATAGCCTTTTGCAGGTTCTGTAGCGTGCTGCGTACTACGTCCGTCAGCCGGTTAAACCGGATTAGTTCCTGCCTGAGCACTGTGTTCATGGACTCTTCGTAGACCACAGGGTACTTGTTCATCACCATCTCAATGTCAAACGGAGGAGGGAACTTGGACAAAATATCAGCCGAAAGCTCATCGATTACTTCAGCCGAAGATTTTCCTCCGCCTCCGGTTTGACGGGGAAGGGTTAACAAGATGCTGTCAAACAACTGTGGTAGAGAAAAGGGATAGAATGGCAGTTAAGATATCAGCCGACCGTTCATCGATTACTTCAGCCGAAGATTTTAATCCGCCTCCGGTTTGGTGAGGAAGGGTTGACAAGATGCTATCAAACATTTGTGGTAGAGAAAAGGGATAGAACGGCAGTTTAGGCAGCGTTTTGGAGGTATTCCTACATCAACCCCTATACTTGCATCAACAATGAAGATGCTGTTTTTTGGTTTTGTTATTTTGTTTTACCTAAAGCTCAGTTTTCCTGAACACATGTAAACCATTCTGAGTATCCATTTAAAAGGCCTTTTCATTTAAGAATACACAACTCTAAACACAACACAACAAGACTGCAGTGACACTGATCCATAGATCAATACGCAATCAAACCCCTCTCTCTTGATAACAACGAACTGTGTGTAGCACGTATCACTGTAAGGAGCTTTGAATCAGTTTACTGATTCCAATAACAAAATCGTACGTTCGACGTACGTTATAATATAATATCAAGACGCATTAATCACCTAAGTGTGGCTGCCCTATCTTTTTAGCCCCTTATTATTATTATTATTATTATTATTATTATTATTATTATTATTATTATTATTATTATTATTATTATTATTATTAAGGGCAGCCTGTACTCTATATAATTTCTATATTGATGCAATTTATTTCTAATAATTGTTGGGTACAAATAAATTGTTGTTGTATACCTCTTGTGTTTCTTTCTGGTCCTTTGTGATGTCAGCATTCTCATGAAGACCAAACACTTCCGGGTGGGGGATGAGAGGCAAGTCCCGGATGTAATCCACATATGACTCGTAATTTCCCTTCACGGGAGCGTAATATGTACCACTGTCTGAGAACCTACAGGAAAAGGGCCAGGGATGTTCTTTTAGTGCTGAAACATGAGTTTACTTTTTATGGAACCATTTACGCCCGAAAAGATTACAGTGGTTGTGGTGAAAGCTGAGGTCATTTTGAAGAGACAATATTTCAGATTGAAATGTGCGTTATTCCTTGTACAGGTTGGAAACGGTTGAAACATGTTAAGCTAGTTTAAGCGAGTACTTCACTAACGCCCAATTTCATCTTAAACGTTTCAGTTGAATCCCATTCTGATGAATAATCAAACGTCTAAGACGAAAGACCAGTCTTGAATTCACTCGAGTCGGAGAAACAAACGCCAATATTCCACGTCATGCAACGGCGCAGCACTGTCAAGAGCAGGGAACGTTTAAATCCGCAGCAAGGAACACTTTAATTAATTAATTTATTTACGTTTTTTTATTCGCCACTTTCACATCTCCCATAATAAACCCTGTTTGCCCCAAAAATTGCTTGCAATTTCTCCCGGGACGATTTTAAGCCCCAAGAGAAATTGAAAACAATGGTTATGCAAAATCTTGGGGGGCAAACAGAGTGTACTATGTGCGAAGTGGCGAATTATGAATTCAAAAGTGTGTTGAAAGTATTTTAATTTGAATTTTTCTTTCAAGTGCAAATAAGGAATACTTGAGGTTGTTACTGAAATGACATCTGTTTCAGCCTGTACCAGCCTCTCAGAAAGTTGGGGCGAACTCATCCTCCCAATTTGCTTTTGTTAGCCCGGCCAAGCTACTCTGAGTGCCTGGAATAGGCTACATCTGTTTTGAAAGGTTATAACTTACTAAACTTTCGAAAAAGTCCTTCGTCCTATTTAATATGGCGCGGGACGAAGGACTTTTCATACTTGATTGTCGCCAATTTTGGCGACCCAAAAACGGGTCGCTCGCTTAGACCAATCAGAATAGATCTTTGGGACCCTCGGGGATAAAGTTGTCAATCAAAAGTAGTTATTAGCAACGAAACGTGACTTGCGGTTGAAATTCCAACAAGGAGTCGATTGCGAAAGCGATAACTGTTGCTCTTCTCCCAAATGATTCACGCCACTCCCCATTTTTGGCGCGAAACGCAAATGAAAACCCTTCAAGCGAGACAAGTCGACCCCTCGCGACTTTGTCGCTCGCTCAGCCACTTCGCGGCCTAAAAAGCTCGGGCGCTCCTCGGGGCTTTCTTGCTGTGAGACTCGAGAGGTCGACTTGAGGCAAGTCTATTAACTCACTTGTGATCATCGCTGGCTATGATATCGTCACAGACAAAGATGGACAGCAGGCAAACCAGGAGCCTGCGATCCTTATCATCAGTGACACGCCCACCATAGTTACACTGACCAATCAGGTACGTCAGAGCCTCCATTGGTACTTCGTCATAGTCATTCAAAAACATCTACAGAATCGAAAAGAAACCGCACTACTAATAGACTTTGTTTTCTGTCTTGCATGCACTAGAAGATACTAAGAGCGCAGAATCGAGAAAATATGGTTTTTGGTCATAAATTTGCGGAGATCTGTAATCAAGTACTTTTCATGCATATGAATAGCCTCCAGGGGCCGGTTCCTGAAAGGTGTAATAACTCTATTCCAGGGATAAATCTGCCTTATTCCAGGAATACCTTTTGGAATAAGGCATATTTATCCCTGGAATAGCGTTATTACACCTTTCAAGGACCGGCCCCAGATCTTTAATGAGATGAAACCAAGTGTATTTTCCACACGAAGCTGAAACATTTATGAACACTTTTTGGTGCACTAGGATACCAATGTTATAGAAACCCGAGCCATTACTGATGCATTTAAGTCTCCTACGGATTTTCACTATATACGACAAAGGTACCAAAATCTCTTCTATGAAAGCGTAACTTACCTGAAGTTGTCTCATGCTGATTCTCAGATCTGACTCATTGAACTCATAGGGGATGTTCCATCCCAGAGGACCAAACTTCCTTCTTTCCTGCACCAGGGCGTGGAAGAAACACAGACCAAACAACAGTTTCTCCCAAGGTGCAGGCTAAACAAAAAGTTGTGAGAAAACGAAATTATCAGTTAGGAAGTATGCAGTAAATCATTTTTGAAAAAAGGTAAAACTGGAAGGGCGACATCAACACCCGCTTCCCGCAAAATTACTTTTTCAACCCAGAGAGATCATAAGTTTGAGTTCAAGTCAATAGAAATGCGTCCCGGGTGTCTAATATAGTTTCTGAATTAAACCAGCTCACCTTATTGCAAGCGGTGAAAAATTCCGTGTCTGAGATAGGATCATTTAGGTAAGAGCGTAACAAGTTTGAACGCAGTCCTTTCGGGGGTTCGTTGGTCATCTTCACTCCTAAAACGAACGGAACCGTACATGATTTAACCTTTATGCCTCAGCAACATATAAATGAAATTAATTAATTTACTTCCTGACCGCTCAAATAATGGGCTTCTCACATCTCTTCCGACAATTTATCACTGTTGCTCACACCGAGCCCCACCCATCTCAAAACGACTCCCTCTTTTCTTGCGTGTCCGAGAAAAAAATAAAAAGGTTTCCAGTCTAGAATAACCCCTGATTAATAATGTATACTGTTGCTTCACCTGTAGGTGAAATCCCAGGGGCACCCAACGAGCCAAATCAACCAAAAGCTGTAGAAAGGCATTTTTAAGTACTTTATGATGTTTGAATTCTGTTTAATGTGATGTTTTCATAAGCTAGAAGAAGTTGACCTGTTCGGATTCCCTAGCTGAAATTTTAATTGTCCGAAAATGTTAGGGAACAAAATCTTCCTTTGCGAAAACGCAAGCTGAAATGAACTTTCCACGAACTTTCTAGGCAACTATTTTCTTTCCGAAAATGCTAGCTGACGTTTTTGTCCGTCAAAAACAGCTATTGCGACCTTTCCGAAAACCTCAGGGGCTATGATTTCCCAATTGCGAATCTTTTAGGCCACGTTTTAGTTACGAAAATCCGAGTGCACTTTTTAATCGACGCCGAAAACCCAAGGCGAATTACCCTCCATCGAACAGATATATACCGAAACTTTTCGTTGGGTGCCCCTGAAATCCTAAAGTGTGACAATTCAAATCAATGCCGCTGAACATTACGTTCTCGCAGTGTCATTTATTATTCTGTATAAGAGGTTCTATCTTTTGAGTCTGGATGAAATGCTAAAGCGTCACCATTCTAATGAAAGCTACTGAGCAGTGCCTCCTTGTGGTGCTGTTAATTATGCTGTATAAGGTATTTCTAACTTTTGGATCCGTGGCGACATCCCAACCATTCAAGTGAAAGCTGCTGAGCAGTACCTTCTCGCGATGCTGTTTGCGATGCTGTAATAGGTGCTTTTAACTTTTGAGAACACGTATACTAAATCCTAAAGTGTGACAATTCAAATGAAAGCACTGAGCATTACGTTCCTGTGGTGCCATTTATTACTATCTTTAGCGTCTGTATATGAAATGCCAGAGTGTGACCATTCTAATGAAAGCTACTGAGCAGCACGTCCTTGTGGTGTTATTTATTACGCTGTACAAGGTATTTTTAATTTTGGATCTGTGGCGGGGTTGAAATCATAACTATTCAACTGAAAGCTGCTGAGCAGTGTTTTCCCGTAATGCTGTTTGTTATGCCGAACTACGTGCCTTTAACTTTTGTGAACGCAAATTTTAAAATCCCGAAGTGTGACCATTCAAATGGTACTGAACTACAAAGCAGACTTTACTACGCTGCTGTTCATTACGCTACCCTAGGTGGTTTGAAGTTTTCAAATCTGACGGTAAACCCCAATACATGTGTCTGTTCTCGTGAAAGACATTGAACAGAACTTCATGTGGGGACTTGTTCGCTACGTATTTTGTTATGGGAGGTGACGAGTAAACGACTAACCATTCTGCAGGATGGAGACGGGAAAGTCTGGTGAAGGATAACTGGTCAGCCATAATCTGAAGTCCTTGTGTGTGTTATCTGGAACAAGAACGTCTTCGCAAATCTTTTCCAGTTTCGACATCCAGCTGGTTGCTAAGTGACAGTTCTGAAGCACAACCCACGTGCCGTTCTTTAAGGCCTGTTCGATCATGCGCGCTGCTATGGGACCCTGGATAATAAGGCGAAAACTGTTTACCATATGTGCGCGTTTCTACAATAGCAACTCGGTGAGTTATTTATTAAAGGAAAGGACACGTGCACTCTTCAAAATTAAGGAAATCCTAACATGAGACAGATAAGAAAGAACGTAAAACCTTTCGCACGCAAATGATCGCGCCACGTTTTATGAGATGCGTGGAAGAACCACGAAATATCGTCCTTGAAACTCACAAAGTACGTTCTATTAAGGTGGCTCACACCAGTTTCCACACTTTTACTTTGATGAATCATCACCGCCAGTCTTTATACGTTATAACCATTATAGTGGTATCCAAGAAATGTCCAATCATATGGTAGATTGGGAGATGATGGTAGCGATGATCCATCAAAGTACAAGAGCTCGAAAGTAGTATAAACCAGTGTTAGCCACCTTAAGTGGTTCAAATATTGAAGTCGCCCCTTGGATAACATCAAGTCCCTTCAACTCCAACTCCAGCATAGGGCGTATGCACGTTACGTCATCACCGCCATGTTGGTGTACCGTGAACAAAAGATTTCTCATTAGCTTCGATTGTTATTGTCCACCAACATGGCCGCCGACCCATTGTCATTCGAATCTCTGGAGACTGGTTGCATACCCTCTATATACCTAACAGTCATGTGACTGAATACTTGAATGAACATCGCAGTCACGTGACTGTTAGCCTCCTTCGCAGACGTCTTTGGGCTCGTCACGTGTTCCTTCCCCACGAACGTCTGCTGAACTGAGCGGCCACTTCCGTTCGCGGCGGTTAGCCAATCATAGTTCGCTTTCCAATTTGTGGAAAGTAGGACTACGATGCGCGTGAATCGTTTGCCGGAAATTACATCACGGGTGTCGATTTTCATTCTTACGCAGCTTGTTGTCGGTTTCTTCAAAACAAAGGCTAACCACCGGCGAACGAAAATGGCAGTTCAGTTCAGCAGACGTTCGTTAGGAAAGAACGCGTGACGAGCCCAAAGAAGTCTGCGTTGGAGGCTCCGTGTGTGTTGATCTCCGACACCAATGGAAGGTCTGGGGGCGGGTGGTCGGACCATTACCCAGTCTCCACACAAACCTGAGAAGTGTGACAAACAGACCACAGCATCGAGAAATAAGTTTCCTCTTTACGAGGAGTGTGTGGGTTCTCTTACGCCCCCTTCAAGTTTTACGTGGGAACGTGAATGAGACAACGCCAAAGCCTAAACATCACTCATCAATGACGTGATCATCTCAGCTGAGCCAGACGTTGAGCGCACAGCGTGTATGATCTCGCCACCTATTTCAAGACCCTGGTTTGTGGTCCAGTCTGGGGTTTGAACCTCCCAGGTTCCGTTCGGCAGTCCAGAGCTCTTTCCAAATAAGCTTAATCAGGTGACAATTCCTTGGATTACATGAACTACTAAAACTAGCTCACTACTTAACAATTAAATTAAGAGCTTGAGATTTCTATCGCGTGATAGCTGATGAGGGCGCAGCCCGAATCAGCTATCATGCATAGAAATCGAGAGCGAATAATCTAATTGTTTTAGTATAAAACTACTAGTCGTTCAAAACTAAACAAGTAAATTATCCAAACCCTCCTCACAGACACTTTAAAAACGGGGCGCCATTTTGTTGACAATCGGTACTCACTATCTACCACAGAACAGATAGCGAGTAACGTAGCCAATCAGAGAACGGCACTCGTGATAGAACGCTAGTATATTTATACTAATAGATTACATCTTCTTTTCACTACCATCTTACAAGCATCAAAATGCGATGCGGTGTTTGTCAACAAAAACTTGTATCGCAACTTGCGCAGCTCCCTAGATCAAAGAATGAGCCCCAAATGAGTGCATTAGCTCACCTGTCCCTGACCGAGTGAAATCGTCTGAATCCTGTTTCCGCCGAATCCCTTATCACTGGCGAACTTCAACAGCCCAGCCATAGGATCGGCTCCAGGCGATAGCACGAATATCAGTGGAGCACAGCAGTGAGAATCATTGTAACTCAACTGTAGGTTAAATGTTGGAGGCTCGATGTATGAGCGACCCATGTTTTCGACGATGAAATCCTGGAAAGTAAGAATTAGAGTTACTCTCTCTTCAAAACAGAGTAAGACACTAGAGAGATTAAGATATAGGTTTGGCCATCTTACCGCAAACGGCAAACCGCGGTTTGCGGTTAGCGATTTTACGTTTACCGTCTGCCCATATTCGGGGCTTAAGATTCGTGGTTGGTTCTAACAACAAATAGCCGGCCGCCATGTTTGTTTTCATTCATTCGTTCACTTCTATCTGAGCTGAGAAATCGTCTTCAAAATTACGTTTCTATGAAAAAGAATTCGATAATCAATAAGCGAAAGAGTTATAAAAGGTAGCATTTCCTCTCAAACGTGGGATTGTGATGTTTTAGGATGCAAAAAACCTTGCGGTAAATCACTTACCTCTAGAGTGTGGTCTAGCCGTACAAACGTGAACCTCAAACCGCAAACCTGACGGCAAGGCACTGGTCACGTGACTTCTTGACGTTCGCGGTTCGCGGGAAAAGCCGAAAAACCTCGAACTTAATCTCTCTACTATCAGGCGAGCTCACTGAATGAAATATATATGGGTTATTGGCCAAAACACGCAAAAAAAGAACGAGGCAATATCCCGCCATCTTGACCGAGCAAGCTTGGTCAATAAAGGATTTATTATATGACTCAAAGGACGCTATTAAAAGACAGTAAAACGCGGGACGAACGGGCTATCCCGAGCGATCAAGATGGCTCCATCTTGACCTCGCGGTTAGCCAATCACAGCAGGAGAATTGATTCATCTTGACCGCTGAAAGAGCCAGTCATATAATAACACGGTATAAAGCGGCGGTGAAATCCGCTACATGGATCTTGTGTTGGAAAAATTATATCAGTGGACACAAGGAAAGTGAATATCGTTTTGAGCTGATCTGACTGAAGGGATTATATGAGGAAAGGATAAAAGTAATGACCGTGCCACATTCCAGTATTGTAAGGCGCCTTTGCATTTCCCCCAGCGATACACTGTACCATAACACAAATCAGTTGCAAGGCAAAAGCCTAGCAACATTTAAACTTCAATGCACTACTTAGAGAAAAAGTAATATCTAGAAGGGTTAGTTGAGTTTGAGACCACACTAACACATAACACCGATTCGGATTATTTAATTACCCGACACTTCGAAATTTGTCTGGGACGTTAACAACATTTCCTTCAAGAAACAATTCCAAAGAAGAATATAATTGAATGAAAGAAACTCCCACTACGTCGAAGACTGTTTAACACTTTAATAAATTATTGTAACATTATTGTAAATTATTCTGACATTTCTGTGCTGTCCCCTATATCTTGCTTGAGTCAAATAAAAATTGACTTGATTTGTAAATTATACCTGAACGGCAGGAACAACCTTGTCAGGCCTGAGGCACCGCAGGATCACCAACCTGAAGGAAGCGAACAAATTAACTCCGTTCATAAACCAGAAAGTTACTCTTTAGAACTCCAAAAAGATTTAAAATAAACGCTTTGAGCATCCGTCCTTTGCGAGAGAAAACAATTTCCTCTTGAATCCTGAGGATAAGGTGTTTCTCAAGCTTTTCGCTAATCTTAAGACAGTAAACCAAGGACTTAAATATTGGCCACGTCTGTGAAGGGTAACGATGGACAAAACCACAACAATAACGACGACAGACGACAACGACGACGAGCTTCTTTATCCAGAAGCATGGGTTGTGTGTTGCTACTCTGTGTAAGGTGGTGATTATTGTAAAGAACTCAACGCCTCTTCATTAGTATTTATTGTCCTTTTCCTTTTAAGAATGTTCGTTAGTCAGTTGTCGTGCGTGCGGAATGTACTCCAGCGTGCCAGTCCAGTAATTTATTGTAATGTATTCGCCTTCTAGTATTTAAACTCGTGCAATCATTTTCAGTTTCTCTTTTCGCGTTTCGCTTTTACAAGCAGTTTGTTAGTCCGAGAGAGGTTTTGCCACTGTGCAGTCCTATCGCAGTTCCAGTGCAGCTTAATCACCCAGCTACTAAGGAATGTAAGTGTCGCTTTTGTCGAGTTTTCCGCCTCGTTCTAGTGTACTTTGTAACGTTCTTTTATTTGTTGTATTTTAGTTTAACCGCTTTTCAAGTACCTCCTTGGATGATCGCCTTACAACGCCTACGTCCATTAAAGCGCGTTAAAAACCTTATGCTGGAGTGTTCTTTTCCCTCGTGGAAGTTACAACTATAATTCTTGAGTCTGAGACTCACTTTGCCAGTGGTACTTAGAATGCACCGTGCTAAACGGGGACCCTATCCAGATCGAATTCTAAAGCGTGGCCATTGAAATGAAAGCTACTGGGCACCACTTTCGTGTGGTGCTGTTTCAACGCTGTGTAAGGTGGTTCTAAATTTTGAGACTGTGAGTGAAATCCTAAAGTGTGTCCATTCAAATGAAAGCAACTGAGCAGTACTCTCCAGTGGTAATGTCTATTACGCTGTACAAGGTGGTTCTAAATTTTGAGATGGTGGATGAAATCCTCAAGTGTGCGAGCCATCCAAAAGAAAGCCACTGAGCAGTACTCTTTTGCGCGTTGCTGTGTATTGTGATGTGCAGGGTGGTTTTAACTTGAAGTTTAGCCCTTAGCACTCACCTATCGAGTCCCGACACGCAATCCCAAGGATCAGGCATTTTTTCTGTGTGAGGTGTAGCTGAGTCATAGAAGGCTTTCCACCCTGGGTCAGGGAAGCCTGGATAAAGAAAACCACACAAAGGAAAAAATAATAATTCATACCTTGTAGGAGAAAAATGGTAAATATTAAACTTGGTCATACGCTAACAGAAACTGTGGTCTCTTTTCTACGAGTACGGGAATACAAAATGAAAAATCCTGAATCGGCCGGCTGAGTCCACAGGGGACTGGTGACGAACTTGGTCACAGCTCATGTCTGACAGGCGTCAGGCCTGCATGCTGTAATACATGCGTGTTGCGTGCTGCGATGATCCAAGCGTCCAGGGACAGAGAAAAACGTGCTTATTTGTCCGGTATGGAACAAATGCTTAACGCTCTCACTTGCGTTCGTGTGTGACAAACGTCTGGCGCACTGTTCCGAAGACATCAAGAGTAAAGTAAAGAAAGATATCTGATTTTGTTACCTAAAACCAAAGGCTCAATCAAATACACAACTTTGAGCATTCTTCGCAAGATAGACAGACAATACTTACTGTCTTTGAGGCCCTTTAAGTTGGGTAGATCAGACGCTCTCACGATCTCTGACCAGGCTTTCTCGCTAAGCCACTCCGAGCTGGGGTTTGGGAACGGATTCTCCAGAGCCACTCCACCGGTCAAAAGAAACCGCCAAACTTGATCATCAACTTTATTCCTGGGAACAGATAAGTACCGGCTTAAAGAGATCGCACAAAATGAATTTAAACGAAAATTAATCATTGAAATCGAGATCTTTTGATCAGTGCTAACGACTTCAAAGTCTCACTGACTTTTCAACATGAATTGTTCAGGCGCCTTGGTGTATTCGAGCTCTAACGGTGGTCAAACGTAAAAAATGTCCTTTAAAGATAAGGGTTTTTTTTTTAATTCTGATAGCTCAAAGAGGATGCGGTTTTTCGTGAGTCTGTGAGTTTCATTAAAGTGCACCCAACCCGAAAATATTTTTTTCGCTTAAATAAATCTTTGCACATGTTCGAAACGCATTGCGCCTTTTTAAACCAAATCTAGCTCGGGCGTGGGACAGATGATGGCTATAGATTGTGTAACTTTCACAGCCTATAAAAAGTCAAGATTTGGTACAAAAAGGCGCAAAATAGCGCAATGCGTTTCGAACAGGTGCAAAGATATATTTAAGCGAAACAAATAGTTTTGGGTTAGCTGCGCTTCAATAATTTTATGACTTCTTTTCAAAGTAAAAACTTAAATTTGAGCTGTTGTTAACTAGTTTTCGCAACATTAAGACATCCAAAACAAGTACTTTGCCGAGAGGAACTTACTTTCCCTTCAAGATACCGATTGTGAGCGTAATAGAGAACAGTAGCTTGTCCTTCTCAAACAATGACCGGCACACGTTGGAGTAAATGCTCTGTGTGAAATGCTCGTTTAGACTCTCTATTCTTTCCTCTAGGTCTGAGGAGGCGCGACTGTTACTGATGGACTACAAAACACAAAGAAAACACACAGTTAGGAACTTATAGACCGATTATCAATTGATGGTCGTAAAACCACCTGTCACATGATGGAATCTTCGCAACGTACCAAATAGATGTCGTAGTCAAATTGAAGGAGTCCAAGTGCCGAAACTGGCAAAACTATGCTCTTCACTCGGAGAGACCTTTCTTTCAAAGTCTTAACTTTTGCCTGTTAGAAACACGTCTCTAAATTACACTGCGGCCAAAGAGAATGACCCTTTCAGTTTCCCTACGTTCAAAGTGCTCTTTTGGATTCTAGCCAGCTGTAGTCAATGACACAAAGCGGGTGCTTTGTGCAGTTGTTACCTGCAAGTAAAGGTTTATGAACCAAGTCAGCGAGTACTGGTACATGGGTTCAATGTTGGCCAGGTCTGAGATACAAAAGAACAGGATGGAAGAGTGCGTCGCCACAGGCTTGTAGCCATTTCGAGTCTCGTCGATTTCCTTCTCTGTTGCCGTGGCAATTTCCTGCAAACAAATAAAAACGCCACTCAATTAACGTGTCGTTAGTTTAGCAAAGTTGACAACCCTGATAAAACTTTCCAGGAAATGGTAGGATAAAGCGTTTAATGAATTCTCTCCGAACGATCACTTTCCACCGCGATCATCTCCAATATATACATTTACATTTTTAGTATCCTGTCAATGATTTACTATTCAAAATCTTTGAGGGCGCTGGTGCGATTAAGGCGGCGTTTGTTTCGGCGCACCTTATGGACCCTTAGCGAATCTTTTGCTGATTGAAACTTTTTTGACGTCATAATACCAAATCTCACAAAGCGCGCGCGTGGAGCAGCTGACGTTATGACATGCGCGAGTATTCCATAACAACTGAGAAGGTTTGATTTTGGGTAAATCAAACCTCCAGTTTGAGTACTATTGCCATGCATGACGATTAAAATGTCTCAGGTCTTTACAGTACGCAAAAGTACGCAAAGACAAGGTAAAATGACGGAAAAGTTGTGTACGACTTTTTGCATGATGCGAGCAGCACGCACTATAAAATTCGCACACGACAGTTACAAGCAAAACTATGGCGGGAAAAACATATAGTGGCCAATAGCTCATCTAGATGGTTAAATGCGGTAACATTGTTATGCAAGAGAGTAACACCTTTTTAGTTTCTAAAATTTACAAAAATATTGAAGTTAAAACCCAGTATACCTACTGAATTCAGTCCCTTTTAACTTTCATTTAAAAAAAAAACGGACTGTCTGATCGGTTTACCTGCTTCGCAGAGATTTCCTCTGAGAGAACTTTTGACGATGACAGGATTTTGATTGCTGTTTCATCCTCCAAGATATTTCCCTAAAAAGACAGTTTATACCAGTTGATATCCTCAACAATCACATTAAAGGGAACCTCTTAAAACAAATTGACCCTAAATTGACGGGACTAATTAGTAAGTTCCAAATCACCTATCGTTCCATTATCACCTATCGTAAAAGCTCTATTAAGCCCACGGGAGGCCTATTTAATTTCAGGCCTCATTGACGGGAGGCTTATTAGAGAGGGGGGCTTAATAGAGAGTTGGGGGGGGGGGGGGTGGGGCTTTTTGCGTATTCTAAACACTTCGTTTCGTCTTAAAATAGTTTTTGTACAAAACTCAAACAGCTGCAGTGAAACTTTATTATTTAATACAGAGCAGCAAACAGTATTATGTGTTTGAGTGTATACTTGTTTTAAAACAAACCAACTGGGCCTCATAAAGTGGATTTCGTAAGAGGGAATAGGAGGGACTCAGGGCGGGGGGGCTTATTAGAGAGGGGGGCTTATTAGAGAGGGGGGGGGGATAATAGAGACGAGTGGCTTAATAGAGCTTTTACGGTATTTTCACTTATAAATTTCCTGGGCGCCACCATTATGGATTTCATGACGTCAATTGGATGCAACTATTTTCAGTACAGCAAATGAAGCGGATAATATTTTGTCTTCAAACAACTGGGCAACCAAATGACATCATGAAATAAAACATGGTGGCGAGGAAAATTTAAAAATGGCATCCATTGTTTGTACATTTTAATATTATTCCCACGGTATTAACTAAATTTTATACTCAAGGAACCATGCAAACACAGTTTGCCACTCAGCTTTCGACACACATCTCTATTGAAAGAAAAACTTTTTGCCCCGAGTCGGAATCGAACCGACGTTCCCCTAGGGAACGTCGGTTCGATTCCGACTCGGGGCAAAAAGTTTTTCTTTCAATAGAGATGTGTGTCGAAAGCTGAGTGGCAAACTGTGTTTGCATGGTTCCTTGAGTATATTGTTCTACGGCTTTCATGGCTTCGAAGGTATTTACATATATATATAACTAAATTTTGGAAACTAGTAATTATTTCCAACAATTTAGCGTCAGTTTGTTGTAAGAGTGGAGGTTCCCTAGACATCACAAAGTAAATTTCTTTATTTCTTAACACCACTGTCCAAAGCCGAATGCTTTATTTGGCTCACAACACTATTTACCGCGAACACTTCTTTTACTAGTATTCTTAAGTGAAAAACATAAAAAGAGCAGCTAATACAAGTACCACACGCAACAGTCCATTAATTTCGATGGACAAATAACATAGCAGTGAAACATTTTACCTCGGAAGACGAAAGCACTTCTAAAATCTTGTCTTCAATTTCCTTGAGCTGTGAAACAAACATGAGCAAACGACTACTATAAAAAGTTACTACTTGGAACGCTAACAATGTCAGCTATCAATGAACCAAAACATCACAATGGTCGTTAAAGAATGTTGTTCCACCTTGTAGCTCTGGGTAAAACGCTACAAAAAGACAATCTGATAAAAGTTGTAGAGTAGTAACTTCGTGAGGTACGATATGTATGACAAGAAGACACTTTACCTTTTGCGCCTAGTAATACAATACTAAAAATGTTCTTAAAAACGCATCTAATATAAGTCTCGATGCTAAAAAGAAAAGTGGTTCTTAATTACTAATTTCTTAAAAAAACAATTACTAATTACTACAACTGATTGGTGACCATTCAAATGAAATTTCGCGGTTAATTTCATTGTAGTTTTAACTATTGCGTCTGTGATTGAAATCCAAGAGTTAGACCACTCAAATGGAAACTACAGAACACGCTGCGGAAGGTAGTTTCCATTAGTAAGAGATGAAAGCACCGTTGAGTACCAGGGCTGGGTACTTTCTCAGTGTGGTGCTCTGTTTCGATATTTTGAAGAACAAAAACTGGCACTATATTGTCTTTGGAAGTCAATGTGGCAACGGAGTTTTCACAAGGATGTAAGGATCCCCAAAAAGAGAGCAACATTTAATTTAATTTAATTTAATTTAATGAATTCGTCACCAAGGTTATAATACAATTAATTAAAGTAAAAATACAGATTGTGATGGGGGAAAAAAACAAAACTTGCGTCCCAGTTGCGATCTGACCCCCTACTACTACAAACATGTAAAAAGCTACAAGCAGAGTAAAAAATGGTATTTTAAAATACAACGCCACTACAATACAACAACAATCCCACCAACCTGTTTCTTATTCGCGGCACTTTCCAGAATGAGCTCATTTTTCTTTTCCTCCAGTTCAGGTTTTTCCTTGGCAGCCACAATCCCAAGCAGCTGATCTTCAAGCCCCAGGGGGGTGATCATGAAATTCACTAGTGTCACCTTCACTGAGATTTCCGGTAGGTAGTGGGGATTACGCAGGCGCGTGGTGATGTAAAACCGGAAGTCACGTGAGTACTCGATGCTGTTCTCACCGAGTTTGAGATACTGTGAATGACATGAAGGTAAGAATGAGTGCACGAGTTATGAAACGATTAGAACAAAAACTCTCCAACAAACACGGTAAAAAACGAGTGAATGAGGCTTTCCTGTAGTTCTAAGAAATAAATTGCATTTTCAAGTAAGCCGAATATGCTGCACTTACAGCAAGTTTAGAACTTACACCTTCGTCGAACGCCAAACGACATAAAATTTGTTTTCACCTTTTATTGCTTCCTGCTATGCAAAGAGTTCCTTATTGTTTTTGAAAGTCTTTCCAATTGTACTTATAATTTATCCTTTTGTTAACTGTAAGTCTGGCCCGCCTAGATTGAGCCCTAGCTACCTGCGGGCCGCCTAATCTTTTTTCGTGTTTTGAAAATAAAATTTTGAAATTCAAATTCTGCGTCTTTAATGTTTATTTGACAATGTATTCCCACTATTCTTCGACGTTACTAGTGATGTGTTCTTCAATGGCGTCGTGATAGGTCATTTTCCAAAGGATAACCAATCTATACAGAGATTGAGAGGTCTGCCTGTGGTTTCCCTGCAAGTGGCACGGTTGGAATATCCAAATTGTGACTAAATTCATTGCGTAAAACTACCTACCTCAACACCGCCTTGTTTGAATGTCTGCTTCAGGAGAAGAGGTTCCAGAATGGGGTCCAGTTCCTCTCCAACATTTTCCATCAGCACAGGTGTTCCAAACTAACAGCACAAAACACGTTTGAGTAGAAAGGATCCTTGCATAAACACAACTCTTACTATTAAAAATTACGTGCCTATCTGGAAGACGTCTACAAGAATTTTTTCTTTTTCTTTTTATTTTATTTTATATTATTTTTTTTGCAAATATGTCATTTCCACTTCATTGTCAACGTTCCCACTTGAGTCTTAGTTTTCCTAATTTACCTAAGGTAATTAAGACCCCCACTAAGGATTAAAAACAATAGAAGAAATAGATGCAAATTTGTCAATTCCACTTTCTTGTCAACGTTTCCGCTTGTGTCTTAGTTTTCATAATTTTGTGGCGATTGAACATTAAAACATATCATTTGCAAATTCGTTGTGATGTTCAGAAATTGCTTCCTTTACAAAAGAACTGATTTTAAATTACAGGTACCGCACTGGTCGGGGCGTGTTGGAATACCCGGATTATTACGCAGACATATCGGAAATCAGTTAAGGTGCGAAAACGGCCCACCTACAAGAATCGCCATCTGCTTACGCTCGGATCACTATATTATAAACAACAATTTCGCTGGTTTATCATTCTTACCGTAATGCTATTTTCCAAGGTACGTATATAGTTAGCGTCGGAGAGTTTGATCACCGAAAGTTTGTTTTCCTTCTCCATGTTCTTTACCCACTTGTTGGCTTGACCTGTAAGAAATTTCAACAAAATTACTGAAAAATATTTAATCTCACTAGCCACTTATTCAATCTATCTTTTGTGCTAGAGACGCGAAACCTTTGCTTCTATGTCAATTGATAAATGAAAATATATGACATTCATATATAGAACTGCGCGGGTTGAATGACTAAAGATGTGAAAGATCATCACACTTGTGGACGCTTCTTAAGCAGCTGCGAAAATAAAGCCTGAAAATGCGGGATTCGAATCAATGAACATCAGGGAGCTGGTCTGCTCCGAGTTGGCTTGTTAGCTTAGTTGGTAGAGCACTGCACTGTTATCGCAGAGGTCGGGGCTGCGACTCCCATACAAGCGAAAAGGTCGGAATACGATATAGCGTTTAACTGAACTGATTCGAATTATTCCATTAAAACAGTGAGTTATGAGAGATTCTAAGTAGAGCGCTTCACAGCAAACCAATTAAAAAGGAATTTCTTCAAAGGGAACCTCCACCGTTACAACAAAATGACGCTAAATTGTGGTAAATAACTAATAGATTCAAACGTTTGTTTTAAAACTGAAGTGTACAAAACTTATTTTCGCTTTTAAATCTGACTGGCCGCTATTTTGGATTTCGTAGCGCCATTCGGTCACCCAATTTTTCCAATTTCCTGACAATAGCTGCAACCAATTGACCTCACAAAATCAAAAAAAGGCGTCGCCCGGGAAATTTAAAAGTGAAAATAGGCGTTAAGGATACCCGATTTTTTGTGCAGTTAAATGTCGTTTCCACTTTTTAAACTAAATTTTGGAATATAGTAATTATTTCCAACAATTTAGGTTCAATTTGTTGTAAGAGTGGAGGTTCCCTTTAAGGTTGTATTGCAGTAGACGTTAAACAGTGCTCTGTTTACCTTGCGGATCAATCATGAGCGGCCATCTGCGCGCGTTGTCCACAATAATGCCGTTATCAACAGAGAAGGAATCCACCGGGAGACCAGCAATGTTCCAGGCGCGGATTTTGACCGGGCTTCCGAGAGTCGCGTTCAAAGAAAAGGACTCGGAGCATGGGATCTTTTTCACATTGCACTTGTCAACCCAGCTTGATATGCAGTCCTGTGTGGAGAGATCACAGCGAAATTAGGCTACTGTCACATGAACGACTATCTGGTTAAACGCTAAGTTAAAGTGTGTATTACCAAAACCAATGATTGAAAGCTGCTGAACAGAACTTTCTGATGGCGTTGTTTATGATACTTTCAAAAACTCATCAATAATTCGTGAAGGAAATACAAAAGTGAGTGAGTGTCTTTCCATCTGAGATAGACACGGCTAAATTTTAATTCCGATTTTCCAGGCCAATACCCCCAAATCTTAAGATTAGTGTAATAATGAATAGATCCACAGTAAAACTTTTCAAGCCGTTCAATAAAATACACAATTTGCGTTTTATCAAGTCCTAAAACACTCGGTTGCGCTTCGTGTTTTTAACTTGATAAAACACTCCTGCTCATTTATTAAACTTTACGTAGAGGGTAGATCAACCTTTTGGGTCTGTGAAGGAAATCTTAAAGCGTGAGCATTCAACTGAAAACTATCGGTTAGTACTTTGAAGTGGTGTCGTTTATAACGCAGTACAGGGAGTTATAAATTTTGCATCTATGAATGAAGGTATAAAGTTTGACCATAGAATATTGAAAGCTATTTAAATGTACTTTCCATTTTTACCAAGCTGTACATGGGAGCGTGTGGATACAATCCTGAAGTGTGGCCATTGAAATGAAAGCTACTAAGCAGCACTTTGCCATGGTGCTATTATAACGCCTTATTGTATGACTGGCTCTTTCAGCGGTCAAGATGAATCAATTCTCCTGCTGTGATTGGCTACCCGTGAGGTCAAGATGGAGCCATCTCGGGATAGCCCGTTCGTCCCGCGTTTTACGGTCTTTTCATGGCGTCCTTTGAGTCATATAATAAATCCTTTATTGACCAAACTTGTTCGGTCAAGATGGCGGGATATTGGCCTCGTTCTTTTTTTGCGTGTTTGTGGACTTCGACTTCGTCTCGGTCCTATAAACACGCAAAAACGAACTTGGCCAATATCCCGCCATCTTGACCTCACGCTTGGTCAATATAACCCATATGTATAAGGTGGTTCCAAATTTTGGCTCCGTGAAAGAAACCCTGCAATGTGACCATTGAAATGAAACCTATGGACCAGGACTTTCGTGTAGTGCTGTTTGTACCACTAAATCAGGTAGTCGAAGTGATTGTCACTTAGACGAGGCCCTGTTTACAATTATACATTTAAAGAAGACTTTATTTTGGCGATAGTGACGTTGTAATGTTAAATATTTGAGCAGAAGTGCTTTATCAAGTTTAAAACATGAGGCGCAGCCGAGTGTTTTACGACTTGATAAAACACGAATTGCGAATTTATTGCCGAAACGGCTTCAAAAGCATTACTGTACAGCTATTCATTCTTACACTAATATTTAAATTTTGAGTTATTTGGCCTGGAAAATCGGACGTAAAAATTAGCCGTTTCTATATCTGATATACAGACACTCGTTAAACATTAATTTAATTTGTATTTCCTTCATAAATTATTAATGATTTTTTGCACAGTTGATCAAGTCAAGAATTGAAGGTTAATGACCATAGCTCGAAAGTTAACAGAAAAGTCAAATTACATTTCTGAAGTCCACGGTGAAAGGGCCCAAATAAGCCACCACTCCCGAGGACAATAGCACATCCCCAGTGACCCTGTCATATCGGTCGCTCAGCACCCGCGCTGCCTCGGTCCAGCGGTCTTTTTCTCCACCCAGTCCTCCGATCAATTTTTCTGCTCGGTCAAGTTTTTGCTCGCATATCATGATATTGTGCTCCAGCTCTTTCTTCTTGTTCGTCATAACGTCGAATTCATCGTTCAACGCTTGAAGTTTATCAACAACCTAACGACAAAAGAGAGGACAAAACGTCACTGCGGCCATGTTGGTGTCCCAAACTAAACCTCTGGGAATTAAACTCCATTTTTTATGCTAATACTTTTTTTGATTCAGTAAACCGAAAACGCTCTGTAGAACTTATTTGTATTTTCGGCATTGAACTAGATCTAACATGAAGTCGAAACTCTTGCGCGGGAATACATTTACATATGAAAAGACTCCCCCCGTTGTTATGATAAATGGAATTGTATTGTTTTGTCTTTTGCTTTGTTTGTTTTACGTCATCTGTGCTCCGGTACCTGCAGAAGGAACCCAACAAACACTACAAATAAAAACTACTATAACAACAAACAGAAAATCCAGACAAACAAAAACAAACTACCCCAAACAACCAAAATAACAAAAGTGGAAATACAAGTTGAAAAAAAAAAAAAATCTTTTGACTTTGAAGGGTTAGTTAATAAAAGAACCAGAATCTTAAATCACATTCAGAACAAGAATCAATCCAATAGCTCACTTAAAAAAACTGGGAACGAGTGCCGCGCAAAGGATTGTGGGATTGTTTGGGGGACGTGTTTTGCGAAGAGACAATCGCGTCCTCCCAAACAATCCCACGAGCCCTCACGCGGCAATCTTGATCTTAATATTTTCCAGAGTGAGCTATGGAGCCTTTAACACGCCACATAAAAGTAACAAACTACGTATGTAACTTAAAGAACGCTTGATTTAATATCACAACACAAAAAAGTGCGTAATAACCTAGTTTGAATTTAGAATGAGTTAAAACAAAACTGCGCTATTGTAATTCACCAGACGTTTTCACGGCAGCACGTTACCAAAAAAAGTCCCCATTGCCTGGTTAGGTCCCCAACTAACCTCCTTGAGTTGAGCTCGTTTAGCATTTAACTTCTCCATTTGTACTGCCAGCTCGGCTTCTGCTTGAGCAAGTTTTTCCTTCTTGGGAGCAACAACCTAAACAAAACACAACGAAATGAGTCCACTTTGACCACATTCAGAAACCAAGCACATTGTCAGCTTGCATAAACATACTCAAAACTTTAGGGAATGTTTTCCAAACGGCTCTTTTCGTGTACACTAGTGTAATATTTTGTAGCAACTGCAATAAAGACGATGTTTGCTGTCCTCTCATCGCTCTTACAGCGGTTTTCAATTGAACATCGAAAGTGAATTGGGTTTGCGCTGGTTTTGCATTGCTTCACTCTGTGATTGGCCAGAAAGCTCGCCGCGAGCTTTCTGGCCAATCGCCAAACCAATCGCGACTTGCACGCGCGCATTTTCCCACGCTTTTCTTCGGTTACGTGTAATTGCTTTGAATTCTGATTGGCTCATTGCGCCGTGTGCCTCTGTTGGGATTGGCTTGAGCAATTGCTTTGGTTTTGGTTTTAGACACTCAATTGTACGACCTTATGCAAAGTGAACATAAATTTCCAGTCACTCCGGTAAGTGCTTTAAGCACAGTTCTCAGAAAAGGAAGGAAAAAATTCCGTTGCTTCCTATAAAAAGGACTTTACCTTGGCGACTCTCTCGTACACTTCCATGGCTCGCACCCACCTACACAGACCCTCGCACGCGGAGGATACTGAACGAATGTTGTTGGGGTCGAAATCAGGATTCGTTACATACCTCAGAGAAGAACAAGTTATTTTAGTACCACACACCACACACCATGATCAATATACTTGCCAATCTATAAGCGTTTTAATTCAACTCTCGTAAAGTGACACCCTCGACACATATTCCTCAAAGTACTCATGAATTTGTTGACGTCGAAACACAATCCATAAAAGAACGATATATAATGGTCTTCATCCTTTGTAAACAAAGCAATAAACACCAATACAAAAGTGGGAAAGTGATGAAAAACTAATAACAGCACCCAAATGTCCGTTAACTGTCATACACCATAAATAAATGTCTCCAAATGTTGAACATTCTGAACTTCTCATATAAACCATTTTTATCGTGTTCAGTCCACACACATAACGTGGCTTCCAACCATCACCAATTCAGAAATTCTATCCAACACTCCTGTGCGGGCCTGGATTTTTTTTCACGCTTTATATTCACTGCTGCTTAAGTAGTGTTCATAACTGGGATGATCATTGACATATTCATTCTTTAATCCGCAGTTCAAATATACTGATGATTTTCATATATTCATTCTCATATATTCATCATTCACGGGTGTATTACGAACCAACAAAATGACCAGCTCCCAGTTGGCTTGTTAGCTCAGTTGGTGGAGCACTGCGCCGCTGCCGGGGAGGTCGTGGGTTCGAATCTCGTGCGGGCCTGGATTTTTTTCAAGCTTTATGTTCACTGCTGCTTATGTAGTATTCATAACTGCGATGATCATTTGTTCAGAAGGACTAGGAATTAGACATGAGCAGTGTAGGATCAGAAGGAGCATGAGGTTTTCTGATCGGCCATGTTTTTGTTGTCACGAACCAGTTAGTGTTTTGTCGGTTCATTAAACGTGTTTAAAGTAAGAAACGATGACTTAACCTTTAATAGTTGAACCGTTCGCAAGAACATCTGGTAGCAGAGCGAGGTTCCGAAGAGAATTTTGAACATGGAACGTCTGAAGAAGGAAAAAATGAGATCGAAGTGCTCATACACGAAGAACCGAAACAAGCTTATGATGGTGATGGAAGGAGAACTGTCGTCGAGAATGCAGGTTATGGAGAACCTGAATGTTTTTACGGACGCTTACGAGAGTGTGCTTCGAGTCTGCGAAGAGTTAGAAGCTTACTACGAGACCACAAGGGATTCGAAAAAACTCCGTGCTGTTTCGAAGGAACTGGATGCAATTGAGGAGGATTTCACCGAAGTCGAAGCAGTTGTGAAAGGATATCTGAGCGGCACAAGCAAATCGCAAGCTAAAGACCAAACGGAACGACTAAGAGAAGAAATAACGAAACAGGAAGAAGAGCTCTTGCGAGTCGAACAGGAAATCGAGCGAACTGTTGCTGAATATGAAAAGCAACTTGCACGGAACCTTCATAACAAGAAACCAGCGCCAGGACCAGAACAAGGCACAAAAGAAACTAGTGAATAAAGGGGATTAGTTTCTAAAGAAACTGTGGTGCTACGTCGGTGGGGGAGTGAAACACGAAAATTTGGTTTATCAAGTTGATAATGTAAATTGACCACCGTAGCCCTAGTGAATTTCGCGACCGAGAACGAGAAACGACAAGTCAATCAGAAGGTTTTAAAGAGACCCCGTTGTCAAGAGAGCCGTTAAGGAAACAAGATTTTGGTGCTCAAACGCAACCTGTTGTATCTTCGTGCACTCAAATTCCGAACGCTTCGACCACAATTGGAAGGGTGACCGGACTGCCTCCGCCTTCGTTCCCTGGAGGTGTTTATACGTCGACTCCACTAACTCAGTTTTATCCTCCAAACTCAGTACCGCCTGCGCCCTCTTCAGTGGAACAGCGACTTCAGTTTCAACAGCCAACTTCAGTGACACCTGTGATTTCAGTCCAACGTTTAATGAATCAGTCACAGGCTTCACCGTTTTCTACAGTGAGCACATCATCGTCGAGCGTTTGTGTACCATCACTAGCGCAACAACTACCCTTCAGTGGAGGTCAAGGTCAGTTCATGCTCACTGGAAGAAACCAACTATCTTTACTGTCCACTGCAGACCAGATTAGTGCAGACTCCTCTGCTCTACTAAAAAGAGTAAGTGTTCCTAAGTTCTTTGGTCAAAAGAAAAATTATGAAGCTTGGAAAGCGGCATTTTATTCCTGTGTGGACTGAACTGGAGCTACACCAGAGTACAAGCTTTTACGATTGCGGGAATGCCTGCAGGGTGAACCTCTAAGAGTCATTGAGAACCTGGGACACTCAGCAGCAGCGTATGAAGCAGCCAAGTCCCGTCTAGAACGAAAGTATGGAGGAAAACGAAGGGCCCTAATACTTAGACTTGAAGAGCTGAACGCCTTTAAACCAGTGAGAGAAGGTAATGAGAGAGACCTGGAGAAGTTTTCAGAGCTGCTTGATGGGATTGTTGTGAACTTGAAGGATGCTAACCAGGAGGCAGAGCTTGGAAATGGACCATTGTACATCAGTCTCCAGCGGAAGTTTAATAAAGAGCTTCTGTCTAAGTACAAGCAGTGGGTTACAGACAACCACCGAACAGAGAACGTGAGCGCATTGAGAGAGTTTATCGACAGAGAATCCGAGTTCCTGACCACAGCTTCAGAGACCATAAGCGTTGTTCTCAAAGAAACCCCTAAGAAGGAGAGGAATAGCCCCGCAGCAGCATCATCTTTCGTAACTAGTGATTCCCCACTTGATAAGAAGAAACCAAGTCAGGCGTGTAAGGTGTGCAATGGGCAACATGGAATTTGGTCTTGTGAGAGCTTTAAAAGAATGACAGTGCCAAAGCGATGGGAGCTAGCCACAGGACACAAATTATGCTTTCGTTGTCTAGCAAACGGCCATAGAGGTGAAGAGTGTTTTAGGTGCAGAGTGTGTGGACTAAATGGATGCAGATCACATCATCATCGAATGCTTCATGAGGATCAAGCTGAAGTCAAGACCCCTCAGAATGATTCCACAATTAGGTCAGACCTGCTGCCCATATCTGTAAATGGATCAGCTGAAGAAGGAGAGACAAATGAGAGAACCCATATGACGACGACTACAATGAAACTCACTGTTCCTTCTGAGTTTGTGGCCCTACGGACCGTTCCTGTGTATCTGGCCAGTGGAGGAAGACAAGTGAAAGTGAATGCCCTCCTGGATGAAGGAAGCAGTAGGTCTTACTTGAACAGTGATGTTGCTTCAGAATTGGGACTGGAAGGGAGACCACATGAGTTGACTGTGAAGGTGCTTAATGACAATCAGGAGAAGCTTAACTCCTCAGTTGTAGAGTTCACGATCAATAGTTTGGATGGAAGAATACACAAACAAGCATCCGCTTACACGACTGAACGAGTCACTAGCAACATGCAAGTTGTGAATTGGAACTTGTGCAAAACCAAGTGGAAGCACTTAGAGCGCATAAAGTTCCCACAAGTGGGGCCCAGACCCATTGTTGACCTGCTCATTGGGGTGGATCAGGCTGATCTGTTGTATTCATTGGAAGATGTTAGAGGAACACCGGGAGAGCCCATTGCTAGACTGACGCCACTGGGGTGGATCTGCATTGGGAACCCTGAATTACAAGCAGGCCAAGCTCAAACGAATTTCACCTTTCTGGTGAATGACTCACACGAACTGAACAATCTTGTCCGACGATTCTGGGACGTTGATGATTCCAAAGAAATCCAGATTGTCAAACCAGAGGAGAAGAGAGCCAGAGATGTGGTTGCTGAGACATTGACCTTTGAGGATGGCCACTACAGTGTCGGGTTGCCCTGGAAGACCAAGGACCATGACTTACCAGATAATTTCACAATGGCCGTGCATCGTCTGCAACACACAGAGAAACGACTTCAGAAATCCCCAGAACTTGCCAAAGCTTACAGTGATGTACTTGAGACATACGAAGACAAAGGTTACATCCGCAAGGTCTTACCAAATGAAAAAAGGCCGGATCAAGTATGGTATCTACCACACTTTCCAATTCTGAGGCCAGATAAATCCACAACAAAGGTCCGAGTTGTATTTGACGCATCTGCAAAATGTGAAGAAGTTTCTCTCAATGATTTTCTGCTGCAAGGTCCAAAGCTCCAAAATGACCTGTTCGCTGTATTGCCTTAATATGTGACATTAGGGAAATGTACTTGCAAATTAAGCTGAACCCATCTGACCGGCCTTCTCATCGTTTCTTGTGGCGAAAAATCCCAGTGTGTTTGAATTTGAACGGGTTGTATTTGGAGTAAATTCATCACCGTTTCTGGCGTAGTTTGTCATCCAAGAACACGCTCGGAGGCATCAATCACAGTTTCCCCTTGGGGCAGAGACCGTTTTGAATAGCACTTACATGGATGATAGCATGGACTCCGTTCCAGATAAGGAGGCCGGGATTGAATTGTACAAGCAGCTTTCACAGTTGTGGGCTTCAGCTGGAATGCATGCGAGGAAGTGGCTGTCTAATGTTCCAGAGGTGTTGGAGCACATCCCACATGCTGATTGCGTTACAAAGGTGGATCTTGATAGAGGAGAACTGCCTGTTGTGAAGACACTGGGTGTGTTGTGGACCCCAAATGAAGATGAGTTCAAGTACCAAGTGCATCCGCCTAACAGAGATCACTGCAGTACCAAGCGTGCGTTCTTGAAGGGAATCGCCACCTTGTTTGACCCCCTTGGGTTCTTGGCGCCATATGTCATTCGAGCCAAGATAATTCTTTAAGAGATGTGGGAAAGTGGGGTTGACTGGGATGACCTGGTGAAAGAAAGCTTGTCAAAGAAGGCCCAGCAATGGTTTGAAAAACTTTCTGAACTTCCCCGTCTTTGTGTACCTATATGCTTGCGGATTGGATGGGGATTCAAGGAGATTACCTTGCACACCTTCACTGACGCGTCTCAGCAGGCGTATGGTGCGGCTACGTATGTAAGACATCTATACGAAGATGGATCTGTCACTTGTCGTCTGGTAGCTTCGAAATCGAGAGTTGCACCCCTTCAAGCTGTTAGCATCCCTCGTCTTGAATTAATGGCTGCAGTGGTTGGACTCCGTCTTGCTGAGGCCTTCGGAGACGTGCTGAATGTTCCCAAACATGAATGGTTATTTTGGTCAGATGGTGTGGATGTATTGTACTGGATCCGTGGCTGTAGCCGAAAATTCAAACCCTTTGTAGCGAACCCAGAACAGTGGAGGCATGTGCCAACCAAGCAGAATCCAGCTGACCTGTTGACAAGAGGACTAAGTGTCTCTGCACTTATTGATGAAGAAAGCTGGTGGAAGGGTCCAGCGTTCTTGATGTAAGAGGAAACAGAATGGCCAGAAAAGAAGCAATACCAAGAACATGCACAGGAACGCTCATTTCTGTCCACAGTGACGGAAGACCGCTCGGATCCAACCAGATACTCCAGCTGGACTAGGCTTACAAGAGTGTCCGCAACAGTGAATAGTTTCCTAGAAAACTGCCGCCTGCCATCAACGTTACGCAAGAAAGCAGCTCTAGGGCCAGAAGAAATTGTCACTTCAGAAATGCATTTTATTAGACTTGCTCAACAAGAAGAATTTCAGGACGAAATCCAAGCACTGAAGTCAGGAAAAGGGCTACCTGGAAAGTCAAAGTTGTTGCCCCTGAAGACGGTATTGGATGAAGAAGGTGTACTTAGGTGTGACGGGAGGCTCAAATTCGCGGACTGCTTACCATGGGAAACTCGCTATCCCATAATTCTTCCCAGAAATCACCAGATAACTAAGCTGATCATAAAGGACAGTCACGAGAAGTACCAACACGGAGGTATAAACCAAGTCCTTGCTAACCTCTCAAGCAGATACTGGATAGTCTCAGCCCAAGAAGCCATCAGAGAGTGGGAGAAAGAATGTTTGACGTGCAGACGGAGAAAGGTCCCCCCTGCCAAACAAGTTATGGCCCCCTTACCAGAGCTTCGAACCCAGAAGTCCTTGCGTGCTTTCAGTCAGACGTCTATTGACTTTACTGGACCATTCTACACCAAGCAGGGAAGAGGAAAAACCCGTCATAAGAGATATTTGTGCCTGTTTACATGTTTAGGTACGAGGGCAGTATATTTGGAGGTGGCATATGGCCTTGATACAGACTCCTTTCTGAACGCATTCTTCCGAATGGTGTCACGACGTGGCCTCCCAAAAGATGTCCTTTCAGATAATGGCACAAATTTTGTCGGAGCAAATAATGAATTAGAAGAGTTAGCAGTCTTAAACAGAGAGAAGATCCAGGAGAAAACAGCGTGTTATGGCATTAAATGGCACTTCAACGCACCTCTTGCCCCTCACTTCAGTGGCGTCCATGAAGTGATGATAAAAGCTGCTAAAAAGGCCAAGAACTTTCAAGAGGGAGATGTAGTCATACTGATGTCACCGGACAGCCCTAGGGGGCGATGGCCATTGGGCGCATCACCAAAGTGCACCCTGGTCAAGACGGAAAAGTTCGAGTGGTGGACGTGCAAGTTGGGAAGAGTGTCATGAGAAGACCAGTAGTGAAACTTTGTCCTCTAGAACATTGTGATTAGGAGAGATGAACTTTAGATTTTACTCAGAGACGATGAAAGTGTGTTTTCAAGAACTTTATTCAATTGAACTCTTACATGCAAGTCCTTTGTATTTGTCATTTGCGTTGTTGATATTGTCATATCAAGGAAGGGAGAATGTTCAGAAGGACTAGGAACTAGACATGCGCAGTGGAGGATCAGAAGGAGCATGAGGTTTTCTGATCGGCCATGTTTTGTTGTCACGAACCAGTTAGTGTTTTGTCGGTTCATTAAACGTGTTTAAAGTAAGAAACGATGACTTAACCTTGAATAGTTGACCCGTTCGCAAGAACATCATTCACATATTCATTCTTTAATCCGCAGTTCAAATATATGATTTTCATATATTCATTCCTATATATACTCCTGTTTACAATACCGGCCTCAATTTTTCACCCTTCCTCCTATTCGAATTCCTGATATTTGATAGGTTATCGCATTCGTTTTCTATACCAGCTAAGGTGTAACGTACATCAGAAAATTTTCACCACTTACTTCTCCCTGATCTTTTTAATAATGGTGGCACCAATGTTGTCCTTATCGTAAATTTTTAGAGACTCTAAGAATCTCATGTCTCCCAGCATCTTCTGAGATGGACCCCAGTAGTCTTCCACCATGCGTCCCGATCCCGAGGGATCAGGCTTTCTCTCGGCTTTAATCCCTTTCATAATACACACAGCTTCCATGACAAGTTTTACGGCTGAAGGTGGGTTCTGCAAACGGGAAAGCAACACGTTAAATAGATCAAACGTTGAGTTCCTTGGGCATGAAAAAACAAAGTAGACCCCTCAGCAAGGGTTTTGCTTCAACTTAAGTTTCTAAGCCGTAAAAATTCAAATGAAACTCTTCAGCAGCAGTCTTATGTATTGCTGTAAAAGGAGGTTGTAGCTTTGGAAACGGTGTGTAAATCCTAAAGTGTGACCTTTTCAATGAAATCTACTGGGTAGAGGGGAAAACCGGCGTACCCAGAGAAAAACCTCTCGGAGAAGTGTAGGGAACCAACAAACTCAGCCCACATATGACGCCGAGTCTGGGAATCGAACCCGGGACACATTTTTGGAAGGCGAATGCTCTCACCACTGAATTACTTTCTTGTTGTGCTATTTCTTATGCTGTAGCATGTGACTTTTTCTTTTCCAGTGAGTGGATGAAAGCAGAAAGTGCCGACCTGAAAAATAAACATTACTGAGCAGTATTTGTCTGTGGTGCAGCTTATTACACTGTGGAGAGTGGCTAACTTTTAAATGAGTGGATGCTACCCTACCAGGTGACCAGTCAAATTGAAAATTTTATCGATACGTTTTGATAGTTGTGTTCAGTGCGGCGTTTCTCAAATTTTGTTTCTTAGTTTTTCAAAACAAGTGAGAAGTGATCCCTCATTTGCAACCCCGCTCTCCTTACCTTCATTGTCTTTACCATACTGATGTCACTGGGTTTGAGTGTATTCAGCGCCTGCATGGCTGCCTCCAGGGCTGGCATGGCCTCAGCGAGGTCGCTCTCACACTCATCCTTGATGCCTTTAGCTACGGCTGCCGCTTCACTAGCAACCGCTTCGTCTGCTGCCACAACCTATTGACAAACAAGGACGAACATCGGTTCGTACTTAGTACTTTTTTTAGAAACATCTGTGATACTGGAATTGATTTACATACAGTCAAAATGGTATTGAGAGTCTTGTATCCGAGTGATCACACGAGAACAGTTCAGAAATTTCCTCTTGAACTTGGCTTCTAGTTTGATGAGGCCATCTTTGGTTGTTAGTTTTATTAGGGAACTTTTCGGGACCTATTTTAGCGCGCTCATAATTCAGCACACGATGAGAAAGGAGCTCCTATTTACGTCAGCAACTAAGGGAAAACAACCGAACTGCACTTTTGTATTATGATTACAGCTTAGGGAAAATGCAGTTTATTATCCAACTCTACTTAGTACTGTTCGAATAGCACGCGAAACGAGGACAAATAAGCCGCGATATTTGTGCAGTTGGTTTTCTGAATAATAATAATAATAATAATAATAATAATAATAATAATAATAATAATAATAATAATAATAATAATAATAATAATAATAATAATAATAATAATAATAATCTGGTTTGGCGGTAACTGGTATTGCAAAAACCGGTTTGCTGATGAGCATATCTGTACAGTTCTGTTGTTACTTTCTCCCAAAGGTGACATTCCTTTGGTGCATTCTTGTGTTGGCTTTTCTCCAAAAGATGCGAAGTAGGCACGGGAAGACTGGAGCGAGAAATAACGAGGGGAAACTGTTGGGAAGGGAAGTCCCCCCAGGAACCCGCTCGGCTCGTTCTTTCCAATACTGTTTTTTCCACATCCACGAGTGGCTCGCCCGCATCACTGTTTAGAAACAGACTGTAGCAGGCTAGTTCTCTATACACCAGTTTTAACTGATCGTATATAACCAACACGTGCTGCCCTCTAAGCGCGGATATTGGCCTTCATCTATCTATTTTCTACCTACAACTAAACATCACAACTTAATCAAGCTTACACTGTCACGAGAAAAAGGGGGGATTTCAACGGAGGTAACATTTTATCTTCTACCATAAGAAATACATGCGGAAATTGAGAAGAACATGCCTGCTGATATTGGAGATTAGAGCGTTAAGCCTTCACTTGGACAGTCTCAAAGAATGACTATTCAATACAAATTTAAAAGTAGAAGAAATGCTTAGGTTTGCGACAGCAAAGAAACCTCTAACCAAGTTTAGACGCATGGTTAGTGCTAACCATTGGTTAAGATGTATCAAAACCTGTAGGTTGTCATGGTATTTAACCCGGGTTAGCGTTAACCATGCTTCGAGCAACTGGGCCCAGGTATTGTACCAGCTAACGAAACAGGCGTCGCTTTTGCCAGTTTTCAAAGAGAACATGTCCACGATCTTACCTCCTTTTTAGCTTCCACCTCCACTGTATCCTGTTCAATCTTAATCATCAGCTTTTCCGTTTCCGCCGACGTTTTGATCAGTTCCGGTTGCAGATCGCTCAGCTCCTGTTGCATGACGGATACTTGAGACGAAGCAAAGTCCAGCTTTTCTAGTCCAGTGACGTAACGCTGCTTTAGTGTCATGATTTCTTGGCGTTTGATGTCCAGAAGTGTCTTGAATGTCATGATTAGTTCCAGGTACGAGGTGGGCGTGACATAGTTTTTGCGCCTTAGGGACTGGTAAAAGCTGTACACAGAAATATGACAAGAGTTGCAAGTTAAGTGACACTCAAGCCACAGGTAGCCCAACCTACACGGTGGCCGCCACAAAGACCAAAGAAAACACCACAGGATTTGACTCACTGATTGGTAAAAATAAAACGACAAACAACAGAAACAATGAAATTAGAACTTTGGAAAGCTCAGTCCTAACCCAGTTACTTTTCCTGATTACTCCACTTCAAGATTAGAAAAAACGCAAGCAGTTCAAAAATGGAGATCGTCATTATCAAGGACGCAGCAAATTTATTTCACTACGCATGGTGTAGAGACGTGTAAACGCTTTCTAAAGAAATGTGGCGTTTACTTCAAAAGGCAATAAAGAACAGCTGTTAAACTCTTTCTTGAGGTTTGCCGTGTGAACGTTCGAAAGCGAGTTTGCCCTGTACGGTATTGGGGACGAGGACAGCACAGCTCGCGACGGAACTGAGTCGCATATGACAGCCAAAAGCAAATGTCGAGCCGTCTGAAACGGCCATTATGAACATCTGTCACCATATCCAGACGGTTATTTACTCTTCCTCTACACTCACCTATCAGAGAGTTCTCTAACGCTCTCGTGGAAATACTTGCACATAAACACGCACTGTTTGCGTACTTCATGCGCCATATCCACTTCCTCCAGGAATTTATTCGCCACCATCTCCAGCGCATCCTCAGGCCACGCCTAAAACATTGTAACAAAATTCAACAGAACATTCAAGCCGATTGGCAAACTTTATCTTACAATCTCGGCAAAAATGAACATATGAATGATCATCGCAGTTAGGAACACTACTTAAGCAGTAGTGAAAATAAAACCTGAAAAAAAAATTCAGGTTTGTACGGGATTCGAACCCACGACCTCTGCGATATCGGTGCAGCGCTCTACGAACTGAGCTAACAAGCCAACAGGGAGCTGGTCATTTTGTTGGTTCGTAATATTATTTTCACCACTGCTTAAGTAGTGTTCCTAACTGCAGTGATCATTCATATCTTCATTCCTTAATCCACAGCCATTCAAAGATATGACTTTCATATATTCACAGTCATTTAATGAGAAAAATATTTAGATCTTGAGTTGAATCAGTATGAAAATAGCAAATATGTTTAGCAAACAAAACAACAGCGTAAAGTTGCACTGGAAACTGCGACGAAAAACAAGATCCGACAACAAACAAAGTTTACTAAAGTACACCATTTATCGGAGCTCCCAGCGAAAACCTTTTTTTCGGAAAAAAAACCATCATGCTTATCAACAACAACAAGTTTAAGGAAGCTTGATGCTCGGATATCATAACCCAAGGTTTTGGACATTAAACAGATGAGCCGGGAGAAAGAAATCTTTCCACTGGCCATGTTAACAGCCAAACCTACTTTGCGTTTAACACCGAAACCCCGCTGCCTTGAACAAAGGCGAATTTTATCCAACCAAGACACTCTCTCTAAGAGAACCTTGTTTTCTTTGATGTGACTTTGTGAATTATTTTTTTTACTGACTTCCTCTCGAACTCCTGCTTATGAGAAGGAGGAATTTTTGTTCTTGAGTGTTCAAGGCAGCGGGAGCTAGCTCTTCATATATTAACTGCAGACTTACCTGGAACCAATCGATAGTACAGCAGTTGATCAGTGAAGGGAACATTCTCATGCGGCTCCTGAAAGCATCGCCGATGGGACTCATAGCTAGCACCACGTGTAAATTAGCACGAACCCGCTCGATGAAAAAGTTGTACATCGCCAGGGGCGTGGCGTCGATTTTACGGCCCTGAAAAAGCAAGGAAAAAAGTCGAAACTAGTCACACGAAAAATGATGCAGAAAGAAAGAGGCTTGAGTAACAACTGAAAGCTAAAAACCGCATGCAAAACTACAACGCGAAAAACGTTTGTAAACGTTAAGAAAGAACATTAAACTTTTCGCCATAATCAAATTTGTGCGCACGCTTAGCATGCGCGTGCGTTAGAACATTCTAAACAGGACAATAGGACCATTTATACGGGAGAAAATAAGACGCGTCTTCTATAAGACGCGATTTAAACAAGACGCGAACTGATGGTATAAATGGTACAAAACAAGCGTTCGCGTCTTACATAAGACGCGTCTTATCTTAGAACAAGGTTTTCAGCTGTTCTTAACTGTTCCGAACTTCCTCGTATAAATGGTTCCACGTCCTAAATAAGACGTGAACTGCAAGTGCGCGTGCATAACAACCACAGCAACATGAGCTTGTCTTACGATTAGATACTGTAATTGGTTGCAAAAGATGGGAGAGCCATCAATCGCACCAACCCGTCGATCGCTTTGTTCCGACTCTTCTCGGATTTCTGTTGTATTCTTTGTATGCTACGTCAAGTTTATAAATTTTCTATAACAGCGTGGTCTTCATAAGAAAAAAATCTCTGAGAAAGTCTCTTCCTTCTTAAAATAATAGGACAGCACGCTTTTGTTTCTTGCTACAGCGCGCCATCTTGGCGGATAAGCGAGGCTGTATCAAAAATCAAAGGATCTGTGAGCCAACTCGTGAATTGAATAAGCAAATGTAATTTATTAGACTTGTCTCAAGTCGACCTCTCGAGTCTCACAGCAGAAAAGCCGAGAGAGTAATTTATATGATAAAAATCGATGTTTGATTTCAAAACGCACAAAACACGCGAAGAATATCAAAGATCTTCAAAAATAATTTTTACCACCGAATGCACTTTAGACAGATAGATAACAATTTTTTACTTCTTATATTCTTTAGGGTAACATATACCTTCATGCGTAGCTAAACGGCAAACAGCTTATTAAATATTCAAAACGGGTTATTTATTAGCGTACGCTAACCAAGTCAGTCAAATTTGTCAGGGGCACCCAATGACAAGTTTCGGTAGATATCTGTTCGGTGGAGGGTAATTCGCCTTCGGCTTTCGGCGTCGATGAAAGAGAGCACTCGGATTTTCATAACTAAAACGTGGCCCAAAAGATTCGCAATTGGGAAATCATAGCCCCTGAGGTTTTCGGAAAGGTCGTTATTGCTGTTTATGGCAGTCAAAAACGTCGGCTAGCATTTTCGGAAAGAAAATAGCTCCCTAGAAAGTTCGTGAAAAGTTCATTTCAGCTTGCATTTTCGACTCTCATATCAGGTATTTGGTCCAACGAAGAGCACGATGGACCTTGCTCTCCTGCTAAGATATCACAAAGCATGTCATCGCCTATTCTTGTGGTGAAATGATCTTTGCAAGCAGTCTTGATGTTAGCCAGTGTCACTTCCTCATAATCAAAAGGTACAAACTCTTTCGGTCCTATTCTTGAGTACTTTTGGGCTTTTCCCGACACCTCCGCACTTAGCCGCCGGATAACTTCTTCTGCTTTTGACAGTATGTCCTTGCTCACACCTCCCTTCTTGCCAATTCTTTGTTCCTTCATCGCTTTTTGGAGCGATGTTTTTCCACGCGACGGCCATCTTTGCACTATAACATCGCAAAGCCTTGTGGGCTATGGCAACGATAGGCCATGACAAGTTTAAATTGACTTGCGTTTTAATTTTTATTTTACTTTTGCTTTTAAAAATATTTCACGAATATGTTTCGTTTTACTTTTCTTTTAAGACAGAAGAAAATTCCTCTTTTCATTTGCCTCAGACAATCATTTCTAACACCAATCAATTTTATATTCTGTTTACAGTTTATTCTCTAAGTTGTATTTGCTTATAAATTTGTGTTTTCTTTGCATTTCCAAATTCAAACTAATTTAATTTTGATTTTACTTTGATTATTCTATTGAATTCTCATTGATTTACTTTTTATTTAATAACAAATAAGTTTTGAACAATCTTAAAAAAACGAAATATTTCAATGGCAAACATCGGCCACCATACACAACTTTACGAACTTGAAAATATATTTTTAAACACTTTTAAGATTACCATTGGCTTCTTTTTCACCAGTCCACTATTTTCAGTAACAAAGGTCGCCATTTCGTTTGTTCAATACTCGCCAAAGACTATCAAATACATGGACAAGCCTTAAAACTGAAAATGTTAACAGGAATCGACCGAGCGAGCGAGCGAGTGCCATTCTTCCCTCCTCACTACAACTTGCTCTTGCGCATGCGCAATTCACGAGTTAATAAGACCATTTATACGAGATCTTCGCGTGTTATGTGGGACGCGAAGGTATAAACGGTACAGTTCGCGTCCTATTTAAGTCGCGTCTTAGATAAGACGCGTCTTATTTCCTCCCGTATAAATGGCCCTACTAACGCTTTCTATCTTTTCTGCGCTCACAACCAAATTATCTAGCCTGCTCCGTTTTACATTAAAAAACAGTTCTCAGTTTGATCGTAAGGCCTCATAGGTTCTCATCGATTCCTGTGTGCCTGCAAGCTGTGAACATTTTAATAACAATGAACTTGAGCTCAATTACTCGCTCTCGATTGACTTACAAATCTTACCCACTGCCGATCAGACAAACCCAAGTCAAAAATATTCAGTTACATACATTAAAGGAGGAGACCAAATGTCGCCAGCTTTAGTCAAAGGCATCTATCTCCCGGAGAATTCTTGGTTCCTGGAAGTGCTTTTCAAACCCGTTTTCGAGACTTTCGAGCGACAAATCAAACGCCGGCTCTCTGAGCCAAGTCGTGAATGTGCTACTACAGTAACTAGAGTCTGATAGGCAAGAAATGGTCATAATCTTGACTATTAGCTGAGAAACTGATGTTGAAAGTAAAATTTTAAAAATTCGCAGTGAAATTTGATCCTGTTGTCAGATGGGCGAATTTGATATGCGTTTGTTTACGTAGATTGATTTCTACTGTTTAAGCTGTCAAGTGTTCCTTAGAACTTGTTCTTTCGATTTTCAGTTTTAAAAATCTGTGTTTTCCTTCAGAGAACGGCACACTGCTATCTTGAAAATTCACGCGTGAAAGACACCGCAGTAATTTTGAACACCAAAGCTAACCATGTGCTAAAATGGCCAGGTTGCCCAGGGAATTAACACCAAAATCTACCCCCATTTTCCCAGAAAACAGTTATAAGTAGTTCATTGCGCTTGCGCGCATTCACGACTTAAAATGCGCAGTCTGCAAGCGACAGCCTCCCTTTCGCGTTACATTTCACCTCCTCGACGACGATATCGAAGCGTCGGTTGTGGCTTGTATTTGATTGTAAAACTGCTGGTAATTTTCATTTTGAACTCACCTCGACTCTGGCCACTGTTTGCATCTTCTCGATGACATCAGCTTTCTCATCAGCGGGGAAGATGTTCGGTACGTCACCAGTGTTAAGAATCATGTTAATATCTTCCACGAACGACTCTTCCTTGATCTGATTGTCACTGAACAGAAACACAGTGGCTTTACCGTCCACACCCGCTTTGATCAGCATCTGAAAAATAATTTTATGGTGGCAAACGATCATAGAGCAAAAGAGGACTATATATGGGTCATTGGCCAAGCGTGAGGTCCCCCAGTGAAGATGGCAGGATATTGGCCATGTTCTCGCAAAAAAAAGAACAACGCAAATATCCCACCAACTTGACCGAACAAGCTTGGTGAATAAAGGATTTATTATATGACTCAAAGGACGCTATTAAAAGACAGTAAAACGCGGGACGAACGGGCTATCCCGAGCGGTCAAGATGGCTCCATCTTGACCTCGCGGGTAGCCAATCACAGCAGGAGAATTGATTCATCTTGACCGCTGAAAGAGACACTCATATAATAAAACTAATTATTAGCGTGTTTACTAGAGGGTCAGAAGCATTCTTAACCAGACATCAAACCAAGTCTTCATAACATCTTGACTATCAGGAACCAGCCACACAAATTCGTCGACTTAAAGTCTACCCTGACAAACGGATGAAAAAACGCCCACAAAACAGGGCACTTTAGAAAACGCTTTCAAAAATGAAAGGGTGAAAACGTGTCAAAACATCAGTGTTATTGGTCATTTCAGTGGTGCAAAATGTTTGGAATCGAAAACCCAATAGTGCTGACTGGCAAAACAGGCTAAACCTCTCATTGTACCATAGAGTGGGCGAAATTGCCCAGCCTTGCTCAATGATGTTTTTCAAAATCACGAAATCGAAAGCTTTCGAACTGAAACACAAGGATGTGGATACTACCTTGGTTCAACCTATGGTAATCACTCTGGAGATCTCGGCCGGGTTGTTCGAAAGCCGATTAACCCTATTATAACATTAAAAATTAACCAAGGAGTTCACTTCTCTATCCACAAACACAAACGTTGCTCAACGCTGATATTCTGCCTAATTTTAGGTTAGATGAAGTCTATTCTGAAAAGCAAAAAGCAGCAAGAGAAGCTTTCATCCAAAGTTTATGCTAATCCTGGGCTTTGTTTGTCTGTCTCGATACCCATATATCTTTGATCATACCTTCTTCACGTCTTCTCTCCACTCGTTCTTGGTGTAGTTTCGTGTGATTTCAATCTGGAACAAATCGTAGTCGGCCATGAATGTTGCCAGACGTGTGGCGCTCTGTCGGCCGCTTCCACCAATACCTGCACACAAAATACACTTTCAATGTTAGGTTACCTTACTTTTTAAAAGGGAACGCCCATTCTTACAACAAATTCACGCTAAATTGTTGGAAATAATTATTAGCTTCCAAATTTGTTTTGAAACGTGGATATAACATTTAAGTGTTCAAAAAAGTCGATTCATTATCGCCTATTTTCGCTTTTAAATTTCACGGGCGCGGCCATTTTGGGTTTGATGACGAGTAATGGTTGCAGCCATTGTCAGGAAGCAACTGAAGCAGAAAATCCTTTGTGTCAAACAATAGGGAATAGGGCAAAACAATAGGGCCGCGCCTGGGAAATTTAAAAGCGAAAATAGGCGATGATGATATCCACTTTTTGTACACTTCAATGTTATATCCGCGTTTTAAAATAAAATTTGAAATCTAGTAATTATTGCCTACAATTTCACGTCAATTTGTTGCAAGAGTGGAGGTTCCCTTTAACTCAAACAATATTTGCAGTGATCGCACGAAGGCCCAGGTTTCACATGTGACTTAAGCACAACCGCAAGTAAGATTGCAGTTTGAGGGCCTTCTAGCGCAAACGGCAGTGATGAAAACAGAACGATTAACGTATAAAGACGGACGGATTAAACACCGTCATTGTTTTCATCTGGTTCGACTATGAATCTCTAAATCATGAGCACAAAGGAAGAGGAACACTTCTCGCGCTGGGCTTACTTGCATGGAGCCAATTTTCACCATTCCATTTGCTTCGCTATAGTGTCAATAGTCTTAACGTCTTAAGGACTACAACAATGACAGGGAACCCAAGATATAATAGTGGGGTCCGAAGTAACGCTGCAATAGTCACACTCACCAACCAACAGGGCGTGGCCGTTATCTTGCTTCAACACTCGAGTGACTCGCGAAATGTGTTCAATGGCAAACTTGAACATCACAAGTGACATGGGTGTCTTGCTCATCTGGTTAAACTCGTCAAGATACCTTGCAGCAAAAAAAGCAATGCAATGTTGCGCTATGAAACCAACTTTTATTAAAAAGCCGTGAAATAGCGTTGAAAAACTGGTTATAGAGCGTTTTCACATGACGTCACGGCAGTCATGTTGGTGTTCCAAAACAAAGAAACGGCGGCCATGTTGGTGTTCAAACTAAACCTCTGGGAATTGAACTCTTTTTACGCAAATACTTTCTTTTGTTTCAGTAAACCAATATGGCCGGTAGTCACGTGACTGAAAACGATCTATATTTATATCCATGGCCATGAAAACTGCATTTACAAAATTCATGGTGCAGACTTGATTTTCCTTGTGCACAACGAAAATACTGCAAAAAAATATTCACCCTCCTTAAAATGTCTTGAAATCAAATGAGAATTTGATTTCATGGCCTTTTAACAGCCCATGAAAAACACAACAGAATGGTGACTCCTGAGAGAACCAATTTCTACTTTATTCTAAGTAACAAAAAACTTCACAGAAACCGTTAGCTTTATAACACTTTGTCTGTGTGGGTGAAGCAGTATGAAAAGAGAACCATTGTGGGACCAACTACAAGCCGGTTAACCTCATCCTCTTTCAAAAGTTAACCTCAATCAGTTTCTTTTTCTAAATAGTGTTCCCACGAAAGAATGCACCGTGAAAAACAAAAAGAGATCGAATATACGAAGAAACACGCGATCTCTCTCTGTATTATACTTGTTTCTCTCCTCATTTTTTCTCGAAATTGGTCACTTGTCCTTAAGATCACTTAAAGAAGGCAGCGCCCTGACAAAGTTAAGAATAAAACAAACCGAATGTTGTCACAACATTGATTAAACTTACGCTTCCATCTGCTGGGTCAGATGTGACAGATCAGTGACTTCATCGTAAATTTTGTCTGGACTGTCAGGATTCATGTAGTCACCAAAAAATAAACTCCTGGAATAGGCAACAGAGCAGAATTGTCAGTAAAAGTTAAAGCCTACTGAGAGTAGAGTCACCTCTGTCGATAACGATGATTTTTCACCAAGATCAGAGTCAGTAAAAACCGGAGATATTTAAGGAGGCTCAAAACGGTTTTATGCACTTTCCAGCACTTGCACATAGACGTAACAGTGGTACTACTCTTTATAGCATCACACAAACGCGAACACTGATGAACAAGTTATAGCCTTTTTCATGCTATTGAGCGGTTTTCAATTGAGTGTCGAAAGTAATTACGGTTTTGCTTTGGTTTTACATTGCTTCGCTCTGTGATTGGCCAGGAAAACTCGCGCCACTTTCTCCACCAATGAGAAGCAAAACCAAAACCAATCGTGATTTGCACGCGCGTATTTTCCCGCGCTTTACGCCGGCTATATGTAATTGCTTCGTATTCTGATTGGCTCATTGCACTGCTTACTTCTGTTGTGATTGGTCAGAGTAATTGCTTTGGTTTTGGTTTTACGCCACTCAATTGAAAAGCGCTCTAATAGGTTACTAAAGCAACAGTATAACCTGTTAAAAAACACCGTTAATTTTAGCTTTAAGTGATTGCAACTAATCACCAACTAGACATGTTAAAATACAAGTTTTTGCAAAGTTAAAAGAAAGTCGTTGGAAGGAGTTCAGGCTACCCTAAATGCTCTAAATTCCTTTGAAAATGAGATGAAGCTTTTTATTTTTTACAATGCACGGGTTGGGTTCGAGTGATACGCCTTGCAGGGGACTTCATGTTCTATTGAGTAATCACCTGCCATACGCAAATTATTTAAATGAAAATAAATATATTGAATTAAAGGCGAAAGTGGGACAAAGGACGTGCGATGGAAAATAAGCACTGCTCTTTACGGATCAATCTGTAACATATGCCCGATTTTTAACAAAAGATGACTTGTCTTTGTAAATGTTTGAACGCAAAGGTCATAACACGCCTTGGTAAAATACGAAAATTTGGTTTAACAGCAGAGTCGATAATGTAAATTGACCACCGTACAGGAATTCGTAAAACTGCCGTTTCGAGCGTTAGTCCTTCGTCGGACGCTCGAAACGTCAGCTAATCGAATCCCTGTACGGTGGTCAATTTACATTATCAACTCCGTTGATAAACCAAATTTTCGTGTTTCACTCCCCCACCGACGCAGCACCACAGTTTCTTTAGAAACTACCCCCCTTTATTCACTTGTAAAATACGATCATCCAGGACCTAGTCCTCAGGAGGACTGTTGGTAATGGAATTGACTTGTACCTAATGATGACTTTTCCATCAGATCAGTTGTCGAAATGTCCGTCGGTGTCACCAACGGCAAAAGTCCTTCTCAAGACTAAGACTACACTAACTCAGATGACAGCACGTACATAAACGTTACCACGCTATTGACTACTCTGCTTGTTAAACAATCGCAGGTCGTCAGCTAGAGTGAGGAAGACCTCTCACCTGATGTGATCATCTTTGAGCTTCTGTCCAGTCGGTACCACGTGATCCAGCAAGCTGTCCATATCCTTCTTGAACTGATGTTTAGTTGTGTCTTTCATCATTTCAAAGAACATCACTCGATCGTTGTTGTCGATCAGCCTGTCGTAAAACACGCGGTACACCTCGTGAATCCACAGCCGAATTAACTTGTCTCCGTCCTGAAGGTGCGTGGAGGGAACGAGTAGTACGCCAAACACGACACGCGCGAAGTCACGCAAGTTGAACACGTAGTGAGACTTACTGGGAGTTGGAAGGAATTTCTCGACGACGGCTTTGTACACGTGCATTGTGGCTTGGACAAGAATCTACGAAAACAACGAGATGATTAAATTTTCTTAAGATTGAGGATCAACTCCATTGTGAAACATATCAAATGGATGCCGCTGAACAACACTTTCCCGTGATTTAAGGGGGGACTAACTTAACTACGAAATTAGCTAACATTGTTGCTATGGAAAGTTCCCAACCATCATATCTTGGAAACCCTAACTTGCACAGGCAAGCTGTCTGGCTATGTTTTTACAATCAAAAAGTTTTACAAGATTTTCGAGTCACAACCATATTTGGTAAGTCACGTGACCAGAACAGAAAAAGGCCTAAAACTCGAGTGGCGTACACTTCTGGATATCGAAAATGGTGCCAATGGTTAACGATCGCCAAGGTGCAAAACACTAGGTATCGATTTTTGAAAATTCGCGTTTTTGTGAAATTTATGACGTCATAAGCACGCAAATTCATACCATTTCGTCATTATCATTGCAGTTATGTACGTTAACAACAATTGCTTACGTAGGGTTGTAAAGAAGGCTGGAATATCTCCGATTGGCAAAAAAAATCGGAACTTCATATAATTTTCTCCAAGTTTTAGGGATTTTTCTCTCTAAAGCGCGGTTGGGGCCTGGGGCAAGTTGCGCATGCGCAATAACAATTTATAAATTTTACATGTTCACCTCTTCGCACGTTTCATCAATATAGTGGCAAAAACATCGAAAACACCGTGTTCTACAAATACAATCCGTAAAAATCCCTTGGCAACAAGGCTAAGTCTGTAGTTAAGTTAGTCCCCCCTTAAATACACCATTTTGGTAATGATCAGTTCCTGGTGAATTGTGGGTAGAGCCAGTCCTTTGCGGGGGCAAACGGCAATTTTAGGACGTAATTTGAAATTTTAACTTTGACCGTTTGCCCCCACAAAGGACTGGATCTACCCACAATTCACCAGGAACTGATCAATAGCAAAATGGTGTATTAGAACAACAGACAATTTAGGTGGTAGAACATTTTTAGTCAATCAGGATTTTTACCCTTTTTCAGAAACAATTTTTCAAGACTTTTCCAGGCCCCGGAAAGTTTTTTCTAGGACCAACAATGCATATTAAGTATTTTTCATTTGTTGGATATTCCCATCTGGCCGCTCCCCGATGTAAAGAAAACTTTAAAAAATCATTAATAATTCATGAAGGAAATAAAAAAGAAATTAATTTTTAATGAGTGTCTTTGTAATACATAAAATATGAGCGGGAGACCTTTATGGGCAGTTAAAACGGCGAGCCTCAGGCTCGCCGTTTTAAAGCCCATAAAGGTCTCACGCGAATATTTTATGTTACTTGTGAAATGAAA